>JAPDVR010000011.1:5151128-5333628 GCA_026230005.1 Gila orcuttii
TAAATATGACATTGAGCTCTTGTTCATGCACTCTCATGTTCAGCCCTCCGTTTATAAACCTGAAATAGCCTCCATCTGCCCCTTCTCAGGTTATTCTTAGTATCACATCATCATCCAGCTGGGAGGAACTAGGGCAACAAGTCTCCGCAGGACTCTGGCTGTGTGCTAAACCCCCACACCCTCACTCATTAGTGCTCTACATGGTTTATCACTGCACCCACTGACCTGATATTTCAATAGTATCCAACAGCAGAGCCACAGAGCCACAGGACATGGCTGTTTCAGGACAGCCGCACCAGGCCAGCTGTCTCAGACTGGAGATTATAGCCTCATTAAGAGTGGGGTTAGTGGTGGGGTGAGGTTAGCTATGTGCTAGGGTGGAGTTTAAAGATGTAGTGAGGTTAGGGTTAGTGGACAGGGTGTGTTAGGAGATCGTCAGCTCTGCTCTAACTTCCGGCCAGATACATCTCTGATGTTTTTTTTTTTTGTTTTTTTTATTCATTTTATTTCAGGCAATGGCACAGAAAGTACAAGGCAGACAAAATATTGTTAAGTCATAAAGTGCAAAAAAGAAAGAAACAAAAACAGAACATACAGTATTTAACTGACAATCGAATTCTGTCTGAAAGGGAGTGGGAAGAAGACAACTTATTTAATCCCACCCCAGTTCCCCATTTGGTGATTAATACATTGAGCTTCATTGTTACTTTGGTCACGGATTGTTTACATATGTTGTATCATGGTGGCGTTACCACAATAACAAGTATTTATTATAACAACAGTACCAACAATTTAAGAAGAATAAACAATACCAACAATGGTAATGGGCAATATACCAACAATGGTAATGGACAATATACCAACGATGGTAATGGACAATATACCAACGATGGTAATGGACAATATGCCAACGATGGTAAGGAAACATTGAGCACATGTTAACACTATAAGACAGAGTACAACAGCAATTTAAATTAAAGATCCTCATCTCTGTATTTTAACCAGACCCAATGTTTATATAACAGTTTAAATTGATGAATAGTTTGACATTGCTTTTGTTGCAAGTCCAGTTTGTTCCAGAGTTTCACTCCGCATACAGACACACAATAATATTTACGAGTGGTTTGGGCTCTTGGTAATGAAAAATATCCAGAGCCTCTCAAGTTATGAGCTCGCACTGGAATTTGAAAAAAACGTTGTAAGTTAAGCGGTAATAAGTTGTTAAATGCTTTATATAGGACTATTGATGTATTATATTTTACAAGATCATCAAATTTTAACAACTTTGACTGCGTAAACAGCTTATGAGTATGTTCTAAAAAACCAACCTTATGAATGATCCTCACAGCTCTTTTCTGTAATATGATCAGAGGATTTATTGTGTTCTGGTAATTATTTCCCCACAGTTCAACACAATACATAAGGTATGGTAGTACTAAAGTGCAGTATAAAGTACGGAGTGCATTCTCATCAAGGTATAGTTTTGCTTTATTTATAATTGAGAGGCTTTTGGAGATTTTTGTTTTTATGTGTCTGACATGGGGTTTCCATGACAATTTGCTGTCAATTTTTACCCCCAAAAATGTATTCTCACTCACAATTTCAATTTGGGTACCACCAATACTTATTCTCTGTTCAGACATTTTATTGCGATTACCGAACATCATTATCTTAGTTTTATTTATATTCAAGGATAATTTATTTGTGTCCATCCATTTTTTTATTATATTTAGTTCCCTGTTTACCGTATTTACGAGCTCATTATAATCATCACTACTGTAGAATATATTCGTGTCCTCTGCAAATAGTATGAGTTTCAGTGCTTTGGATATATTAAAGATATCATTTATATACACATTAAACAGTTTTGGCCCCAACACTGACCCCTGGGGGACACCACAAGCAATGCCAAGAGTATCTGATAAATAAGTATCTGATGTTTGTGTAGTTAAAGATACAGTCACATTAGACATTTAAAAAATGGTTTCAAAACTTAGTGAGCAGAATTTCAAGTCGTCACAGGAGTGCTCTCGACATGAAGTTTGTACGTTTGTACTCTCGACAAATTTGTACGTTTATTTGGCATCACTCACATCCTTCATCGAAAAGACAAGCACTGCGAAAATTTCAGTGAAAAAAACGAAGTGAGATAAAATTGGCATTTAAAAAAATGCATATGAAAAGTATCAATAATAAAAAAAATTGTTCAGCATAAATGAAAATTATTTCAATGACTATTGCATGCAGGCCTGTAACTAACAACTGTTTTAAGAAATCGATGAATCTGTTGATTATTTCTTTGATTATTAATTATTGGCACCGTGAATATTTATATCTTCGCAATTTGCAAACTATATTATTGCACAGGTCTATATATAATGTTGTATGTATATAAATGTACTCGCTATATACTCATATATATATATATGTATATATATAAAAACATACACTATACTATATACTCACGTAAAGTGATGCTATATACTGTAGCAAATCTCTCTGAACTGCTAGATTTGTAATATTATAACATAAATACTTAATGAAGATTAAAATATTAAAAACATTAACATCATGCGTTGAAACAATAGACTTAAAACTTATTTGATTCATCGGATGAAAAAAACAAATATTAAAAAAATATGTATTTTAACCCATTTAACATTTACAAAATTGTTATTCCACATCCTGGCCAGTGTTGTCATCCAAACAATGTGCAATTTAAAGACAATGAATGTATCTGTGTAAGCTAATTGCGTGTTGCTAACATTAAACTCCATTTAAATCAACTAAGTTGAGTCTCCCATGCATTTTCATTGTAAGCAACTTCTGAGGTTTTATGACAGCAACTTCCATGACTGTAGGCACACTAGGTTTTAAACCAGAGTACAGACAAGTTTAAATCCAGCATGAAACACACAAAACATGTCACATGTCATGTCGGTCAGCTTAAAGATGACATCGGCACAACATGAACTCTTATAGTTGACATCAGCACAACATGAACTCTTAAAGATGACATCAGCACAACATGAACTCTTAAAGATGACATCAGCACAACATGAACTCTTAAAGATGACATCAGCACAACATGAACTCTTAAAGATGACATCAGCACACGCTGATCTCAGAGACGCAAAGATACGCGAGCTCTGACACTGCAGAATCGAGCCAGCACACACCCTCAACAAAACTGCCACAACAATTCAAAGGAAGCATTTAACAATGCCTGCATGCAACCACGCAAACAGACGGACACAACACATACTGCATTCATACTGTCAGAAACACACACGCGCGAGTTCACCCCACAAGCCCTGTCCGTTATAGATGACCTTGAATTGCCAGAAGTCCTGTAGTGTCTGTAAGCAGCACACTTAAAAATACTTAAAAATAAAAATAAAACAACAGGCTCACACACACACACACCTCTGTATGAGTGCATGTACAAATCTCGATATCGTCTCACCTTCTGCAGCGCATTGATCATAGAGCTCCTCATATTGTATGTTTAGCACCGGCATGACCTCTTCTCTCTCTATTCATCATCCATCCATCTGCCCCTCTCCCCCCCCCGCCCCGTGACGCTGTCAGCTGCACTTAAGAGACCTGACCACTGAATTCCTGTGCCCTTGCCAGGGACGGGCACACACACACACACACACAAAGCACATGCGCAACCGTGTGGGGCCATCGAAGCAATGCAACTAACTTAACTACATGTTTCAGCTCTGTAGATTAGAGATCATGTAGATTTGCCAGTAACAAGCCACTTTTTCCCCGAGGTGTCCCGACACAAAGCAACTATAAATTAATTATTCTGATACCACCTAAGTATTACAGGTAATAAGTAATACAGTAAGTATTAAGTAATAAAGCTTTATAACAGCTTTATAACAGAGTTGAAGTTAAAAAACAAACATGTCCTAAAGTTCCCTCTCTGCCATATGTAACATTGGAAAGTTTGATTGATTTTAAGGAATCGGTTTGTTCTGGCAACTCATGTAAACGATCCTTTTTAAAAGGTTTAAATCTTCTAAGGAGTAAGGACAACATGAATAATTTACTCTTTTTAAATGAATTATAAAACTCTAGGAGAAACAAACTGTACTGGTACTAAATTATATTTATGCAGCAGTTATAATCCATTTATTACCTGTTAACAACTATTTGAGCATAGACCAAAATGAAATTTCTTAAATGTTAAATCTTAAATGCTTTAGAGCACAGACTTAAGTTTGAAGAAAGAAGAAACTTGGCAGATTATTGCTGAAGTGAAAAAAGTGAAAATAAATAAACTTAACGATTAAAAGTATAAGAGTTTATTGTTCTGAAAAATGCACAGAAATACCATTTTTAATTTTTATATGAAATATATATTTTTCCAAAACATGTTTTGCTCTAAAACTGCAAGTAAATCAAAGCCATAATCTAAAGTTGTGTTCCAAATTTGAGGATGTCTCAGAAAATGAGCTTTCAGTAAGATCTTATTTGGATGCAGGACCAAACGTTTCCACTAGATGAAATTCGATTCCCATTCATTTCCATTGCAGTCATTTTTGACCAAGTGTGACTATTTTAATCAGGCCATCTAACCTTTTTGAATCATGTCCGTGGTTTTTTTCTTTGTTTGTGTTCACACAAGAAAATGGCAAAAACTTTACCAAGTTTCGTACCATTCCAATGAAGTAAAAAATTCTTAAAAAACAAAACGTGAACAAAAAATGCCTGAAGATCACCAGCGGTTAGCTTCCAAAACAATGTCAATCCTGACAGACATAGCAGCCAAACAGTCATGGACACGTGTTTGGCTGCTGCACACACACACTCAGAGTGACTTACTCATGTAGCGGAAAGTTTCCTCAGCCAGCATGGGTGAGATGGCGCTGGGTTCCTCTGGAGAGCAGGAGGGGGAGATGACCCAGTCCTGACCCTCGTAGAGATACAGCGAATCCCTGCTGACACCCCCGTCACACACCTTACTGCCCTCATCTACACGACACACAAATAACTCGGATTCAATCAGGGGTTCAGTGAACTTCACAGGTCAGGAGAAACACGGTTGCACATTTTGAATCTGCTGTTCATTCAAGTCAAGATACACTTGGCCATATTATGAGGAATCATAATTACCATGATCTGTGGAGATAAAAAAAAAAAATCACTTTCAGAACTCGATACTCCCTCCACAGACCGTATGAAACCGTATGAAACTATGAAGAATGTGCAAAATGTGAAATTGTCATAATTAATTACTCAATGGATTTACTAAACGACTAGTTCATTAGTCTGCGATGAGGAAGCATTGTATAATTATTCTGTATCATGTTTTTCTGTGCCATGACAAATGAATAATCCTGACCAATCCCTAGATGTCACAGCAAATGACCATCCACGTTTACACGTCAACGATGCCTATCGGCGGATCAGAAACTTGTTCCGCACAGTCTAGGAATGTGTATGTGGAAAAGTTCACCAAACCTTGTGTTTTACCATCTGCCGCTCAGCATATCCTTCCAAAGAATCCCAATATTGTAGAAGTTAATTTATCATTTATACATTTATAATTAAAAGTATGATCTGATTTCAGGTCAATTACTACATCAGTTTCTTGAAAATGTACAAAAATTAGCTATGGCTGTGTCTGCAATCATTCTAGAGAAGGTTCTCAACCAGGGCGGCCACCGCAAGATGGCTTTAAATTATTTAAAATGAGACAAAACTACTTTAAAATAAGCTAGAAAACATTTTTATTCATTATTTTAATTTGTTCCCTCAACAACTATCATTTTTATTTCTCTCAGTCTGGTTAAACCTGGAAGTTTTTTTAAAAAAAATATTTTATTGGGTAAAAATATCTAATTGCTAGTAAAAATTATTTTTAAAAACTCATGTTCACGAATGACTAGAAATGTTACTTAGCCTAATTGTTAATAATTAATCATAATACTATTAACAATACTTAATTATATACACAATTATCTGTATATAATATAGTATATGTATATAATATAATAAAAAATAATCATATTAATAATAATTATACTTAAGTATGGCATAAACTGCTTAACTGTTTAAAACCAGATTATTTCTGGTGTAACACGTATATGAAGTCTTTAGTTACAAAGCTTGCATTTGAGCTGTAAATTTGTCTAAATCATCCTTTTGCGGTGGAAAGAAATGATGTCACAACATAATTAGTAATTCACTCATTGTTTCAAACTGATGGACGGGGTGAAAATATGTTCTGTGGTGAAATCAACTGAACACCCTGAGCTTAATTAAATCCGACAATCCCAGATGCTAAATTTACCCTGAAATAACTCAGAGAGCAATTACATGACACACTTTATACTACAATAATGGTAAACATTCAAGTACACACATTCAGTCTGAACAACACAAGACAAAAATACACAATATAACAATCAATGTCAACCAGCAAAACCACTATCAATGAAAAATTCTCATGTCACATATTGGACAGGTTGGAAATGTTGCATTGATTTTAAAATTAAAGGGGAAATTATATGGATTTTTTGTTATTTCAATATGTTCCTTGTATATAAGTATTTGCAAAAATGTTTATTTGATATTTTCAACCCTCATTCTGCCCCTCTCTCTGAAAAGCTCTGGCTTGTCAGTAAATGGCCACTGTTATGATTGGCTAATATCATTGCATAAGAAAAAAGTATCATGCCCACTCACTATTGCACAGGAATAAGTGTTTTAAACATGCTGTCAGATCCAATACAGTTGTCTGCGTCTCCTTTCAATAAATGTTTCTTTGCGAAGTCTCCATTACACTGTACCTCGTTTACACAACAATCTGCAGTCAAACGCTCTGAACAAACATATAATCCTCAGACACGATCTGGGACGCCATTAAAAATGAAAAACGCTGGGATTCTTCTGAAGTCTCTACAGAGATACAAGCGCGCTGTTTAAACAGACAGGTTAAAGTCACTATGAAAATTTTTTTTTAATGGAATATTGCAGTAGGGCCTATTATAAATGATTTATCCATACACATAGTGTTTTCTTTTTAATTCATGTGCTGTTAAATTCAGCAACATCTCTTTCTGGTACAAAGACCTCTAACATGTCAAATTTCCCTATCTTAATTTCCCTATCTTCCTCTTCTTGTTGCTCTGTAACATATTTCCGGTTGGGTGAACATGTGGTTCAGTGGAGCAGTTTACTGTAGTAACTCAGCCTGATATGACTTCCTCTTTCGGTGTCTCTCTCACACACACACACACACACACACACACACACACACCTGTTCCCGCAGCTGTGTCCTTCTTCTCAACGCTCATGGGCTTCACCTCAAACATTCTGATTGGTCACCTGGGCGAAAGAGGGCGGGGCTTCTCACTCATGCCCAAACCGCACGAGCAGAAGACGTGAAGGCTGCTGATGTCACATCCTGTTTTGCATCATTACACAAACCATGGAGATGCACAGACTCCAGCCTATACCTGAAAGACACAGAAAATACCATGACATTTACAGTAATAATCTTATGCACGTGTGTTTTCAGAGGCCTGCAGAGAAACATGAATATAATCTGCTGACATTTCAGTGTTTCTCCTCTCCAGCTGTTTGCAGATCATCTCTGCGCTTCAGCAAGCATGCATGACCGAGCGAGAGATAACGATCTGGGATTACATTTCAACCATTATGTCATATGGAGAGATGGGGAAGGCTTCAGTTGTACCTTACAATTTTAGAATTTTGTTTTTTTATGACTGATACTTTTAGAATTTTTATGTACAATAGGCTACATGATATCTAGAACCAATTTAATTAGTTTTATTAAAAGGAAATTATCCAATAACCAAAATAAAAATATGCATTATGAATAACAACAGCAACAACAATAATGATTGAATATTATGATTATTATTTTTATATTCAGAATCATAATGTACACTTTGTTTTGTTTTCTTTTCAATGTTTTTGTTTCACGTTATGTGATTATTAATGTATTATTACTGTTATTATTGCTATTTATTAATAAAAACTGTATGCATAATTCATACTTAGTATTTTCTTATCTAATGCAGTGACACTGATTCAAGTGTGACTTTAGTGTCTTTATAGTTTTTGGGGCGACTGTCTCTAAAGCGTGACTGTTTTCCTCAGTACAGGCCTCAAAGGGGGGGGCACTTCCTGTTGTTCAGAAAATGAAAGGCTCCAGAACGGTTTAAAGGAGCACACATGAACTTCCTGTCTTGAGGTCTGGAGAAGAAAATCCCATAGAAGTGTACATGATGAGGTTTACAGAACACGGTATTCATCTGGGAAACAAGGATTGGTTCTATAACGGATGAAAGAAGAGAGTCAAAACTCAAAAATGTACTATAAATCACAAGGCAACCAAAAAATAAAGATAACAGATAGAGAAGTATATTATATTCACTTCATTTAGACATCATTCAGTTTGAGGTTTCATTCATATTTGTAGCAGTTGATTCATGGAGTGAGTCAGTAAGATTATTTTTATGTTTTTAAAAGAAGATTCACCATATAATGATCACAATAATACAGTATAAATGTGAAATATATTACAATTGAAAACCTTGATCCTTCAGAAATCATTCTAATATGCTGGTCAAGAAACATTTCTGATTATTATCAATGTTGAAAATATTGTTGTGCTGCTTACTATTTAAGGAAACTGTGATATATATATATATATATATGATCCTTTGCTGGTTGTTTTGTAACGATGTGCATATGTTTGTTAAACTAAAATGTGTGTTTTTGTGCATCTATCATACTGCAAACAAAAGTGAAAATGAAAATAGAAAATGTAAATTGTGTAACTTATTACATATAATAACGGGAACAATTTAATATAACAAATTCCTTGTAATGACAATTACTTGGCTAACCAATTTCAAGTTAAACTCCAGTTTCAGAGTTTGTACATTTTCTATTACTGCAACTCCGTACTGACCATCTCATCTGCTTTCATTTCCAACTAATCCTCAGAACAGGATCCGAAGCGCTTAATCCTCAGTGTTACCGTCCCTCTCGTTTCCCACAGAACTCCAGTATTCATTAAACCTGAAAACTCAAGTTATTCTCTTGTTATAGTCAGGAGATAAGCAGCTATGCAAGGCCTTTCTGTCAAATAATTCCCAACAATGATATTTATGTTCTTCCTCTTTTGTCTTTCTTCAGGAAGTTACTTATGTTACTTGGGAAGTGCAGAGATTGTGATGACAACCTCTGTTCTTTTAATATCGATCGAGCCTCATGCACACAATGCCTGACCAGCCCATTACAGAAAACAGATATTCAAAAGCCTCATCATCATCCAGACGGTCACAGGGTTATTAATAATCTCAACCTGACTCGATGCAAAACCAGCATCACTGGATTAGAAAAACAAGCATCAGACTGTCCTTTTATTGACGCACCCCAAAAGTAAAGGTGTATTTGTGTAGGTGTGGTTCTGCTGTTCAGACGCTCCTCAGCGCTGTGTCTGATCCAGATGTTAAAGGTGCTCTAAGCGATGTCGGGTGACGTCACTTCTTGTTGACGTTCGAAGTATTGTCAAACAAAACGGAGGCTAGCTAGACCCTCCCTGCTCCTCATCCGCGCACTAACCCCCCAAACCCTTCTAGTCGGTTATTGGCTGGAACAGTTTGTTATGTTTCGTGGTGCGGGCTAACCCAGTTTGTTTTTGATGCCGTTTGTGTCTGCAGAGATCGTGTTTTTTATACAGTGTGTTCAGGGGAAGGCAGCTAGCGGATAGTGAGGAGATGTTCGCTGTATGTGACAAAAAATGTTTTGGCCTAAAAAACACGTGACAATCGCTTAGAGCACCTTTAATGGAATCAAAATGTTACATAAATTCATTTTTCTTTTCTTTTAATTAAAGTAAGTTGTTAAATCTGTTAGCAAACAATAAACAAACAGTCAGATAATACATGTGAAATGTATAAATGTGAAATATTATTACAACTGTAAAATAGTAAAACGTAATTTATTCCTGTGATCAAAGCTGAATTTTCAGCATCATTACTCCAGTCTTCAGTGTCACATGATCCTTCAGAAATCACTGTAATATGATGATTTGCTGCTCAACAAACATGTAATGCTATTATTATGAGTTTAGCTATAGGTCTATATTTACTCTGGGTGTGTATATATATATATATATATATATATATATATTTACTCTGGGTGTGTGTGTGTGTGTGTGTGTGTGTGTGTATATATATATATATATATATATACACACACACACACACACACACACACACACACACACTTAATACTTAATAAATACATAATCGTAAAAGCACTCATGTATGAACTTCTGTTAATTAAAAGTCCAAGGTCGTGTTCATAAAACTAAAATTCATAAATCATCAGATGTTAGTGATGACGATGGATTATTATTTGTCTCTGTGATGAAAATGTATAACATCTGAATACAAATACATGAGCAAAAGCAGCACAGAGATGCTTTATGATGCAGCCCATTTGATCTGATGCAACAGATTTCATAATCCCTGCAGATGTCACACAGATTATCCAGATCTTTAAAACGCGCAGAATTATAACAGAAAACACACATACACGTCTATTGAACACTCGTTTAAAAACATACAGATAACAATGTGGGTTAAACTAGATGGATTGATCTGCATCCCAACGGCCATATGAGCACATCCGTGACCCGTCAAACTCATCCTACATACACACACACACACACACACACACACACACACACACACACACACACACACACACACACACACACATTTCTGTACACCAGCTGTGAAAGAGCGGAAAATAATATCTCTCTCTTACCTTTAGTTCACGTAAAATCCGTTTATCCGAGCGTTAGTGGTACATGTGGCTCCTGTCAGTTCGAGCGTTGGAGACAATAGCGGACAGAGCGAGGAGGGAGGGGTATTTGGGGAAGAGTTTGGGCAAATCTGGCGTCAGTGATCCATAAATACGTCATATATTCCGCGACAATTATTTTGTGATAAAAGTCCCAGCAATCTTTATTTATTTATTTATTTATTTATTTATTAATTTTGTGTGGGTCACAATTACAATAATTATTATACCTTTTCAATGTTTTATAAACAGCACATGTTAAACAGACACAAACAAATGAAATATAATAATAATAATAATAATAATAATAATAATAATAATAATAATAATAATAATAATAATAATAATAATAATAATAATAATAATAATTGAAATTGTAAACATTAGAGGGGTCAGGAATTATATTATTTTATATATTTATTTTGCTTATTATTTCATATATTTGTGATAAAAGTATTATCTTATCTTATTATCTTAACTATTTAACGTTACATATTTTAGGTCCCAATTGAAAACAAATTAATTTAAGATCGCCTCTGTTTTTAGATCACTTCCTATTATAAAAAAAAACATTTAAAAGGTAGAGGGGAATTCATAGGATAGAGTATGTGCTTTTATTATGTATAGCGTTCAAGTTTAGTGGAATTATTAAGAGACTTTTATTATATACAGACCTCTGGTGCTCATTTACGACATGTATGAAAGACCTTTATTATGTAAATATCTCCGGTACGTCGGGCGTGATCAGCTGGGACTGTGAAGAAAAGCTTTGGCAAGTCAACTTACAAATGTTATTAAATGTTAGAGGCGCCGCGTTATTCTATTTTACTCATAGAATAAAACTGTGATGTGACCGAAGTGACTGTAACTGCCCAGAAGTGACGCTCACCGTCAAAAAAAAGGGTGCAAAATCAATTTACAGATGAACCTCCATCCACATTCATAACAATGGTGAGTTGTTTGTATTATATATGTCTTTGAGCGTCACATCAAACCCAGCAAATTATTGCTATGCATGATATGATAAAACAATAGTTATGGTAGCACTTGCAAATAGTGTTAAACGTGCATTATTAATGTCATAATTCTCTAGTACAGTCACCAAATGCACTAATGAAACATTATTTACATTTATATGAAACAAGGTGGGTTTAATGTTAAAGTCTAGATTATTTTAGAGCCTTCTAGTGCACAATGGCTCTTTCTGGAAGATTTTTCTTTTCTTAACCCTGTTAACCTACATGCATTCACTGTCAAGGACTAGGAAGGACACCATGCTGTCAGTTGCTCTGATAATTACATAATTAATCATTAAGATTTCATCCAATTCAGGGATGTATATCTATATGTCTGCTGCATTGTGCATCAGTATGCATTTATTTAATTTACAATTGCTGTAAATATGTAATAATCTTTAATATTTTCCTTATTAAATAAATAAAGTGTAATCTTGCAAGGATGAACTCATTTCGATGCTGATAATAGTAATTGCATAACGACACAAAATGGACAGTAGTTCCCAAAGTCATGTGCGGTGATATCAGAGCTGATGCACCTAGACAGATGTGACATCCTATCAGCCGAGATAACTGAAGATGATGATGATGATGATGATGTCTGGGTCAGAGAGGAGATCAGACTCATAGACTCATTCAAGCGGAGCAGAAACTGAACCCGGCTGCTCTGTTCATGCGCACGGCGCCGGTCCATGCATGGATGCTGAGGAATTTCAGACGGGATATACTTGAAATCAGACTGTTGAGAAATAATCAGCTCGATAAGCTTTCAGTTAGAAAGTGGAGACGTGTGCAATTCTAATGAAAGCTTTGGATTTGAATCATATGCAATGTTATTTAAGCACTGAAAATCTGATATTTGCTTGAAAGCGTTTGATTTGTTTCATAGGACTCTAATGGAGCAGCATGAAATGAGATGAAGTCTGTCTTTTTATGCAGTGAAATCCGAGCAAAGCCAGGTAAGCGGAAAAACATTGTGCTTTTCATGCAATTTTTTTTTTTGCAATGACAAATACAGCGTGGCAAACTGGAAACAGCCACTGAAGTATTTTTTGCAGATACATTCATTTTTTTTTCACTGTCTCCAGAATCAGATAAATGAACTCCAGTGAAGCATCAGCTCAGCAAAAAGCACCTCATGTCGTTTCTGGTGAGAGTCGAATCCTTTTATACCCAGCTTGTTTGTGCTAAGCTCATGATGCATGCTTTCTGTGTTTATTTCTGCAGGTCTTGTTTTTAGGTATCAGAAATGTTTGGTTTTGATTCTGGAGTGGGTTTAGTATTCAGTGTAGTAGGAGCACTTTAGGGATGTTTTTATGGACTGAAGATGTTCACTGAACAAAATCCATGGCCTGATTGTTCTCTAGTCCCTAGATATCAGCACATTTAATAATAAACGCCCTCATTAATATCCACCGATTCTCCACCTCACCTCTGAATCCAAGAGGATTGTGTCAATGTCTCACTCTTGAAGAAATGTTCTGGATTCAATAAAAGTTCTATAGACTTTATTCAGTGCAGCGCCATGACAGGTGTTAGGGATGCGCCGATATGAACATTTTGGCCGATACTGATAATTTTTTATATTTGAAAGCTGATAAATGATGTATTGGCCGATAAATTTAAATTTTTATATGATTTTTGAGAGCCTGATTACAAAAATAAAAGTCTCACCATTTAAAGGCATGTCCCAAGCACACAATTATAATGTTCTCATTATAATTTTATGTAGCCTATGACAGACTAGCGCTGCACATGTTGCACTTAACTGTATTTTCCATTATTTATCGGCTTTAAGATATCGGACAAATTTTCTTATCTGAACGATAACATTAAAAATGAACATATATCGGCCGATACTGACATGGTGTCTGATATATTGTGCAGGTATGAAAGCGAGGCTGTGAGTGATAGATAAACTTGCCGTGTTTTCAATCCGCTGTAAAAAGCTGTGTAAAGCTCCTAGATCACTTATAATTTTCCACAGCTCAGTTTTTTTGTCGTCAGAAATTTCTTGGAAAGATATTTTTGCTGTTTCATCAGCAGAACAATCCAAAAACAGTTAAATAACAGTACAACCCACTGAAGAGATGTACGTCTGTCCCTCACAGCCTCGCTTTCATTCACTTTGATAAAAATCAAAGATGGCACTGCTGTGAATAATGCCTATATTAAGCACGACTTGTTCCTTAGAGTGTAAAAACACAAAAAGAGTGTTTGCTGTAATACAGTTACAATGGATCCTGTTTCACTCAGTAATACATAAATAAATAAATACTGTCAAAGTGATTAATAGCCATGAAAACAGATGTTCTTTTGGCATCAATGCAAAATGTCTATTGCATTGTTTTTAACTAATGTTATAAAAGAACATTTTGACATCAATTCTATTTTAAAAGAACTTTCTGGAAAATTCCAGTTAAGTGTTCTTCCACCATTATTCATAATGATCATAATTAATAATCATAATTCATAATTATATATAAATTCATTAGGGCTGTGAAACGATTAATCGCGATTAATCGCATCCAAAATAAAAGTTTGTGTTTACATAATATATGTGTGTGTACTGTGTATAATTATTTTGTATATATAAATACACACATATACATGTATATATTTTAGAAAAATGTGTTATGTATAAAATATTTATATTTAATACAAATTACATATATATTTATATGCAGTATATATAAGCAAATATTTCTTCAATATATACATGCATGTGTATGTATTTATATAAACAAAATAATTATACATAGTACACACACATATATTGTGTAAACACAAACTTTTATTTTTGATGCGATTAATCGTTTCACAGCCCTAAAATTCATTATTAATATCATCATGTGTCTGTTAATGTCTCTCTCCTAATGTTCCGGATTCAATACAGGTTCTATAAGCATGATTCGTCCCTCAGTTTGTAAAAGCAAACTTACAATGGATCCTGTTTTACTCAGTAATGCGTTACATTATGAAGTAAGATGTATTTGTCTCATTTTTTTTTTCATGTTGACTTTTTGAATTGGAACATATACAAAGCTTAATCAAACATGGCTAGTTTGATTTCCATAATCATCTCTTCCTTTTGCCTCGTCTTGCTTTGCCCTTCAGCCCACCCTTTAATGCATATTCATACGTTGGATGTTCATATTCATTTGTGGGGTGGGGGGTGTGTCTCATCTTTCCTCCCCTCTTCCCCTCAGGACTGCACCTGTATCTCGTCCCACTCACACGTTCAGTCCATCAGCATAGAGGAGCAGTATGAAGACATCAGCCATCAGTGCTCGGTCAGTGGAGTTTAATAACAGATCATCATGGCTTCAGTGGTGTGTTTGAAGGCGTCAGGCATTGACTTTCACTCTTGGGGAATTCACACAGACCGGGATTAAATTAATGCACTGTTGATCGCTTGCAGGACTGAGTCAAAATTGTAAATTTAGGAATTGGCTCAGTGTGGTGTCAGGTAGAATTTGAATTGAATTGGCCACAAACCTCAGGGTGTTGAAATAAAGTTTACATGGGAATGACAGGAAGAGGAATTTACGGAAGTTGCCATTCTAAGAAATGTAGTAGTCACACAGTGATTGTGTGACGAACCATAAATGTCATATATATTTTTATTTATTTAATCTACAAGCAGTACTGTATTATACTGTATTATATTTGTGTATGTATATATGCATGTTTCTATCTATCTGTCTACAGTGATGTGAATAAGTTAGAACATCCATTCTAAAGTTGCCTAAAAAGAGGAATAAAAATCATCTTTTGGAAATTGATCTTAATGCCTTAATTAGAAAAATGAGGAAAAATCCAACCTTTAAGGACACCAATTTTCTTTGTGAATGAATAATGTATCATAAATAAATAAATGTTCTTCCTTAAAATACAGGTTGCATAAGTCAGTACACCCCTATGTTAAATTCCCATAGAGACAGCAGATTTTTATTTTTAAAGGCCAGTTGTTTCATGGATCCAGGATAATATGCATCCTGATAAAGGATGCATATTATCCATGCAAGTTCCCTTGGCCTTTGGAATTAAAATATCCCCACATCATCACATTCCCTTCACCATATAGAGATTGGCATGGGGTACTTTCCATAAGATCATCTCTCAATGCAAATCAAACCAGCTATTAGCCTAACTGAAATAAAATCATGCCAATCTCTAGGTATGGTGAAGGGTGTGTGATGATGTGGGGCTTTTTTAATTCCAAAGGCCAAGGGAACTTTATCAGGATGCATAGTATCCTGGATCCATGAAATAACTGGCCTTTAAAAATAAAAATCAGCCTGCCTCTATGGGAATTTGAAAGTGAAAGTGACACGTGGTAACCCAAACTTGGAATTTGACCTCTGCATTTAACCCATCCAAGTAAGTGCACACACATTAGGAGCAGAGTAGTGAGTAATGAACACACACACTGCAAACGTGGATACACACACCCGGAGCAGCGGGCAGCCTTGAGTGGCGCCCGGGGAGTGATGGGGGTTAGGTGCCTTGCTCAGGGACACCTCAGTCATATTCCTGCCGGTACTGGAATCGAACCAGCAACCTTTGGGTCACCAGTCCAACTCTGTTACCATTAGGCCATGACTGTCCAAATTTAACATAGGGGTGTACCGACTTATGCACCCTGTATTTTATGATAAATTATTCATTCACAAAGAAAATTGGTGTCCTTAAAGGTTGGATTTTTCCACATTTTTCTAATTAAGGCATTAAGATCAATGTAAATTACTGGAGGTTCTGACAAATTATTAATTGCTGCAGTCTATTTAGTCTAATATGTTTAATTATTAAACTAAAATGGTTTGAATGAATGATTCAATGACTCACTCATAAAGACTTCACTTGTTTCATTATTGAATGATCAGTGTTTGTGAACGAATCTCTAGAATGAAGGATTAAAAAAATATAAATTTTTAACACTCATTTGAAGTGCCATGTTACTTTCAAAAAGGGGGTTTGCTACATATTTTATACTTTTTTTCAATCAACTCTTGCAATAGTTTTAAGATAGTTGTTAGAGCATATAATCCCGGAGGGTTTCAAAAAAACTATATATATATATATATATATATATATATATATATACATACACACACACACCCACATAATATTAATGCTCACCAAGGGTGTATTACAGGATACAGTTACAAAATATTAGGTGAAATTATATATTCATTCATTATATTCATTCCAATCATTATTAATATCATCATGTTCAATAATAATAATAATTCCATTTTAAATCTGTGTCCTGTTTGATACCTAAATATCCATTATGAAATTTTGAACTCAGCTTAACTTTGTCGCATTGCCAATGGCCTCTGTTGCCCACGTCACTTTAAATCACAGTCACTTTGTCACTGCAAATAGTTGTCGGTGAGAAAGTCCCTGTAGATACTATGTCTTGCGATGGACACATCAGTCATGCCAATTGAAACGTCATTGGATATTCAGCACAAGCTCTAGTGAGTTTCAGATTGTTGTTGTGCTTAAGTGTGCTCTGAGTGGATCCATTGTGTTGGGCGTCACAAAGCAGTTTTTCTGTCCCATAGATCTGGATGAAAGCTCACTTGTGTTACTGTCCCATGTCTTTGTCTGAAGGTTGAAGGCGTCTGTGATTCTCCTCCTGTGACAGAAATATTTTGTCGTTTATTGCACTCTGCTGAGTCACTTTCCCGTTCATGGTCTAGAATTATTATACATGGTCGACTAGTATTATTCAATAAAAAAGTTATGAGCTGAAGTTAGATAAAGTATAAATTGTTGTAGTGTTGACATATTTATAGAAGCTACATGAATAATATCAAATCCGGCTTAATTGCAAAGAGATTTGAACATAACTCAATCACCCTATAAATTTCAAAGTGATGCAATACATGTTCTGTTTCTGCAACAAGACTTGCTTATGAAATTCAATATAACAATATTATTCAAAGCAAGAAAAAAAAACAATGTTTAAAACTTGTACTAATGAGGAACTGAGTGAACCCTCATAAAGCATTATGAGTGATGTAATAATCGCTGAGTTTAATATTTTTTCATTTCTAATTACAAAACACTACTACTGTAGCTCAATGGCAGTCGAAACACCAAGGCGAGATTTCTAATTGTGTTCAACTTTTTCATCTAATATTTCGATTTTATTTTACTTCAGCTTTACGTGTTTTTAATAGCTTTAGTTAACGGTAATAACCCTGTTTCTCAGTCATTACACTATCATGCAGGATAAAACTGATCTGAGACCTGTGAATATTCTTCCATGTTCCAGTCACTGGAAAATCTGCTCGGTCCTCCAGCATCACATTAGTGTCATTCTCAGGACAGAAAGTGTCTCATTATGTTCTATTGACATTTGAAGTCTTCACCAGAATTCCCTGAGCGAACATCTAACGTGTGTGTGTGTGTGTGTGTGTGTGTGTTTGTTCATATGTGGACGTGTGTTGCTGTCGTTTATTTGTTTATGTGTGTGACAGAGCAGTGACGTCTCTCCGTGTTCGGTGTTGACGGATGGAGATGACATCAGAGATCTTTCCACTGACTCCGCCCACTATCAGCTGCTGTCACAACTGGGTAGGGATCATGTCTTACTTAAGTATTATATAAGTTAGTTATTGCCTGGAATCTTGTTTATATCATGTACTACCATATGCCTTACTCTGTTCTTAATGCTTATGTGTGTATTTTTTTGTATATATGTGCAGGCCAGGGCTTTAATAACCTCAGTCAGGTGAACATGGCGCGTCACACACCGTCTGGCAGACTGGTGGCAGTAAAAAACACAAACCTGGACGAGTGTACAGAAGATGAGCTGCTGCAGCTGATGGTGTGTAATACACTTATGAGAGCTTACCATTGATCTCTACTGTTTGAAAATGAAGCTTTGACATATGAAATAATAGTCAGAAATATATAATTTGAAATCACATTGTCTATTGAAACTTTAGAAAAAAATATGTAAAAATCTTTAAACTTTTCAAACTTTTATGGTATTGGCATTTCTATTGATTTCATCTGTTTTTGTTTATGAAGTGAGCTTTTAAATGTGAAATGTTAATAGTAACACTATATATATATATATATATATATATATATATATATATATATATATATATATATATATATATATATATATATATATATATATATATATATATTATATAACATTATTGGAAAATAATATACATTTATTATTATATATTAATATTATTTTAGCATGAATGTTGTTGTAGTAAAAATCAATGAGATTATATTAATGAAAGCAGACTGCATAAAAAATACATATATACTGTAGTACCAGTTCACACTCTTGGTAAAATGAGAAAAAGGGAATTTTTCATGATCATTTTTGTAACATGAGGCTATTTTCATAGTGACTGTTGGTGTATGAAATAACCGTTAAGCTCCAAAAATGACCAAAACATTATAAAAAGTAGCCCATAAGACTTGTGTATTATATTTTAAGGTTTTTGAAGCCATACCATGATTTGTTTAAGAAACAGGCTGACGTCATTATTCAGAAAAATAACAGCATTGGTGTTTGCAACAACACGAGAGCAAGAGAGATTTTTTTGGCCCTGTTATGATGATTGTCCTCGCGTTGGTTGAAGAGGATTGACTGTAATTGTGAGGGCATTTTCAGATTTTGGACACATACAACTTTTCTCATACATGCAATGTGCTTGTGCATTCATAGTTTGTGCATATTAATTGCAGAATGAGGTTCTGCTGTCCAGACGGTTCCGTCACCCGAACCTTCTCACGTCCAGACTGGTGTTCAGCTCCTGCTGTCAGCTCTGGGTTCTGTCTCCTCTCATGAGTTACGGTAAGAGTCCACACTCAGCTGTCTCTTACCTTCTTTTTCTGTCCCCATCTTTCCCTCACGATTTCTCTGCACGTGTCTCATTCAGGTTCTGCAGACTCTCTGCTCAGGTCGTACTTTCCGGATGGAATGAGCGAGTCTCTGATGGCGTACCTGCTGTACGGAGTTCTCCGAGCGCTCGAGTACCTGCATCACATGGGCTACGTGCACAGGTGAGCGCACGAGGGCTCGGTTTCACTGAGGCTTGAATTAAAGGGATAGTTCACCCAAAAATGAAAAATGTCCTTCATGTCATGCCAAACCCATCAGACTTTTGTTCATCTTCGGAACACAAATGAGAGATTTCTGTCCCTCCTTGAAAGTCTATTCACCCAAAACTCTGATGCTTCAAAACTTTCATAAAGAGATTGTGAAATGCTGCATCCCAATTCGCCTACTTATTCTATGCCCTAAAATATGTAGTGTTTTTGAGAAGAAAAGTACATACTTTTGAGTGTGTAGTGGAAGAGTTGGCAAGCTTAGGGACAAACTACTTCATCATAATTCTGTTTAATGGACCGCTCTGTCGATTAGTTACATGCATCCTGTCACCGTTTAAACTGCCCTCTTAATCATCTCGTCACTGTTAAATCCTCCATATCAATTTAATTTAATTTCCTACCGTATCGGAGAGAAACGCAGTAGCACGTTGATCTGCCAGTCGTGAGTCTTTCATGCAGAGACTCTCCTTGTGTTTGCATAACGATTCGTTTAAAAGTTACCGACCAAACGTATTTTTATAAAAGTTCACAATGCTATTGCAGATGAAATATAATGTGGATAACATTGAATAAATATCTCTTCGTTAGGTAATCACTCAAACCCCTTTATCTAAACCTCTCTACTTAACTATTGGTCTCGCACATCCACCATTTTTGTATGTTTGTAGTTCTAATCAAATCTTCGTCCAAACCACAATTGGTTGTGGGCAATATTGTCCGTTTGAGTGAGCAGTGATCAGGATCTGCACTTCATATTTTAACCGGAAATGGTAGAGCAAACGGGTATCAATGGAATACACATTACAACATACTATGATTTAAACACATTCATTCTAATTTCTAATACTTTTTAGGATGGATAGTATGGGAATTGGGACGCAGCACAAGTCTTCTAAAGAGATACTATCGCTTTATATGATTAATTTAGGATTTTATTTACACATAAACATTGATTCAAATATGGTAAACGGAAGCTCAAGCATGCTTGCTTGATGCATGAGAACCAATGAGATTCATTCTCGCGTTTCACGCAGCATGTTTGAGCTTCTGTTTATGTTCGCTGATAAATGTTTATGTGAATAATAGACTAAATTTAATCTGTTCATCATATAAAGCGATCAAGTCTCTTCATCAGATTTCTATTAAACCGCTCAATAAATATGGATTTATTTTATGATCTCTTTATGAACGAATTGGACCGTCAGAGTTTGGGGTGAATAGACTTTCAATGACAGAAATCTCTCAGATTTCATAAAAAATATCTTAATTTGAGTTCCGAAGATGAACAAAAGTCTTATGGGTTTTGGAACGACCCATAATGGAACAACCCAGCATTTTTGAGTGAACTATCCCTTTAACCTTGCCTCGTCTCCTGCCTTCTCTTCTTATCTCTTCTCTCTTCTCCTGCAGAGGTGTGAAGGCGAGTCATGTGCTGCTGTCAGCTGAAGGCCGTGTGTGTTTGTCAGGGCTTCAGAGTGTGTACAGTCTGATGAAGGATGGCAAGAGGATGAGAGCTGTGTTTGACATGCCTCAGCACAGTCCGTCTCTCCTGCCGTGGCTGAGCCCGGAGCTTCTGCGACAGGTGACAGTCCAGATGAGAAAGCTGTTCCATACAGCGGCATTATAGATTGTATAAAACAATAAACAATATATGTGTAAAAAAAAAAATTAAGTGAGCATTCGATTATGACAGGAGCAATCTAAATGTAAAAAATGACCATGCACAATTAAATATCCAAAACTGTCTGATATACATGATGCTACCTTTCAAAAGTTTGGTGTCAGTATGATTTCTTTTTAAAGAAATTAATATTTTTATTCAGCAAGGATGCATTCAATTGATCAAAAGTGACAGTAAACACATTTCTAATGTTACAAAATATTTCTATTTCAAATAAATGCCGTTCTTTTGAACTTTCTATTCAGCAAAGGATTCTGAAAAAATAAATTTTAAGATTTACACACAAATGTTAAACTCCACAACTCTTTTCATCATTGATAAGAATAAGAAATTTTTCTTGAGCACCAAATCAGCATATTAGAATGATTTCTGACGTATACACTACTGGTCAAAAGTTTGGACACATTTGAAAGTAGTGTGTGTGTGTGTGTGTGTGTGTGTGTGTGTGTGTGTGTGTGTGTGTGTGTGTGTGTGTGTGTGTGTGTGTGTGTGTGTGTGTGTGTGTGTGTGTGTGTGTGTGTGTGTGTGTGTGTGTGTGTGTGAGTATATATACATAAAAATCATCCTATAGCAGTTCATTTAAAAAATCGGTTCACTAATATCGCCCGATAACCAATACAGTACTAATATTTTGTCCATTCCTAATTATAAGGCCTGGTCAAGGTCAGGACCAACATCAATTCTAAACGGATAGCTTCATGAGTCATTATGATGGATTTTTGTATCTCTCTTTCTGTGATGAAGGATCTTCATGGCTATGGAGTGAAATCAGACATCTACAGCTTGGGAATCGTGGCATGTGAGCTGGTCAGTGGCAGAGTGCCGTTCCAGGACATGCCGCCCACTCTGGTACTGCCGTTCTTCATCTGTGAGCATGCAACTATGATCACTGAACACTCACTTCCTGTTTCTTCTTCTTCTTCAGATGCTGCTTCAGAAGCTGCGGGGTTCTCACTGTTGTCTCCTCGACGTCCCCCCTTACCCGCTCGGAGACATGGGGGCGCTCAAGGTGTCTCGCTCCGGTGTGGATTCTGGGATCGGCGAGAGTGTTGCGACTGGAAGTCTGACTCGTGCTGCCACTGCAGAGAGACCTCAAAGCCCCGCCCCCAAAAACCACTCGGTCACACTACACAACCTGGTCCAACTGTGCCTGCAGCAGCAGCCTGAACGCAGGTACACACCGGGAGACCCTTCGCAAACACACTACACTGCCGGAGCTCAAAATGGACAGATCAAGCTTTTATAAGAACTTCAACATGCACACTATAAGTTTGGGGTCTGTAAGATTTTGTAATGTTTTTGAAAGGCTTTTTTGCTCACCAAGGCTGCATTTATTTGATAAAAAAATACAGAAAATTTTATTAAAATTTAAAATAACTGTTTTCTATTGTAATATATTTGAAAATATAATTTATTCCTGTGATACAAAGCTGAGTTTTCAGCATCATTACTCCAGTCTTCAGTGTCACATGATCGTTCAGAAATCATTCTAATATACCGATTTCTTCTTATTAAAAATGTTAAAACTTTACTAATATTATAAGTGGACTTCAGTGGAAATTTTAAATAATACAAAAACCTAAACTTTAGGGTTAGATTTTATTAGTATTGTAGACATGAATAACCCTTCTCAACCTGACATTAAGATTACATTTTTGTAATCAAATTGTATATAGGAACTTTATACAAAATATGTAAAAAATTATATATATATACATATTTGCATAAGGTTTTATGGCAATTTACTGATTGCAACATGATGTTACTATTCTATTACTATTCTGTTACTTTTTTGCACAAAAACTTTATTAACATTAGAAGTGGACTTAAGGGGAAAATTTGAAAAAAAAAACTTTGATATGGCACCTTTATTAAAAAAATGTACTCTCAGAAGATTAGTTTATACAATGTGATACATTTATCTGTTGGGGTTTGCTGCAAATATACAAGGTAAAAAACAGCTAAATAATTCCATAGTCATAACACAAAAAATATATATTTTTAATGAGATGCAAAAAATATATACATTTTATTTATTAAGGTGATTTACTAAGGTTTGCGCTTGTCAATTTAACTGGTATTTGTGCCATTATTTACCGCCCAAAAAAAAGCACGTCTTAAACCAGACGCTAATTTGCGCTGCTCTCGATAGACTGTGTTGACCATTATGTCTGTGTTCATTAATTTGTGCGTCATCAGTAGATCAAGCACAGAACTCTCCACTCCTATCGGCGCTTTTATGGGATTGCGTTCTCGCGCTAATTTGCCCTGTTTAGTGAATCTGGCCCTTTATCTTTACTGAACCCCATGCAATATGTGTGTTTGTTGTTCAGGCCGTCTGCGACTGCTCTCCTCAGCCACCCCTTTTTCAGACAGGTAGATTCACCCTTTCATCAAGCTTTCACTAAATCCTCTTTCACTAAATCAACCTAAAATCTTCAGTCTGAGTAATTCATGCATTGATCTGTGTGTCTTCCAGGTGAAGAAACACACGAGGGACTCTTTCCTAAGTTTGATGTATCCGGCCGTGCCGGTGTCCTGTCCTCCAGACACACCTCCATCCGGGACACCGACCCAGACCTGCAACACCCCGTCTCCCAGCGACACTGAGCCAGAAGACGGCATGTGGGACTTCTCCTAAACCTGGCCATTTCCTTTCTCAAACAAATCTTGACCCAGGCAACTAGCGATACATATATTCCATGCTAATCCATCCTAACCAGCTGCTACATTTTGTTATTTTGTCGTTCACTTGGTTTGTATACTACGGTAGCCCACCCACAGTGAAATCTCATTGGTCTATATTCCCTCTCTTTACGGACCAAAATATTGATGACATCATCTTGCACTTATGGGCGTATCTACATTTTTAGCCAATCAAATGCTCTCTAGAATGAGCACATACCAGCTGCCTAGACGTTTCCTGAGTAGCAATAGCAGGTATAAAATCATTGTTAATGTCTATGACCTAAACTAAAAGCCTATTAGCCAGGGCTGCACGGTTATTAAAATAAAACCGAAATTGTGATATAGTGCGGTTATCAAATCACAAAGGCTGCTATTTAATTAAATAAATATATGCACTGCATGTATTGATAGTGTTTTCAGCATCTCTGAGCGGCTTGATTTGTTTTTAATTTACAGTGACATTATAATAGTAATATTTTGTTTAATGTTTAGTAATATTATTATTATACTCATTGATATATAATCACTACGTTTTTGACAAAATTGTGCAGCCCTACAAACCAGCACAGCAAACCTAGAGCTTTTTTATTTAATCACTATCACAGTTTTTATCAGAAAAATCACAATAGATTTTATTCCCCTGAATCGTGCAGCCCTACTATTATCTATTTGGGACAAGCAAGTCCTTTTGATAAACAGGAAGTTAAACTTTGATGGGTCTTTAAATGTCAAATACTGTATGCTCAGATTGACTGTGAATTTTTTCACTTTATGCAACGTTTTCACTTTCATTATGGACAGAAAAATGAAAGAAAGACACGCCTTGACACGTCCTATTCAATGCTGTGCGCTCATCTGTATGCTGCACATTCTGACTAATGTAGAAGGTCACCCAAGTATTCCAAAGACTACAGTATGTACTGTTAGTATGCTAATCCCATTAGACCATGGCTGCGTCCAAAATTGCATATTGTCTTGAGTAGGTACTTATTTTGAATAAGTAATTACTTGACAATTACTAAAAAATATGTTCTATATAGTATGAATGTAATCTGCACTACATTCGCCATGTTGTCATTATCATGTGACCTGCCAGTATCAGTTGGTTCGCCTCACTGTCATTCACAAATCCTCTCCCGTGGCCTCATGGGATAGTAAAGTGTCCATCATATGCACACTACAGAATCTCTCCGGAAGAAGTAGGTCATCCGGGTATTTTTTGCCTACTTAAAAAAAAAAAAAAAAAAAAAAAAAAATGAGTACTGTGAATTCAGACATATTATTTGTCACATACTGTTTTTCGCTTACCGGTTACCGGTACTATATAGTAGGGAAGTATTTGATTTGGGATGCAGCCTGTGTCAGTGTGTGATCAGAGCTTCCTGTTTGATGTTCACAGCAATCACATCATGAACTAACTGCAGATCACTGGATTTGATCCAGCTCCTTTGAGTGAGGTCATCAATCTGAGCCATGAATGCTGAGAGCCAGATGTCACGTGTGTGTGTGTGTGTGTGTGTGTGTGTGTGTGTGTGTGTGTGTGTGTGTGTGTGTGTGTGTGTGTGTGTGTGTGTGTGTGTGTGTGTGTGTGTGTGTGTGTGTGTGTGAAGGTTATTAGTACATCACCCACTCAGCCTGTGACCGTGAACGTGTGGGTGTGTGTATCTCTGTGTTCAGATTTCCAAAACCCTCCTCTTGCTGTGTATGAAGAAACTGCACATGTTTTAACTCTGTGAAGAAATAAACCAAACCATCAACGCTGTGCTGTTCAAATGGCCTCAACACTGCCTCAACATGTGCTCTGGAACGCAATCATGATCAAACTGAAGGACTGAGCAGTTTTAACTGTGACTGATATTGTATTGCATTTTTTTTCTATGTTAACTGTATTTAGACATATGATAAATATATTCTTACTCTGTTTCTTAACTCTTTGTTGTCCAGTTATTTCTTTTTGCCTTTTCTTATAGCAGTAGATTCACGGTGAAATTCTAAACTTTAAGTTCCTGCCAAATAAATAATAATTTCAGATAACTAATTATCGGTGACACTTTACAAAAAGGTATCATATGTTAACATTAGTTAATGCATTTTTAATTAGTTAATCACTAACATGAACTAACAATGAGCAATACACTGTATTTTTACAGCATTTATTAACCTTTGTTAGTGAATAAAAAATGTCATGTTAGCTCACAGTGCATTAATGTTAACAGATACAACTTTTAATCTTATAATTGTATTAGTAAATGCTGGGATTATCATTTACTAATGTTAATAAGTGCTGTAGACGTATTGTTCAGTGTTAGTTCATGTTAACTAATGTAGTTAACACTTTACATTAAGGTTTTATCGTTATCTAATTACATTATTTTTCTTTAATTGTTCTTGATCACTCACTGAATATATTTCCTGATCTAATTGTTGTGATTTAATTTCCAACAATTTGTTGCATTTGATGAACTGTACTGAAGTATTTCTGTATTTGCGCTCTATGGCCAACAGGGAGCGCTCATATATCAAATATAGACGCTGCATTTTTTTTTGTTTTTTTTACATATTAATCTTGTAATGTGTATATGTCAAAATAACGTAAACGTTACAAAGAAATTATAGATTTAATTACACTAACTTTAGATTTAAAAACAGCGACGGCCTACATTTTTGAGGCAGAACTGAATTTACCTGTCCTAAGTTTTTTATAAAAAGTTTTTTCCAGCAAAATATAGATGTAACATTTGAAAGATACACAAGAATTCCATAGCGTCATACAAATATTAATAACCTGTTAAACATCAGCTATTGTATATGAGGATAACATTCATATCAAAGATATTAAAGAAAAGTATATTCGCTTACTTACCTGTCCTTCTAAGTTGAAGGCATCTTATTAATATCAATTACGCACGGTCATGTTTATGCAGTGCGCCTACTTGATTGGCTGACGGGGAATACGTTCTGACGTTGGCATGTGATCGCTAATAAGTTGACGAATTGATAGAGGCGTGATCATGAATATTAATTAGAGTACGTAATGAACGCGAGTTTCAGCCACGCCTTTGCAACTCACATGAGCTCCACATAGGCAACGTAAAGGAGTGCGGCCTGTCGTAAAACATCTACGAAGAAAAACACACACAGGCGCGCGCGCGCGCGCACACACACACACCTTCAAGCTTCCAGATCCCGTGCTGTGGCTTTGTAATGAACCGTCGCAATCCAGTGCGATGATATTGGTCAAATGCATCCAGACTGTCAGGCTGATCTGGTTACAAAATGAGTCAAAAGCCAGTTTGGGGTGTTTAAACTGACCGGTTTTAAATGTCAGTGGCTTTTTCGGTTCATGCAACATTCCTGGATTCGTAACCAGAACACAAGCTTCGGCTCGGGAGTTTCGACGGGCTGCTTTTGTTGAGGCAGGTGAGTTTCAGACTCAGAGGAAACAGATGTATTAATGCGGAGATCTTATTAGTCTTGTATATGCCGTTGCCATTTGTTATTATGAACTAACGTAATGTTTATACAGTAACAAGTCTTGACATTAGTGGGGGTTTCATAAGAGTTCTATCTAAATCTAAGTCAAGAAATATGCTGTTGGCCATATCTTTACAGAATTGCACAAGTGTTGAATGTTTTGAGACCCTCAAAGAGTCTAAATCTAGAGTCAGTATTTTTGTCTAGTATCTACAGTACATTAACAACACCCAGAGTTCTAGATCAACTCTTCCACTTTGTGCATAATTTTGGGCATATATAAATAATAAGTGTACAAATATAATATGATCTGATATTGTCAATGCTGGAGTTAAAATATAGTTTACATGACTTGCTCTTTCAAAGTCAGGAATATAATGTTGGCGCTGTGAACATGTTGAGTTGGCTTGAGATGATGTCATGGGTCTCTGTTTATTTTGGGATATTTTTTCCTTCTCTCAGAGTCATGCATTGCAAATTGACTGTTATCCATGGCATGCAAATGTGCTTTTGGGAATTGCAATGCATTCATGCAGCATCTAAACACAGGGCTGTTTATAATGTTTGCTCTATTTGTTGACAGGGCTTGGAAGAGCAGAGGAATTTTTGGAATATCAGAAAGCTGCTGGTGGAAAAGTGCCGGAAACACACAAGTCCAAGCCATCTGGGATTCGTATCGTTCACATGATGGATGTGATTTCTCCGTGCACAGAGGAAATGACACGATCTGTCACCCTGGATTAACACAGACTACTATTCACCCATTGGTGGGATTTGTGATCCACGAGCGAATGTGGTTTTTGGGAAAACTCCTCTCGCCAGGATGTTAACACCATGAGGACTCGGGAATATTGATCACGTTATCATCAGGAAGGTTTCTGCCTACATGCTCACAGCTTGCAGTGCAGAATGGCATCGACCGAGAGACTGTATGAGGTTTGGATGCTGTACTGCAATAAGGTAAACAGCTCACAGTGGATGCACTTTCACAGAGTTAATGCGTTTCATTTCTCATGCAAATGTACATTGCTTCACTAAGCATGACCAAATAATCCCTTTGCACATAAGAAGGAGCGCTGTTTTATTTATTTATATCTTGCGCAGTGCTTGTGGCTGGTACACTGTGTTCTATACAGTATGTGAACGTCATGACATCTGCATGCCCTCTGGAGAGATCCATTGACCTCAGGTGGTTGTGAATGTTCAGTCCGTCTGGTCATTGATGGAGATTCGACCAACTCTCTCTGTGATGTCATGTTATCAGACTTAACTCAAAATAATTCAGTGCATAGTGTCGGATTGTGTTCTGGTTATTCTTCCTCGTTGACCCCAGATGCATTTCTCTTGGGTTGAAGAAAAAATATGTTATGCAATATATAATACTTTCTCTGATCCCTGTTTAATATAGAAAAACTAAACCTTTAATATGGCTGTTTCCCCCAAAAGTGACATTGTTTGTTTGTGCAACATTGGCTCAACCAATGCAGTGAGTTTGGGGGCGGGGCTAATTGTTTGACTAACCAATGGCAGTGTTCAGGGGGAGTGTCCAGGCAATCTGTTTTAAAACATAATTCCATTTTTGTTTGTGGTTCAGAAACTACACATTTTAGCTTTAAAGGTCCTTATATCTACTTAGAAAATTACTAGACTAGATAATTTGGACGTCTTCCGAAATTGTGTCACCACCTCTTTGGGTACATATACATGACAACGCTGTGCTTTAAATGGAAATGTTTTTCCTTTGCGTCTTTCGCGTACAGGCGATAATGTTGTCAAAACGATCTCCGTTCACACTGATCTGCGAAAACGACTAAAACTGCTGTATTATTCATGCCAGGCCAGTAGTTGGCGATGTCACTTTGTAAAGAAAAACTTTGCGCCTATAGACCGAACAAGAAACACGCATGTGCATAACGTCATCTACTTTTTCACCCTTGAGATTGTGTTTGCAATATCGCGTCAGTGTTATTTTACTATTATTTATACATTATTATATAATTTTTAATTTAAAAATGTCAGTTTTCATGTTGTATTATTATTATTATTATTATTTTTTAAATATTTCTAGCTTTATTTCAGATTTAGTCATCTTAGCACTCCAACTCGAGCTTAATTAATTCAATTATTTACTAAGTAACATTTCTTCAAATTTTCTTTTCTTTTTTTTTGGGTTGAAGTGTTTCATCTAATATTTATATTTTACTTTATTTCAGCTTTATTTTAATTGCAGATTTGTAATCATTTTAGTTGTAACAATATCATCACTGTTTAGCTACAGACTGATCTTTGGCGAGTGGTTAAACACAATAGCACACTTCCTTGTCTTTGTGTTTTGTGTTGCGAGTCCAGTTCTTTAATTGTTAGCGCCCCGCTCGTATTGTCAGATCCTTGTTGTTATTGAGACTGTTGTGATCATCAGACTGCGACAACGCTAGGTCGCTTTACAGGACGTTTAACACCATAATAATGATCCAGAACAAATGTAATAATAACACATTTTCCAGAGTGTTATCGTTTCTACAAGAGAGGACATTTTGCTTCCTCAGGAGTGTCTGCAGTTGTCAGCAGTGTCTTGTGGGTCTGTCATGTCAGAGTAATTCAGTGATTAGACCCTGAGCCCCTCAGAGCCGCCCGCTGCTGTCCACAGGGACTCAGGACTTATGCAGATGACCTGTCACAAAATATAAGATTTCCAAATCTGAACTTTAGCCTTCGGTTGTGGCAGCGGGCGTGTGATTTAGGACTAAAAGGGTAAAGGGATAAAACAGCTGGAATAAGCTATGTGCACGTGATCAATATTACGTAAGTCATGTTTCACTGATCAATCAGTTTTTAAATTATTTATTTTTATTTATGGTTTATTTGAATAGGGACAGAAACAATATACATAAATAAAACTGAAATAACAGCCATCCAATGGAAGTATCATTAGTGATTGTAGCGAAGACTAATTTGTGACACTCGTTCCTAAAGCTAAAGGGTTAGTTCACCCAAAAATGAAACCCTCAAGCCATCCTAGGTGAATATGACTTTCTACTTTCAGCCAAATACAATCAGAGTTAAATTTAATAATATCCCGGCTATTCCAAGCTTTATAATGGGAGTGATTGGTAGCTGAGTTTTTGAAGGCAAATAAGCGCATCCATCCATCATAGAAGTAATCCATACGACTCTAGGGCTTAATAAAGGCCTTCTGAAGCAAAGCCATGTGTTTTTGTTAGAAAAATATCCATATTGATAACTTTATAAACCATAATGACTGGCTTCCGGTAACGGCCGTACGCAAGACTAGTTCCGGCGGAAGAGTGACCTCTGACCCGACACATGACGAGTGACCTCTGACCCGACGCATGACGAGTGACCTCTGATCCGACACATGACGAGTGACCTCTGACCCGACACATGATGAGTAGGGTTGGGTATCGTTTGAATTTGAGCGATTCCGATTTCGATTCCTTGTTTCGATTCCGGTTCCTAACGATTCTCGATTCCGATTCTTTTAAGAGGCAGGGTCAAAAAAAGTTTAGGATATTTTAAATGAGCTAGCTAACCAACGTTCTTTCTGAAGGAAATAGTCTGACCTTCTCCATCAATTTTAATTCTATGAACTTTTTACTTTTTATGAACTTTACTATGAATTCCTCACAGGGCTGTTTTCAACTACAATATAAATATCAAATCTATGAACTTGAATATAAATATTATAAATTATGAATATATTTTCACAGGGGTACACTTTCCTCAAGAGAGCTTTATTTTTGAAAACCACATGTCATGAAAACGCATTTACACATGAGTGTATATGATGCTGCAGGTACTTAAACGTGTTACCGTGCTCACAAAGCACGGTAAGCTCGCATCACAAAGTTATCACAAAACGTTCCCCATTCAAAGCAATCGAGACGTCACATATGAATGTAAGTTACGTGCCCGCTTACGAGCGCTCACGCTTAACACTTCGCCCCAGGCGCCGCCCGCGCATCACAAAGTTATCACAAATCGTTCCCCATTCAAAGCAATTGGGACGTCACATATGAAACAGCCAGCCACCGCTGTCAGCGAGCCGCCGTATTCAAGCACCAAGGGCGTGCGTCAGGGAGCACTTACGCGACACTTACGCGTCACAGCCCACCAGAATGGGTTGTGGCTTAGCGTATAAAAGTACGGCTCGGAGGCTGCTTCCCTGGATTTCATCGACTGAAGTGAAAGTCACTCGTGGCGCGAGCATGGCAGGTTATGCATGGGGATTACCGGACTGTAATCGAAACTAGGAATCGAAATTTAAACTTTTGAACGATTCCGGGAAAATTGCAAAGCTAGTCCCGGTTCCAATCGATACTCGATACCCAAGCCTAATGATGAGTGACCTCTGACCAGACGCATGACGAGTGACCTCTGACCCGACGCATGAAGAGTGACCTCTGACCCGACACATGACGAGTGACCTCTGACCCATCATGATGAGTGACCTCTGACCCGACGCACGACAAGTGACCTCTGACCTGACGCATGACCCGATGCATGAGGAGTGACCTCTGACCCCGATGCATGACGAGTGACCTCTGACCCGACTTATTACGAGTACAAAAAAAAATTAGAATTGCAACTTTCTCATAATTCCGAGTTTATATTGCATAATTCTGACTTTTTTTCAGAATTACGAGAAGATATGTATATGTATTGCAAGATATGTAAACTCGCAATTCAGACTTTTTTCTCGCAATTGTGAGTCTATATATCGCAGTTCTGACTTTATTTCTGGTAATTCTGAAAAAAAGTCAGAATTATGCGATATAAACTCAGAATTATGCGATATAAACCCAGAATTGTGAGATAAAGTTGCAATTATTTATTTATTTGATTATTGGCAGACACAAGCTGCCATAATATTCTGTGAACAACAGTTTTGTTTCAATTTTTACACAAATAGTTGTGCAGTCTTGACGCTCTCATGTGGGATGTTCAACCCGCCAGCTCGTCCTTAACATGATATCCCTCATGAGCTGATAGTCACAAGTCCAGTGTGGTTTTGTTTGCTGCAGAAATGACCTTTGCTTTTGTTTATGGTTTTCTGCTCTCATGCATTAATCAGCCTGTGATCTTCAGAACGCAGCGTGAAGTGACATTTCCAATTAAGTACGCTAATGCAGCCTAATAATAACTTTTATATGTCTGTCGGATTTACATTATGCATGTTGAACGACATTAATACAGTGGCTTTTGCTGTGCATTCTGGGACATGTGTTTGGAGCCCAACCTGCTCAGCCTCTATACTGTATGTTCTGTTTCATCTGTTCACAAAACATAGAGAACATACATAGCCAAAGAGGAAATCAATAATCTCACCCAGTTCTGAAGAAAACGAACATTTACTGGAAAATCAGACAGGAGTTCAATTCAATCCAGTTAGTCAGAAACCAGCAGGTCATTTGGATCAGGTTATTTTCTCTTGGGCTGTGTGGGAGAATAAAAGCACTGTTGTTTCCATTTCAGACAGTAATAAAATTGGCAGCTAGCTCCTGTAAATAATAAAATGGCATTACAACCCCATAAAAACAATTATTGTCCAAATTGGGTTAGTCTCCATGATCAGCGTTGGTGGTTTCATGTGATTTCGCCTCTTTGCTGTCTGCCTGAATGACAAGAATCCCAGATGGACAAACGTCGACATGACAGATGAGTGAATGAGACAGAGATGAAAACAATTGAAGGAAGAACCGGACGGACTGAAACTGAATGAAGCATGCATGATGAAAGTGCACTCTTTTCATGTGGTCTGTTTACTCGAGCAGTTTAACAGAAGCTGGTCTTTGTGTTTCCTGGTTACAGTTGTGATCCCATAAACACACAAACACACACACCCCCCCTCTGAGGTAATGATAGACTTCACACACACACACACACACACACACACACACGCACGCACGCACGCACGCACGCACGCGCGCCCCCTTTGAGGTAATGATAGACTTCACACACACACACACACACACACACACACACACGCACGCACGCACGCACGCACGCACGCGCGCCCCCTTTGAGGTAATGATAGACTGCACAGAGTCACTGAACACACAGTGTGACTGCAGCAGTTGTCTTGTGAATGGGACGGAGCTACTTGTGTGCTGACCTTTGACCCAGTTAAGACCCAGTGATTATCAGCGCTTGTCCTTCAGTGATGACTATAAACGGCTTATACAGGGCAGTGCACTATTTATATACGTACACACACGTACAATACTCACCCATTAGTCCTATTTAAAGAGGCACAATTATGATTCTCTTCCAACTCTTTCCCACTTGCTGTCTAACCTCTCTGAGACAGGTCAGAACTTCTACACACCTGTGCTGTTGCTCATAAAGCAGATGTTGATCAATTGAATCCGCCTGTAGATCATGAGCTCCATAAATCATCTTGGCTGCTTTCTTTTGCCATGTTATCCTTTCGCCATCTCGTCTGGTTTGCAGGTTCAGAGGGCACTGCAGCACACACACACACACACACACACACACACGCACGCACGGCAAGAGAGAGGGAGAGGAGATAAGGACAGCGGGATACAAAATTAAGTGTGAGAGAAAAGTAAGAAAACCGAGATAGTGGGGTGAGAAAGAAGAAAACGTGTTCGAGAGAGAGAGAGAGAGAGACAGGAAAAAAATTCTGTGCTGTCTCACTTAAAATACCCTCTTTCCTCACCATGGTAACAATCCCTATACGATCCTCACAGGAACTCGAGTTCCTGTTGTGAAAGATTATTTGACTACTGAAATGAACATGTAAGATATTAGAATACTATATAGATACGAAGGCAGTATGCATCCTTCATGGAGAAACTGACCCCAGAATACCCCATGAGATTTTATATTATAATAAAAGGAATATATCTTTTTTTATATTAAGTTTAGGGAAACTATTTTATTGTATTTTTGCGTTTGTTAGAGTTTGGCAGGAATGACGTCATTTTGTGGGCAAGCCCATAATTTGAAGAGCATCATTCTGGTTCCCTCGACAAAAACGAAATAGGATTTTTCCATCTGCTCTGTAACCAACAAATCTCTTATTTCTTACATATTTTTTTCATCAAGATAAACTTCACAAATGAACACAACTTTTATGATTTTTTTTTTTTAAGCCTAAATACAATCGGCAGAAGTAAAATATTTAACGTAGGCTTAGCGGTTGCACAATGTCAATGTCACCGTAAGCTTCCGAAAACTCTTTCAGTTCTTATATAAAATGCATGTTGGAAAGTTTGAGTGAAAATAATTAGCAAGAGTGCAATTATAAACAAAACGAGGCTGTAAAAGTGGACTAGCAATTAGATGAGTTTAACTGTTTGCCTGATGATATTTAATTTTCCAGACAACCTCTGTAGTCCCATTTAGCCACTTGTTAGCATTAGCAACCATTTTTTTTAAGGCAAGTAAAAGCTTCACGAAAAGTATTACTGAATGTAGGCTATTTAATGTTGTTGGATAAAACATGAACAAACATTGAGCTTGTGATAACCACAAACCATATTTCAGACATTTGATACCAAAAAACTATTAAAAAAAACGAATTGACGATGGAACCCGAACTCATTACTTTGGACTTATTCCTGCTGCACTCTGAGTATCTTCTTGTTAGCTTAGCAACCATGCTAACACAACAATGCCTTTAGAAGGCTGCTGCCTGCGAGTCAGGGTTGAAAGGTTTAAACTTTTGCTTAGTTGTTTGCTAGGCTTGTAAATGCATGTTTTTACAAATTGAGGGGTGAGGCAGCGTTATTTTCTGTGGAAATGTACAACATCTCAAGCTTGAGCATGTTATTTTTTGAAAGAGAGGATAACAGATATAGAAATGTTTACAGGAGAGAGAATATCCTGCATCCTAGAATCAAATTATTATGGCATGTCAAATGGACAGGATGTCTAGGCCATGTGATTAGAGTGAGCTCAGTGTTGTGGCTGTAGGTCATATGCCTGGCATTAGAGAGGGTTTGGATTGCCCAGTCTATGAGTACATAACCATTTCTGAAAGAAGCCTTAGGGATGAGACTGTTAGTACTAAGTAGTCATTTATCAGATGCGGAAGTTACAGTTTTTAAAGTTACCATGAAATCAAAATTGACAATTCTTATTTTTCTATGGGATATTGCAGTTTATTATAAGCGATTTATCCATGCATGAGTTCCCCTGTGGTGAAAATCAAGGTTTTAATATTGTTTATATGTGGTGTTTTTAATATGCTTTAAGAAAAACCATGTACAAATTCATAATTCAACACCATTGCTGAGTATTTTTTCCTAAAACTGCAGTGAACCAAAGACAGTCTCAAATAAACGCGGTGAAATCGCTGCTGTTTCTGACGTCACAAACTGTTGCAACTAGGGGTGCAACGATACCCGCATGTCACGAATCGATTCATATCACAATACTAAACTCACGATACGATATTATTTCGATACTCCAAGACATACGGTAAAAGGATAACAAAAATGTTTATATTACATTGGGTGTGGAAATGAATAGGCTTGGACTTGGTGCTGGTAACCCAATGCACACGACAATAGTGACACAAGAATAAAAAATTATTTCATGATGAAAATTATTTTAGACGGATATGCTTGCGCTGTCACTGACTAGATGTATTTAAAATAATGTAGGCCACTTTTTACTGGTAACATAAGACATTTGGCATTATCAGGAGACATACATATCCCCCCATTGCATTATTATACATTATATTCAACATTATATATAGTATTGTAATGTAGTACTGACACTAAAACTCTGAAAACTTTTTCTCACACACAGTAATTTTTATTTTGGGTGAACTATCCACATACATATTGTCACTATCCACGATACATATTGTTGCACTTTGGATTGCGATATATTGTGACATGATATATTGTTAACGATAATCAGGTCAAAGTGTGATCGTCAACGAGTGGGTGAGTGCAGGCAGGACTAATTTGCATATTCATAGATATGCAAAGATCACCGTATACTAAATGAAGTAAGGGTGTAGTTACATTCAAGCTATTTTAAGGCATGAATTTTTTTTTAAGGTAAAAACGCTTTAATATGTAATTTTCGTGATCAAAGATGAGTTTTAAGGGATAAAATTATTGACTACAGGGGGACTTTAAGTTCATTTGCCTTGTAATCTATAATGTAATGTATAATCAAAATAACTTCCACTCCCTCTTGCAGCGACATCTCTTCTCTTCTCTGATAATGTTTGTTCTTGCAAGAAGCTGTTTACTCGTCACAATTGGGAAGAAAAGACTATTGCAACTTCTGTTTCATGCCGGCTTTAAACTGTAATCAAGCCTACACACTGATTTTACAAGATTAAACAAAACAAGTAGTAACAATATTATCATGCAGGACTTATTCAGGTGTGCAAGTTACAACAAAATAGTTTCCCCCAGGGCGTGCAATACAGCATAAAAGTCTACTTCGAGTTAATGTTTAGTGCTTTAGGAAGAAAAAGCCCTTTAAACAGGAACTTGACCTGCATGAGTAGGAGAATGACTGAATCGCCCCACACCCTTCAGCTGGTGAGGGCATCAGGAGCAAGGCAGTGTCCGTTCTGTGGCGTGAGCTCTAAATAAACAGGGTGTGCACCTTTGGCCACATCTAGACATCTGTGTCTTGCCTCTGGATCCCAAATGAATGAGGCTTTTTTATTATGCACATATTCTTTCTTTTCTCATATTCTCACTTTTTTGTGTTTTGAAAAGTCAAAAACAGACTTTAAGCTGCTGTGTTGTGTTGTGTCTTATTGGTCAGCTATTCCGAGTTGTTTTTTGGCATGGACTTGCATAGCTGTTCTGATGATCTCACCGAGAGGAATTTTTGAGCATGATTTCCTGTTCTGGATGTCTGAGTGTAACACAGCTGAAGCATTGACATCACAAACGGCCACATTGAGTCGTGATACACTCCAGCCACATCAATTAGAGCGTGACGTGTTTCATAAATGCATTAGATTGCCGTCGGCTGTTGATCAAGATTTAATTCTGAACGGGGTTAACAGGTTTGTATGTGGACATTTCTAAGGAGCATTGTTCTAGGTCAAACTACTCTGTTTTCTGGAATGTAGGAACGTGTTCCAGGTAGGCAGTGCTTGTTGAAATGCGGTCAGGCCAGTTTGTTATCCGTCAGGTATCTCGTGTTGCACCTGATATACTAACCTCAAACATTTGGACACACCTTAGATAACTGTTGATAACTAAATGCATTCCTGTAAGTCAAGGTCAAGGTCAAGGGTTTGATTCCCAAGGAATGCATGAACTTATAAAATGTAGGCTATACTTGAATACAATGCAAGTAACTTTGGATAAAAGTTACATCTGCCAAATTAATAAGTGTATTGTATTTCAATTAATAATTCTTTCCCTGATTAACTTATTCCTTTTTCTCTCTCTGTTGTTTTCTGAAACTTGTAGAAGGACCCGGACTATCTGAAACTGTGGTTGGAGATCTTCATCGGCTCCTATGAGAGATGCGTGGATGTGGATTTCGAGAAACCGCCAACCAGGTAGCCTAGACTTTACTGCAGTCCAGCTACGTTTATCCATCAGTCTGAGGCACTTAAACCTCATGAAGACAGATCAGGAATGGGGTTATTAGTTCACAGGTCCTTGTCACCAATTGTCAGCTTTTTCTGGACTAAAATAAGGGCCAGAGTCTTGCATATCCAGATTTTTGACTGTTTGCATCATGTCTGGTCCACTTTATTCAGGCAGTCCACTGACTACTCAGTTTTGAAAATGTGTAGTTTTGCATCCCGAATTACTTGGATTTTCCTGAAACTGTGCAGAAGCAAAGACAGTATAGGGCAGAGAGGGTCCTCTGGTACATATTTGAATGAGAGAAATCATAACGCCTAATATGGCGGCTGTAGCCATGTGTGTCTGTGGATAATGACCCATAGTTAACAGACGCCCTGCCGTCACGGTCATGTTCTGATGCAAGCGAGCGGCAATACAGAGAATTCAGCCAGCCCAGTCTTTGTGTGTGTATGTGTGTGTGTGTTAAGGCCTCATTATGCTTCTGCGTCAACTCCACGGCGTAGCTACGCCGTCACTCCTACGGCGTCGTGGCCGTTTTATGGTTCTGCGTCAGGTTGCGTTGCATCGCAGTGCATCTGACCAATCACAGCCCTTGCGGTCTGCGTCGCCTCGACGTGTAGTTACAATTTTTTGGAGGTGCACGTCGAGCTACGGCGGAGGGGTCGGAGAGGGGTTCGCGTCGACGCAGAGGGGTCTGCGGGGGTACGCCGTCGATTCGACGCAGAAGCATAAAACAGGCTTTAGTGTGTGTGCACATGAATGCATGGAAAAAATAAGAGCTGGGAACTAGATAAAGGGTGGCGGGATAAGAGATTTACAGAAGGACAGAAGGAGAGAGAGAAAGAGGGAGAGTGTTGAAGGATTTATGTGGCGATAGTGCAGAGTGTGTGGCATGAGAAAATCACTCTGGCTCTCCCAGCTGTGGTCATGTGATCATGAGGTGCTTAGACTGTCAGATGACATTACGTAATGCAGAGCGAGAGGACAGCCAGGAACCGACAGACTTGAGAGAGAGACATTGGATTGTAATGGGTTTATTTGTCTCAGCGCTCTCTCTCCTTCACAGCTGTGCTGCTCTCGCACAGATCTGCTTCATTACTGTACAGTTCTCTCTCTCTTTCTGCTGCTGGAAGGACACGCTCTTATAGTGCAGTACTTGCTTTTACAGTCACGATTGCAGAATTACAAATCCCAGAGGTGCTATAAAGAAGTAGTCCGCTCAGAAATTACTGTTCTGTCATCAATTGCTCATTCAAAACCAATATGCTGGTCTTTATTTTCCATGCAGCTACACTGTAAAAAATTGTTTATCAAAGTTGTAAATTAAACCGATTATTAGACCATGTTTTACAAGAAAATATAATATCAGTCTTATTTCTTCAAAATTTCAAGCTTAATTCAATGTGTTACTTGCTGTTTCTTTGCATTTAATTGTGAAATTTGTGAAAAGAGTGAAAATTGTTTCTATTTTTTGGTAACACTTTACAATAACATTAGTTAACTGCATTAGTTAACATGTACTAATAATGAAAAATACTTTGTAAATACGTCTGTACGTCAGAACGTAGGCTCACTATTGGCCGACGCTGGTCATGTGTCTGATGCGTGTGATGCTGGCCAATAGTGAGCCTACATTCTGACGTACAACCCAGAAGCGCTCCGCTGTTACACCACGTGAACTCACTCAGAGGCCCACACAGAAGAAAAAAGAAGTTAACGAATAGAATCTTATTGTAATGTGTTACCTTTTTTTTCAGTTTAGTCAAGCATCACAAAATGACACAAAGGCCCTGTTTACTCCTGATATTAAGATGTATTTTGGTCAATTGGATCTCAAGTAGACGAGGGAGACACATTCCCGTTTACACCTGGGGCCTCATGTACAAAGACTTGCGTTGAATTCATACTAAAACATTGCGTACTACGGACAAAGCTGTAAATGTGCGTACGTACGCACAAAAAAAAAACAGATGTATGAATCTCTGCGTACGAAGGATCCCACGCATATTCTCTTTGTACATCCCAATTAACGTAAAAATGAGCGCACATGCACGAGCACAACGCCCCACCCAGTCTCCTCCCTTAATTAAATACATTTAAATATGGTAATGAGTCCACTTTGGCAAAAGAAAGGAGTAAGAAAATGGCTAAAGCAAGCGGCAAGAAGCGAAACTTTACAGAAAGTGAATTGTAGGTGCTACTATCGGAGGTAGAAACGAGAAAAAAAAATATTTGGAACTTTGTCCTCCGGAATTAATAACAAAAGGAAAAAATATGAGTGGGAGAGTTTGTCTGATGCCGTCAATGCGGTGGGATCTGAAAGTCGCACTGTAAATGACCTTAAAAAAATGGTCTGATATAAAGGTGGACGTTAAATGGAGGACTGCTGCGCACCGACAAAGTGTGGGCAGAACAGGCAGTGGTAAAGAGGGGTCCGAGAATTGCCTCAATTATGGGTGACACTTTACTCTCTGGAGTAGTATCCGCTGCTGTGGGAGACTCGGATTTACTACAGGACTGCCACGAAGGTAACCAATATTATCTGCACATTTATTGAATGGAAATGTTTCCGATTCACATATGCAAATTCTTCTTCAGATGGCGCCTTTATAGCAATGTGTGTGCAGTCGATCGCTCCGATTACATTAGGAAAACCGGCTATCGCTGCAAATTGCGTTTTAATGTTTGGCTGGTCAACTGCATCATATGGGAACCTTATACCTGGTAGACATGCGGATGATCCCGACCCATACCGCTGGCATTGCGCGGCTCAAAGACGACTGGCTTATTCCTGAGCGGTCTGCCAGTTCCCTTTGGAAAGAAGCAGTTGCCAGGAAACCAAGTGTTGTCAGCACCTGCAAGGGAACGGGTATTGCGTGGCTCCTCGCTGTCTCTCTCTCTCTAGATTCGGACCCAACTCAGCACAGAGCGCCAAGAGGATAGCCCTTGGAAATCTGAAACGGCTGATAAGCCAGTCATCATCCTGGGCCAGAAAATCATTGTGGTCCCTAAAAACTTGTTCTCTTCGGATTCTGTCATTAGCAATGTCCTCTAATAAGGCCAAAGCTGCCATTGCCATAGACTAAGGGTTGTATCAATTTGCATATGCTTTTATATGTTCTTACTTAATTGCATAATTGATAGAATATTCCCATAAGGCTTGTGTGACAATATATGTAAATTATTTTATAAATTGCAAATTAATAGCAATGCTTCCCACAGGTGGTAGTGCGATAGACTTGTAGAACAATTCGTTGTGTAATGTTTGCAACTTAACTTCATTGCCTGTAAGAGTCGCCAACGAACAAAAACTATGAGAAATGTACGTACGCCAGACATGAAATTGGCGTGGAGGAACGCACATTCTCACGTTAATTTCACTGTTAGTACGCAAAGTTTTTGTGCGTACGCAAGATTGATACATGAGGCCCCTGGTGTTTTAATCCGTCTCTTTTGTCCACTTTCAACCACTTCTGTCCTGATTTCTTTAAGGGGAGGGTCTATAGGCGGGTAAATGTATGGCCTTTTTTTTCAGATCTAATAGATTTTTTTATTTTAATTTACTAATTACTAATGATCGTGACCGGAGCCAACGAAAAAACATACAGAGCATCAGCTTTCGTTTCGAGTGTTTGTTAGAAATCAGAAATGGTGAGAGAACATTGTGCTTGGTACGTTTTTCATCTTCAAACCAAACTTGGATCTTCAGCCGACAAAGTTTAAATCCCATCTGGCTAGAGCTCTTCCCATAATGTTTACACATGAGGTCAGTAGACGGAGAGTAGACGGTCTTTTGTGGCTGTTCTTCAAACACATTCGACCACATGAGTGTTTACACTACGAAAGCAATCTGGTCGAATGTGTTTTCAACTCCCTCTGGAAGTGTCTGAAAGTGGACACGCTCAAATCGTTTTAGACCCCATTTACGCCTGTATTTAGCATCGTCCACTTGCGATCCAATCGACCAAAGCGCATCTTAACACCAGCTGTAAACAGGGCCTTAAGCACCATACTAAAAACATATGGAGCATTTAATAATGGTTGTGCATTTATATACTGGTTTTGCAGGTTGGAGGAGACGCCCCCCGTCATGACGCTGCTCCCTGATAACATCCTGCAGGTGTTGCGTCTGCAGCTGCTCCAGTGTGTGCAGAAAGCGTCCGAGGGCCTGGAGCCCGAACAGCAGACGTTAGCCCTCCTGCTCCTCAAGTTCCTCATCGTCATCTGCAGGTCAGACTCTGAGACTCACACCGAGGGAACTGGATGACTGAGAAAACAACTTATACAGAAACAGAGCGCTATTTTGGTTAGAAAGGCAAACTAACTAAAGATAAAGTCATTTTAACAGTCTCTTATAAAAATACGAAGTGCATTGAATCTCAGTGAAACGGAAACTGGACACTCGTGGTCCTGCTGAATGTTTCATGAGTTCTCTGAGCAACTGCTGCTGAAGGTTCATGTGTGGTTTCCACTTTCAGCGACATCTCAAGCCTTTTCAGGGTCTGACAGTGCGAATGCTTGAATGGCAGCTGCTGCTCATTTGTACACACACACACACACACACACACACACACACACACGAAAAAGAATACTATTATTCAGCAAGTGGCAGCGAAGTCATTTATAGTGTTATAAAATATTTCTATTTCAAATAAATGCTGTTCTTTTGAACTTTCTATTCATCCAAGAATCCTGAAAAAAAGTATCATAGTTTCCACAAAGATATGAAGCTGCACTGCTGTTTTTAACATTAATAATAATCAGAAATGTTCCTTGATCAGTAAATCAGTATATTAGAATGATTTCTGAAGGATCATGTGACACTGAAGACTGAAGTAATGATGCTGAAAATTCAGCTTTGATCACAGGAATAAATTACATTTTACAATATATTCAAATAGAAATCAGGTATTTAAAATTATAATAATATTTCACAATTTTACTGTTTTTACTGTATTTTTGGTCAATAAATGCTGCCTTGGAAAAATGCTGCCAATAAAAGACTTCTTTCAAAAACATTAAGCAATCTTACCGACCCCAAACTTATGAAAGATAGTGTTGCTCCTGGGGCAAATGTATCTTCTTCAGTAAACATTTAAAGTTGCAGTAGGGAGTTTTGAGAAAATGTTGACTTAGCCTGAAAATTTGAACAAGCACAACTTCCAGGTCCAACCCCCTTGCTCTCTGCTGCGCTACAGCCCTCCCTCCACAGCTCCTCCCCCACAGCGGAGCCTGCCGTGAACGCGCAGGCTAGTAAACACTAAACAGGACCACCGATGACGGCAGATTATAAACAGTTATGGAACATTCACTAATAGGGACGAAACATCAGCAATATGCTTTACATTGACTATGGCCTGCCCATACTTTGACTACAAACTTGGTCCTCAAATCATTATGTATTTTGCAATACATGTAACTTTATAACGTTGCACTCTTTCTATAAGTTATAAATAGCTAGTAAGATAACGTTTAAGGATTAGTTCACTTTTAAAAAAAACTTTTGCTGATAATTTACTCACCCCCATGTCATCCAAGATGTCCATGTCTTTGTTTCTTCAGTCGAAAAGAAATTAAGGTTTTTGATGAAAACATTCCAGGCTTTTTCTCCATATAATGGACTTCAATAGGACACAAACGTTTCAAGGACCAAATGACAGTTTCAGTGCAGCTTCAAAGGGCTTTAAACGATACCAGACGATGAATAAGGGTCTTATCTAGTGAAACGATCGGTCATTTCAAAAATAAATAAAAAACTTTAAGTTTTATAAGCACAAATGCTCGCCTTGCTCTGTTCTGTGATGCACGTTCGTGACTCTCCTGTTTGAACTCGTTCATCAAAATGAACAAATCTTTTTCGAATCATTTCGTTCGTTGAATGAACGAAATGACTCGAAAAAAGATTCGTTCATTTGGATGAACGAGTTCGAACAGGACAGTCACGAACGACAGTACGCGCTCGCGCTGTGCAAGAGAGGGGTGATCAGCGCGTACACGAGCGTGATTGACACTGCTAAGACATTCCTCCTGGCTCTGATTGGTTGTTTCTGACCGGGAGCGGTGTATTTCTGCAAATGGCAATAGGACCACAGGGAGGAGCCAGAGGAGCTCGATTTTTTCCACAGATTATCTGTCTCATATTCTACTGTGAGGACATAATGACAGTTTTAACAAATATTTGTTTACAAAAGCTACCTACTGGAGCTTTAACATGCACGTACACACACACACACACACACACACAGACACACACACACACACACACACACAGCGTGTGATATATGATCATAGGGGTGGCAGGGGAATCTCTCTGACAGCTTGAACTAATGGTCCTGTCATATGGTGGTCTATCCAATACAGCTTCAAACACACACACACACACACACACACACACACACACACACACACACACACACACACACACACACACACACAGCGTGTGATATATGATCATAGGGGTGGCAGGGGAATCTCTCTGACAGCTTGAACTAATGGTCCTTTCATATGGTGGTCTATCCAATACAGCTTCAAACACACACACACACACACACACACACACACACACACACACACACAGAGTTTCTCCTCACTGACAGCTGTGTGATCTGTTTGACAGGAACCTGTCAAATGTGGAAGAGATCGGCTCCTGTTCCTACATAAACCACATCATCACCATGACGACGCTTTATATCCAACAGGTCTGACACTCACTCTGAAACCAAGCTTTCTGTTTATACATTCTTCCATTTCTTTTTTCTTACTGTGACCATTATTTGATGGTGGTCAAACTGTTCTATGTGTTTACCTCTTCCTCTTTTCTTTTTCCTCGCTTTTTTCTTCCTTTTTTCCTTTCCATTTCATTTTCCTCTTCTCTTTTCCTTTCCTTTAATTTACTCTTCCCTTTTCTCTCCTGTTTTTTCATCCTTTTCCTATCCTTTCCTTTTTCTCCCCTTTCCTCTTCCTCATTTCTCTCCTTATTTCTTCTTTTTGCCATTCTGTTTCCTCTTCCCTTTCCTCTACTCTTTTTTGCCCTTTTCCTGTCCTCTTCTTTTCATTTTCTCTTACATTTCTCTCCTCTTCTGTTTCCTGCTCATCTTTCTCTCCCTTTCTTTTTTATTTTCCTCTTTTGTTTTTCTCTCATTTTCTCTTCTTCTCCGTCTGCCTTTTCTTCTTCCTTCTCCTTATTCCCTTTACCATTTTCTTTTGTCTTTTTTCCCTCTTTTTCTTCTTCCCTTTCCTCTTCCTCATTTCTTCTTTATTTGTTCTTTCTGTTTCCTCTTCACTTTCATCGACTCTTTTTTGCTCTTTTCATGTTTTTCTTCTTTTAATTTTCTCTAACTTTTCTCTCCTCTTCCTTTACCTGTTTTCAGCTATCTCTTCCTTTCCTTTTCATTTACAGTAGATTTCTTCTTTAATTTCCTCTTCCTCTTCCTTTTCCTCAGTAATAAAGTAAACCAACACTTCTGTCTCTGTATTTAGCTGAAGAGTAAGACGAAAGAGAAGGAGCTGGCTGATCAGACACAAGCCGAGGAGTTTGTCCGTCACGCTTTGGCTTTCTGTGAGAGTCTGTATGATCCTTATCACAACTGGAGGCATCGCATTCACGGGTGAGATATGCAACCAATGCCAATGCCTCAATCGTTAATCCCTTTGTGCAAGCATGCAGTAATCCAGAAGTTTCCTCATACACACTGAATAGGGCATTATTAGGCTGCTAATCTGTAGAATAAACCAGTGTTGTTTGGAGAGCTGGAATGTGTAAAATAGCTATGTTGAGTCAACGTTAAATGAAAATCCTTCACTGAATAAGTAAATAATTTACTTTCTTAATATACATTCCTGGTCCTTTTGTGAATGATTTGTCAGTGCATGTTATTTTAAAGAAAAACATGTTTGTATTCCTAATCTTTTATCAACATGTTTTAACTTTTCACCTCTGAAATAACTTCATTTCACCAAATACATTACATTGTTTGCAGTAAAATGCTTTGTAAATGTTGTTGCTTCAGTTATCCAACACTACAATAATGAAAGGCCGGTGAAGAATCTGAATGTGAAGGTGTGTTACAAGTCATGGTGTATATGTTGCTAACCAAAAACAGTCAATCAGAGGCAGTCCCCTGTTATTCAGTAATATGACCCACGCAGATACAAACCGTTGAATATAAAGTGAAAAACACAGCTGTGTTTGACCAATAAACACATGTAGTCTAGTCTGGTTCTACAAGTTCTGTGAAGAGCTTTTCTCCTTCCACCGTGTGTGTGTGTGTGTGTGTGTGTGAGTGTGTGTGTTAAAGGTTATTTGAGGGCAGGTGACATGTCAGGAGAAATTAACCTGGGCTCGTGGCACACTTGCCACTTAAAGTAACAAAATATTGCATCTGTATTGAATTAAGTTATGTTATCTAACATTTTATATCTGTGATAATGTTTTATTATGAATTATTTTAAGTAGTATATTATGATTAAAACAATCAGTATTTATATTATTAAAATATTAAAATACTTAATTTATAAAACACTTTTTACACTTTTGCATTTATGAACACTTTTGAAATGTTTTATTTGTTTACACGCATGTCATGTGACCATTATCTGGTTCATCAGAGAACTGTGAACATGCAAATGTGTTGTAAAATGATTGAAATATTACCTTAAAATTTCAGGAAGGACTGTAAGTAAATATTTTAGATCAAAGGGGTTCGGCTGGCAAAAATGTTTGGGAATCTTTGCTCTATGGCATGATTCATAATCGTGTGAAATTATATTGACACTAAGTGAAGTGTGAGTAATGGGTCTGTTTATCTGGTTTGTGTTTGTTTGCTCGCTCTTGCAGACAGCAGCTCAGTACTGTGGAAAGAAGCAGACAGAAATTTAAAGCTGCACCGCTCACTGTAGAGTTTGTGCCCTTCTTCTACCGTAAGTCTATCTCTTTGGATGAACCCTGTGGGGCTTGTGGTTTGTTAAATGACTGATCAGATCTGCTGTTTTATCATTTGGCCTTCAGCGATGGCACATAACCAGCGCTCTCTAAACAAAGCAGACACAGTGTCTTATAACCTCACACTGCTTATCTCTCTGTCAATGGGTGAAGCCAGGGACATGAAGTGTCACTCTGTTGCTGACTGTACCTGTGCGTTAATGCAGTCAATACTTCACTTTCAGTCCGTAGCACTGAGGAATGTGTGAAAAACATTCTGTACCGAATAGACCCAGAATAGTAAAGTGTAACAGGATGCATTCAAGAAAATAATTCGGCATGTTGTTTTTGCCAGTTGACATTTGCATAAAAAGCAGACACCTCTTCATTCATGCGTGTGTGTGTGTGTGTGTGTGTGTGTGTGTGTGTGTGTTTCAGAATGTTTTCAGGAGAGTGAGCACCTGAAGGACAGTCTTAAATGTTGTCTTTTGCACCTGTTTGGATCCATCGTCGCGGGTGGACAGGTGAGCTCATATCCACATGTGTACACCACTGCAGCAAATAGTAGTGTTGAAGTTTTAGATCAAATAATAAAGTGACTTATCAGTTATGGTGGAAAAATGAAATTTCCACCAATCACAAATTGGTATGCAAATAAATATACAAAAGAAGACCAATTCCAAATTGCAATTCTCTATTAGACTAATTGCAAGAAAGATGATCGGAATTTAGTACAGGCTTTTACAATTTAAATTGCAATCAAACGTGATTAGGGATAGGAATCGAAAATCGGATAGTTTTTATCGGATAAATTTCATTTCCTCTTATCGGTTCCTTTGTGTGCATTTTTAATATGACTTTAAACCATTCAAGTGCAAGAAGACTTGCACGCTGTTTTCTGTGCTGCACGCACAGAAAAAGTTATTTTAAATGTGATTTTAAACCATTCAAGCACAAGAAAACACGCACGCTGTCTTTTTGCACTTGAGCTGACAAATACACACACAAATATGTCCAAATATCCTTGTAAACACAGTTGGTGAATGTAAGTGAATGTAAACAGTTGACAAAGAAAACGCATAACAGTATATTGGATTCGTTCAGCTCTTAAAGGGACAGCAGCCTAATATTCCTGCTGCCGTCTCTATAATAACGTTAGTCAAACAACAAAAGACAAAGAGAAAATTCACTCGCTGTTCTTGACTGAATAACTTCTGTAACTGCACTTTATAAATAAAATATACATTAAAAATATAGTGTTATTTTACATTTGATTACAGTTTCTGAATACCTGAAAATCTTAAAAAACTGTTTATTTCATTCGTATCTTTGTTCAGTTGTATTTATTTGTGCGATTGCAAATTTATTTATTTGTTCTTTTTTCATTACTGAATGTTTACTTGTCTTTAATAATGCTTGAAATTTATATTAGTTAGGCTAGTTGTTTTTGCTATGGTATTTTAAAACCACAGGCAAAAGTTCCTTGTGTAAGTGTTCTCTAGCCTGTTGATTTTTTGTTAATGGTATTTAGATACAATTAAATGTTTTGCTATAAGATCTAGAATAAATGTGAATATCTACGTTTTATTTTTTTAATCAACCTTATTGGAATCGATAAGAATCAGAATTGTTCAAATTCAAACCTTAAACGGGATGCAAAAAAGACATACTTCCTAATTCTGTTTTCTGTCTCTTCTGGTCTCAACAGCGTAACGCTCTCCTGGCCATCTCGCCGGCCACTATGGAGGTGCTGCTGGGAGTGCTGGGTACAGGCGAGTGTCTGAGCGGAGGTGGAGATGGGGAGGACTGGGACAGCGAGGCTCCTGACAGGAAGGCTCTGTTGACTCTGGGCTGTTTGAGGGAGGTGGTGCACCGGCTCCTGGCCAGCAGCTCCGATCAGAGACAGGTGGAGATCAGCTCCGTGCTCGAGAGCTACTTCAAACTGCTCAACTCAGACCCCGCCGCCACAGCGCAGGTCAAAGGTCATCCGACGCCGCCCCGCTCTCGGCACTGGGAGAGCCGCTTTGTTGGGTTACAGGTGAACATGCTTGGTGAGTAGATCCATCTCTCGTGTTGTGTTTCTTAAAGAGCACCTGTTATGCTCTTTACATTTCCAACTTTCTTAATGTTAATGAAAGGTTACAAATCACAAAGTCCCTCCAGCGGGAGTTATTCTCTATATCAGTGTCACTGTTTCTGAACTCCTTGAAACGCCTCGATTGTAGTCTTGAGTTTTCTTCTGGAAACGAACACGTCACAATATTCCTTATATAAATAATTGATGCCCAAGGCATATGCTAAAAAAAAGGGGCAGGGCTTGGTTGAGTTAGTCAGTAGTGTGTTGAAACTCGCGGTTATTGTAAGGGGCAGGACATTTCCGAAACAGTTCTAAGTGATTGACCAATCACAACACACTGGTCCAGCCGACCAATCAGAGCACATTGAGCTTTTCTTCATAGAAACAGGAACTAAACCGAGTTATTGACAGACTGGGAAGAGAGGTGCTGCAACAATGTCAGTTATGTGAAAAATAATGTAAACCTATTCTAGTAGACCCAATTTAAAAAAAAAAAGGCTTCCTATTTTAATTGTCTGCACTTGACCACAGTGCTGTTCTGAATCCTGTTCTCCTTTTCACTCAGAAACCATTCAGGATATGTTTGAGTGCTCCGACCGACCAGTTCTGCAGGCCATCTTTCTCAACAGTAATTGTTTCGAGCATCTGACCCGACTCCTGCAGAACAGTAAGGTGAGTTCCTCTTACAACACTACTCTACATTACACTGCACAAATAGAGCTCAACAATGACTTAGTCGGGTCCCTTTGTTTTGGAAGCATTCATTTCAGAGAAATATTTAGTAAAGTGTAATGAGTCTTGAAATCTTCTAAGCCACTCTTAGATGACTCAATATTTGGAAATTAGAAAAAAACGCCTCTGGGGAAAAAGACTTTTGTACTTGGTGTCTTTTATGAGGGAATGAATGAACTACTATTCCCATAATAAGCCATTGTGAATACTTTATTATCTAGGTTTTTGTGTCTTCTCAATATATTTTCGTCTAGCATCTCATGTTAACTAACACATTGGTAAGGAAGCTGCTGGCTAACATTACCTATAATACCGTTCAAAAGTTTGGGCTCAGTCAGAAAGATTTGTTTTAAAGAAGTTAATACTGCATTAAATTGATCAAAACGACAGTAAAGACGTTTATAATATTAAGATTTCAAGTAAATGCTGTTCTTTTGAACTTTCTATTCATCAAAGAATCTTAAAAAAAAATGAAAATGATTGCAGTTTCCGCAAAAGTATTAAGCAGCTCAACAATATTTTCAACATGGTTGATAATAATAAGAAATGTTTCTTGAGCAGCAAATCAGCTTTTTATAATGATTTCTAACCCTAATTTCTAATATAATTATCTAACCCTAAAGAGTGAAAGTACCCTAAGGGTGCAAAGTAATTCCCTAAGGGTACATATTATTTCCTTAACATACTAATATACAGTAAATATGTCAAATAAATACACAAGGTGTATCTATGCAGACAAGCTGAAAGATAACATTTTTACACTTTTTTCAACAGTGTAAGAGTTCAACAATAAACTGTGATTCTTTAAACATGGTAACAAGTTAACAATCTCAAAGATCGTGGTAGGTCTGATGTGAAAGACCTACCATGTGGTGATTTTGAATGGGATTTTTCCAGAACCTAACTGTTGAGCTCTATTGACACTAAAGGACTTTTACAGGATGTTAATAATGAATATTTGACCTTCATTACAGTGTTTGACAGGAACATCCGTCTGTTTGAGTGTGTTTTAGATCCTGTCAGAATCTAGTCATTTAACTGATTGTTCAGTTGCAGGATTTTCTTTGTGTGTTTATGCACATGAGAGAATTTGTCTCGCCAATCAGTTTCTTGTGTAAATGTTTACAATCATGTGTTTGTTTTTCTTTGCCTCAAAGAGCCGTATGCTTTGTGCAAAATTGTTTCAACTGTCTCTTTAGTAAAACTGTCTTACTGTGCTTATATAGTTACCACTTTACCGCATGTACACGTATCTAAACTGCAGCACTGCCTTCTATCCATGCATGTTTCTGTCCTTTAGCGACGGAACAGTTAGGCACATGACCTTTGACCTCTTACCTTTTAACCTTAACCCTTTGCCCTTTCCTCTCATCTGACCGGCTGTGCTTGTTGCGGTCGGCTCTGCCCTGCAGCTGGTTAACGCTAGGTGTACAGCTGCAGACAAGGACCAGAAAGATTTAACCAACAGGTTACTGACAGGAGAGAGTGAGATTCAGGTACCGCCCATGTGCTTCCTGTCACTCCCGCTCACCTACGCCCCCCCGCCGCCCGCATGACCACTCCAGGACAAGACCACACCCCTCTCTCTCTCTTTCTCTCTCTTTCTCTCTCTCTCTCTCTCTCTCTCTCTCTCTCTCTCTCTCTCTCTCTCTCTCTCTCTCTCTCTCTCTCTCTCTCTCTCTCTCTCTCTCGCTCACCTGAGCAGGGTTACTATGAGTCAGAAAAGTCACATATTTGCAGGGGTGGGTGATATACTGGTTGAAATGAGCAGATTATTACTATTTTTCTTTTAATTCTTGGAACTTACATCTTAATATAAAATAATATATATAGATATAAAATAGTTGTAATTAATTATTATTATATAATATAAATACTGATAAATATATGAAACATTTTATTCAAACTATATATAAAAAGCAGACTGTGGCTGATATAATGTAAATAACATACTTGTAGAATAGATAAATATTCTGTATAAATAAAAAAATATTTAAATACTCCTTTGTAAAATATAAACAACAATAAATATATATTATAAACAATCCAGTTTAATAATGGGAAATTACATTTTAAATTAATCTTTGTTCTAATGTAAATTTAAATAATAATGAATATATAATTAAGTATATTATATAACTATATAAATAGCTGAAATTAAAACTAGCTTTTAGAAGTTGTACTAAAAATTATTTTAGAAGCTGTACTAAAGAAAAAAAAAATATATATATGTATAATATAAACATTTTATGGAATATATATTCTGTTTCTGTTAATATATGTTAATTTGGCTAATATGCTGGTCTGTCACTTGTTTTAAGTTTAAATTAACTTTCACAGTGGTTTTTGGATAAATTTTCTATCAAATGTTTATATGATAAATTTCAACAAAAATGTATCTCGTAATAAATTTTGTATTGAAAAGTATAAGTTTTTACTTATATTACCCACCCATAATTGCATGTTTTTTTCGTACTGTGGCCTGACAACAAACAGTGTCACATCTAAATCTATTGCCACCATACATTAAGTGGTCAGCGCCGTTTCATAAACCATTCAGCACTTCCTTGTTTCGTTATCAAAACAATCATATATATATATAAGTCCATTTCTGCATTTAAAGTGCTGTGAATGTGTAAACTTGTAATGGAGTGGTCTTTAGTTTATTTTCAATAATCATCTCATTCTGTTTATTTTGCTTTGCTTGTTTCCCTCCCGTTCCGTTCCCCCTTCGACCTTTCCTCTGGTGGTATGGTAACGGTAACAGGGTTGAATGCTGTGACCTCAGCAGTCTTGTGTTGCTGGTGGAGATTATCGGGCTATAGCTGTGTGTGCTTATCGCTGTATAGAAGGACCTTCGTGATTTCATGTCTTATTCTGTTTATTGCTGCTCAGTTCTTGTCACTCTCCAGCCGGTCTTTGTCGTATTCTTATCTATTATGAACTAGCCAATTGCAACGTACATCACATGATTTTTGCAATCAGGAGTCTCATGATAAGGCGTGGCTGGACAGAGTTCTTTTGTGTTGTGGAGGGGTTTTGATGTCTATGTTTGTCTATGTATATATATATATAGGAAGTGTGTGTGTGTTTGGTGATGGGGAGTTTTTAGTTTTAGATCTGAGCAGTAATGATGATCTGATGTCATCTTTACCAGAGGCTCAGAACTCAAACAATTTCACTCAGATAATCAACATAAATTAGAATTTATGTCTGATTCTATTCCTGCCTATTCATGTAAGCATGGCTCTGGTGATGAACAAAGCTCCTCATCGTGGCCTTTCATTCATTATTTGCATGGCAAAGTGAACGGACAAGGCAGGAATAGAAAAGGAGACACGGCACACTGTAAGTCTTCAGCCATTGGCTGTATCTCTTGATTGACTGCGCTTTCCTCCAATCAGGTGTTCCAAGGGAGGCTGGACTCTCTTGCCGTGGCAACGATTAAAACTCTCTCGACAGTGATGCACAAGTCACCTGCTGCAAAGGTTTGTAATAGAATTCCAAAATATTCCTTTATTCACTGAAATGTTTTGAGTCAGTACATATTTTTATGTTTTTTTATCACAAGTCTCTTGTGATCGCCAATAAGAGACTTCTTTCAAACACAGAAGTCTCACCAAGGCTGCATTTATTTGATCAAAAACACAGTAAAAGTGTAATATTGTGTAATATTACAATTTCAAATAACTGTTTTCTATGTGAATGTTAAAATGTAATTTATTCCTGTGATATAAAGCTGAATTTTCAGCATCATTACAGTGTCACATAATCCTTCAGAAATCATTCTAATGATGATTTGCTGCTCCAGAAACATTTCTGATTATCATCAATGTTAAATTGAGATTTTTGTGTAACATTCAATTTTTTAAATATTTAAAAACATGTTTAAATATTTAAAAATACATTTTTAAATAACATTTAAAAATATGTTATTTAAAACATGTAACATTATTGCACGTTCTCTTCTGTCACTTTTGACCTGTTTAATGCATCCTTGCAGAATAAAGTTAATCATTTTTTAAAGAAAAAAAATAAAATACTGACCCCAAACTTTTTTGAAGGGCAGTGTAGTTATGGATATAATTAGCAGTAGAATAAATTGGACCTTTAGGACAAGATCGTGAAACACTTGGAACTATGTGGGATTTAAAAAATGTATTCTAGGCCTGGAAAAATCATTAACATTTATGTTGTAAATATAATCTTTTTTCTGTTAAAGATCTGTTATAGATCAAAGATTAATAACCTTTAGGGATCTTTATTTGATTTCATATTTGAATCCATTAGGATTCTTTTGGACTGGTTCCAGGTTATTTTTATTCTTTCAGGATATGTTGACTAAGGATCTTGAATTAGTGAATTTGAACTATTCAGCAACTACAGGTGAAACTCAAAAAATTAGAATATCGTGCAACAGTAATTCAAATTAAAACGTGAAACTAATATATTTAGTATATATATTATTTAGTGTATATATATATATATATATATATACGTATATACTTTTTTTTATTGATTTCATGTAATATTCAAACTTTCTGAGATTTTGAATTTGGGGTTTTCATAAGCTGTAAGCCATAATCATCAAAGTTTTTCAAATCAGCAACTTTTCGAGTTTCACCTGTAATTTAAACTTATAAAATAATAAATAAAACCTAACTTTTTTCCTTGTAGGAAGTGTTTAAGGAGCGGATTGGCTACACTCACCTGTATGAAGTGTTGGTGTCACTGGGTCAGCCATCCAGACACTTGCTGAAGGAACTCATGAATATGGTGAGATGAACACTTCCTGTTTTCTTGTGAGTCAGTCACATGATGTTTTCTGCCTCTTTCTTTCTCATCAAGTAAAGTCACCTTTACACAAATAAAGTCAAGTCAAGTCAAATATATTTATATAGCGCTTTTCACAATACAGATCGTATCAAAGCTGCTTCACAGTATCAATCAAAACAACTTAACAATGTTTGTGTATTACTGGAAAAAAGACATCCAAGTTTGGTAGAGCTGATCAATGGTATGATTGGTTAATTAATTTGAATATCCCCAACTGAGCAAGCCAAAGGCAACAGTGGCAAGGAACCGAAAAACTAACACCCCATCAGATGACCCAATGGAGAAAAAAAAACCTTGGGAGAACCCAGGCTCAGTCGGAGGCCAGTTCTCCTCTGGTGTTTATGAACTAGAGGCTGAATTTACAGTAACTGTAAGATAAAAAATTTATATGAATGCCTGGCTAAATAGATGCGTCTTCAGTCTAGTTTTAAATTGGGAGAGCGAGTCTGAGCTACGAACAATATCAGGAAGGCTATTCCAGAGCTTCGGAGCTAAATGTGAAAATGCTCTGCCTCCTTTGGTGGATCTGGATATCCTAGGAATGACCAGAAGCCTCGAATCTAGTGATCCTAAAGAGCGCGATGGATTGTAAGGCGATAGAAGATCTGTTAAATAGACTGGAGCTAAACCATTTAGAGCTTTATAAGTCAAAAGCAATACCTTGTATTTAAGTGATGATAAAATCGGTGTTATATGATCATATTTTCTTGATCAAATCAAACTTCATTCACGCACACATATATGAAACTCTTGCATACACTTATACTAAGTAGTCAAACATACATGTATACTGCTAAATGCTCAAACAAATACATATGAAATGCACAAAGACACACCTAAAGTCGCTCACGCACATACACGCAAACTCTACACACACGAGATTCGCGCACATACTCATATGAGACGCGCGCGCGCACACAAACTCTCCGCGCACATACTCATATGAGACGCGAGCACACACACACACAAACTCGCGCACAAACTCAATGAGACGCGAGCACACACACAAACTCTCCGCGCACATACATGAATTTTTTTTTTAGCACAATTCACAACCAGTAGTTCAGGAAAAAAATATATCCGAATGCTGCACGTGAAATTTCGTTCTTCCGACCTTTTACCATTGTGTATTCTCAAAGATATTCAGTCAACTCAATTCATTAATATGCGTGAGGGAGGGAGAAAGAGCAAGACAGTTTGAAGACGGTGAGAGAGCGCGCGCGCGACCGGGGCTCTCTCTCTCTGCTCGTTCTCTCAGTTTAACAAGTGCAGCAGTCAGTCATCTATCACTCACCGGTCAAATAAGGCTTTGGCGGGACAAAAATACGCTTTGGCGGCCGTCAAAAAATGTTCAATGCAGGAAGGGCAATCTGACTTTATTTTGAATTCTCATGTTCGTTCAAGCTCAGAAATAAGAGAAAGACCACTGATCTTTGTGTCTGCCCGGCTCACAGAAAACAACGCGCAAGTTCCAGTCTTTTTACGCTTGATGTTTAAACAGGACTAAAAAACACATGCAAATGACAAACTTTCACTATATGATGGTTAAACTTTGCAATTAATCCGCGAATCGCTAGCGTACGGGCCGGGGAGCTGCTGGCCCGTACTGATCATGAATCACGGATCAACTACGATCCCTAATGGTGCGTTCACACCGGACGCGAATAGCGCGTCAGGCGCGAGTGATTTCAATGTTAAGTCAATGCAAAGACGCGTTCCGCGCGTAAAAAATTCCTGCGGCGCGAATGAGGCGTAGAGCGCGGCGCGGTAGACGCGAATTCGCCTCGGCGCGAATTAAGCGTCTGGCGCGTTAAGCGCGTTACGCGCTAATGATTTAGTTAGTGCTATTTGTGCATTCACGCGTTTGACGCGAATTCACGTCTGCCGCCCGAGTTGAAAAATCTGAACTTCTGCGTCAATTCGCGCCGCGTTAACCAATCAGGAGCCTAGCTGCTTGCTGCTGTCACGTGGTGAAGTATCTGGATGCTTTAATAAATTATTTTGTAATGACTGTGGTTCTAATGCACAACAAAGCAAATATTTTATCACATAAAACTTGATTTCAATATATGAGACATTCATTTTGTATTGAATGCTATTTATTCCATATCCATATTTATTCCAGATTATATGAAATATTATTATAATGTAAAGACAACCAACATACTGCATAAGTTCGTGTCTGGACAGTGTTGTGTGAGAGAGAGAGAAAAATCACAGGACAGATTAATCACTTTTGGAGGCTGGCTCCATTTATCATCAAAACAAAAATAAATGACAGATTAGGAGGATGAGGGCGAGGGTGATCCTCGCTCCGATGCGGGACAACAGGTCATCAAGCTGGGCGCGGGACAGGCGGAAGTACCGCTGAAAGCCGTCGTCATCCAGGCGCAGCTCCTGGAGCGAGCCAATGGTGAAACTCGCCACACTGGGTTCGCCTTCGAAGGGTCTGGTGGACACAAATACGGCGACGATTACCCCTACGCTGCCGTTCTGCTCTCCAGAGCAAATACAGAGTGGTGACTCTCCCGATGAATGCTCGATCAACATAAGGCTACTTACATCGCAACATCCTGCGATGTGACTATCGTGGATGCGCACATCGCGATATCGATGTTAAAATGACACATCGTGCAGCCCTATTCTAAAGACTATTTAACACTGAAAACGGAAAACATTTTAAATATCCGCAATAAATGAACAAAACAACCAAAAACAATAAAAGCAATGGACTCTCATTCTCTGTTAACAAAAAAATGCACTTACCAATGTGTGACTTCCGTTCACACTGAGAATCATATGCATCATGTACTGTGTCTGAGCATGCGTCTCATATGAGTAGGCCTGTGTGCTCGCGTCTCATATGTGTATGTGCGCGGAGAGTTTGTGTGTGTGTGCTCGCGTCTCATTGAGTTTGTGCGCGAATCTCGTGTGTGTAGAGTTTGCGTGTATGTGCGTGAGCGACTTTAGGTGTGTCTTTGTGCATTTCATATGTATTTGTTTGAGCATTTAGCAGTATACATGTATGTTAGACTACTTAGTATAAGTGTATGCAAGAGTTTCATATATGTGTGCGTGAATGAAGTTTGATTTGCCAGACGGCACCTCATAAGCCTGTTTTATGCTTCTGCGTTGAATCGACGGCGTACCCCCGCAGACCCCTCTGCGTCGCCGCGAACCCCTCCGCCGTAGCTCGACGTGCACCTCCAAAAAATTGTAACTATGCGTCGAGGCGACGCAGACCACAAGGGCTGTGATTGGTCAGATGCACCGCGATGCAACTCAACCTGACGCAGAACCATAAAACGGCCTCAACGCCGTAGGAGTGACGGCGTAGCTACGCCGTGGAGTTGACGCAGAAGCATAATGAGGCCTATATGAGGGAGAGAGAGCGCGCGCGAGAGAGAGGGACGAGCGAGAGGTAGTGCTGCGCGAATGTGCTATGGCGCTCTGCAATAAAATACAATCAAAAACAATAATAATTTAAATAAATAAACCATTAGAAAATCAATGTGTGGCTGTCAGCATTGACATTGTGGCGGGCTGCCACAAATAAATGAACGTATGGGAAACCCTGCCATGTGACTGACAAGCGCGGCGGCACACAAAAGACCTTGCAACTGACAAGAGGGTTCACCGACACCGAGAGTTGTCATCCAGTCTCTTTGGGAGAGAGAGAGCGAGAGAGAGAGAGACGAGCTCAGTTTTTTTATCGTGCGATTTATTGATTTATTGAATATCGCGACAGGCCTAGATACACATCCTATTTCTTTCTCAACTGTTTACGTTCACTTAAGTCAAAACTGACTGTGATTATAAAAATGCTTGTCGAGATGGGTATTTTAACATCATTTTGTGAGTGTGTTTGTTCAAGCACAAGAAGACGCGAAATAACAGCTCAGATAACAGTGCGTGATCGAGTTCTCTTTTGCCTCTTCTTGCTGAATGGTTTAAAATCACTTGAATGTGTAAATAGGCAAGGCACGTTTATTTATATAGCACATTTCATACACTATGGCAATTCAAAGTGCTTTACACAGAAAGGAATTACAATAATCACAAAATAAAAGCAAGGAAAATAAAAAATATAAAAGGAATTAAAAGATATATGAGCCAAAAAAATAAAAACGTGCAAATGATAAACTTTCAGTCTATGATGGTTAAACTTAGCAATTAATCCGCGAATCGCATGTGTGGGGCCTGGTCCATACGGATCACAGAGCAACACAAATCTATTACAAGTCTTTATTTATTTACAGGGGCAATGCACATTAATAAACATAAATGTAAACGTGCCAGAATTAGCCCAAAAGGCTATTTTTCATCCGTAGACCCTTGACAGAATGTTAAACGGTCACCCTAAAAACATAGACAGAGCATCACACATATACACATCATAAAAAATAAATAAATAAAATGAACGTATATTATCTAAAACAAAGTAAACATGAGAGAAAGGAAAGAGAGAGAGAAAGAGAAAGATGGCAACACAAGAGCGCAACAAAGCCAAGAACGATTGGTACAAAGAAGTCTATTGTCAAGAATACAATACTAATGTTGACAGTGCTGAATTGTCAGTAACCATTTTTTAAGATGAGACTGAAAAGAACCAAAAGCATGTAATCTTGCACCCCTACTGTTTACATTTGGTATTAGCATATGTCTCGAGTGATCTGACTATTTACCACTTTTATGCCTTTAAATTTACCTTGAGTGGGCAGCCTACTACTTTTGGAACGGAGTCATCACACGTCCTTTCTTTTCGTCCTTGTATTCCCACAGGCTGTTGAAGGTGAACATTCATCCGTGGGCCTCCTGGGCATCAGTAACGTGGACCCTCTCCTGGTCCTGATCCAGTGGCTTCCAGAGCTGGACTCTGCCGAGCTGCAGATCTTCACTGCTGACTGGCTCCGGCGTATCTGCGGTCTGAACCGGAGGACGAGAGCCACTTGCGTCAACTCTTCCATGACTCTCAGATTGCTGTCGGCTCTGGAGAGGCACGAGCGGCTACACCGAGCCTGTGCCGAGAGTCTGGTGGGGCTGTTGGGTTCTTTAGGCAGTCAGTCGCTGAGTTCCTCTGAGCTCCAGAATCTACTGAGACTCCTGCGGCAGGGCGAACCGGGCCGCGCTCACCCGTATGTGGGTCCGGTTCTGCGCTCGCTCCTGGGGATGGTGCGTAAACAGGGCCTGGAGAGCGCCATGCAGTATTTTGATCTGTCACCGCCCATGGCTGGCATCTCCGTACCGACTATCCTCCGATGGCCAGGCTACGCCTTCAGCTTCTTTGCTTGGCTGTCAATGGACCAAGATCAGCTGGGCCCGCCCAGTAAAGGAGAGAAGAGGAAACAGTTGTATAGGTAAGAATGGAAATAACAGAGATTACTGGTGTGATGGTGATTTTGATGGGAAAGGAAACGAGATAAATTAGTGGGCAAAATAGTGTTTATACAGTACCATTCAAATGTTTGGAGTAAGTTAGGTTCGTTTTTTGAAAGAAGTCTTGCTCACCAAGGCTGCATTTATTTAATTAAAAATACTGTAATTATTGCCATTTAAGATAACTGTTTTCCATCTGTATATAATGTAAAATGTAATTTATTCCTGTGGTCAAAGCTGAATTTTCAGCATCATTACTCCAGTTTTCAGTGTCACATGATCCTTCAGAAATCAATCTAATATGCTGATGTGCTGCTCAACAAACATTAATTATTATTATTAATATTTTGTAACATTATAAATGTTCTTGACTGTAATTTTGATCAATTTAATGTATCCTTGCTGAAAAAAAATACAAATTTTAAACTTTTGAACTGAAGTGTATTTGCACCTAGAGACAATATATTTTATTATTAAAAAAATGTTTTTTAAATGTAAACTTATTAAATATAATATAAAATCATTGGAAATATTTTGTAATTGCTCATCTGTTTCAATTTCAAAACTTTTTTTTTAACATATAATTTGCACATCCTGTGTTTGCACCTCCTAAATTTAATATTTAATTCATTTTCACTATGTGGACTGATTTATAAAAGCGTGTTCTTATGTTTTTCTATGTGCATAGTTTTTTCACCCCAGGCGGCACCGGGTTCGAGGCCTTTATCAGTTCAGCTGGAGTGCTTGTGGTTGCCGTGTGCACTAAGAAAGAATACGTCACCGTCATGCTGCCTGACTACTGCTTCTGTGATTCGCTCTGGGTGAGTCACATGACCAAAGAAATATTTGTGTTTTTTGTTACAGCATGGACAACCCAGTTCTTTGTCCAAGACCAAAGCGAAATTGAGTTATGATGAGATGTTTGTATTTGACCTGTAGCACAGCATTGGTGTAGTTCACGTGCCGGGGAAGAGGCCGTTTGGCCAGAGTCTGGTTTACATCTTTGTGGATGGGCATCAGAAACTATCAGCACCTTTAAAATACCCAACCATGACTGAGGTGAGAGAAACAACTGATTCTGTTCCGTTTCTTATTGAAAAACCACTTAAAAACCACCGAAACATACAGAGTCTTGATTTTGTTTTTGGCCTCTACTAAAATAGGTTTTCATGCTTTATTTTTCAAATAATAAACGCTCTGGGGTGTGTTTCCTGAAAGCATCGTTAGCCAACTCTGGTCGCAAGTTCCGTCATTATCAGCATAGTTCAACGAGTCAGTGAATATATAAACTTCAATAACTTGAGAAAAATAAGAAATATTTCTCAGATGCCATGTCTGTAATTTATAGTGAAAAATCTGGCATTAATTCGATCTCAAACGGAGTCATTAAAAGTAGGTATTACTCCACCATGTGCGTGACATCATTAACCAACGTGGTTGAGCGACAAATTTGCGGCAATACATTTTCGTAAAAAAAGTCGTGACTAGCAAGTTGATTTCTTTAACGATGCATCATACTGTGGTAGTTCAGCAGCGAGTTACGTTGTTGAATGGGAAACACACCCCTGTTTAATTCCTTCTCTATGAAGCCCCTCTTTCGGAAAAGCACAGTGTGCTCTGATTGGTCGGCTGGACCAGTGCTTTGTGATTGGTCAACCGCTTTGAGCATGTTTTGGAAATTTCACAGCCCTTACCACGAATTTCATCACACTACTAACGCAACTCATCCAAGCCCCTTTTTTAACATATGCATTGGGCAGGAATAATTTAAATTAGGAATATTGTGACGTACATTTTCAGAAGAAAACTCAAGACTACAATGGAGGCGTTTCAGGGAGTTCAGAAACAGTGACACTGATATAGAGAATAACTCCCGCTGGAGGGACTTTGTGTTTTGTAACTTTGCAGAGCTTTTTCATCCTCAAACTGCAACATTACACACTAAAGAAAGTTATATAAAAGTAATATAAAAAAAACACAATAGGACTCTCTGTCTGTTCAGTCAATTATTTTATCTTTGTATCTCTCTCTCTCTCAGGCCTTCACGTCATGCTGTATCGGTTCAGCGGGTCACCGCACCACAACCCCACCTCCCTCTCAAATCCCAGATCCTCCGTTTTCCGGAGGTAATTCCTCGGGACGTGCATCTTTGGGCGCCATCCTCCCAGGCTGGGGTGGGCTGCTAGGGACCAAACCTGAGTCCGTCACCAAACTCATTTCCGCCGGGACTCAGGACAGTGAGTGGGGGAGTCCCACCTCACTGCAAGGGCAGCTGGGAAGTGTCATGGTCTTCCACGAGCCCCTCCAAGCCAGTCACGTCAAAGCCCTCTGTAGCGCAGGACCAAACTGTATTTCTCCCTTTAAAACCCAAGAAGCTGAACTCGGAGACTTGGCACCTAAACTTCTGCTACACTATTCTCCAAAGGTGAGGTGTGCATCAATGTAGGTCACCTAGAACCAGTGTTGGGAACGTTACTTTAAAAAAGTAATTAGTTATAGTTACTCACTACTTGTTCCAAAAAGTAACCGAGTTAGTAACTGAATTACTCTATAATAAAAATAACTCAATACCAGGGAATGTAACTATTTGCGTTACTGTTAAAAAAATAAGTTGCTATATGTCAAAGAATTTGGATTTTTTTTAGCAGTTTTCACAAGTCAGTTGAAATGAGTAGAACAGCTATATGTCCTAACGCACATAGGCATCGATTTCGGTGGGGACGGTGGGGACGGTGGTTACGCGTCCCCACCAGATTTCGCCATGAGTCATTTTGTACCCATCACTTTTTGAAACATTGAGGCACGGATGTACCTGATACAAATAAATAAAACATCTCCAGTTAATTAGCAGAGCATTCATTTAATTCGCTATTAAATAATAGATCTAGCGCTAAAATGTGTTGTTTTTGAACTCAAGCTGAGCACTCGTTGCCGCGACGATCAGTTGCATGGATACAGTTGTTCTGTTGACGAGTCTTCACTCGGACGCGCGCTTCAATCTAACGCCGTTGCGGAGACTCTCTATTCGTTCCAGTGAAATCACAAAATAAAATGCACACAAACGTGTCCCTGCTTGATATAGACCGTAACCACTGATGAACATATTCAGTTTTGATGAGAGAAAAAAAAACTATACGAGTGCGGATTAGAACCCGTAACCTCTGACACGCTTGGCAAAAGATCTACCACCAGACCATTTAAGAACTCAAACAAAATTTGCGTATCGATGGATTTATTTACGGGTTGAGCAGAGAGGCTGCACAGTTTGACAAGTTTGTACCCAGCACTTCTGAAAATGCACTTCCGAATGCGTCTCTGTCCCCAGCACATTTCAAACCAAACTGACGCCCGTGGTAACGCACCGCATTTAATGTCCAGTAACGTTAACGGCATTGTAACGACGGGAAAAGTAATTAGTTAGATTACCCCATTACTGAAAAAATAACGTTGTTGCCTAACGCCGTTCTTTTAAACGGCGTTATTCCAAACACTGCCTAGGACTGAGCTGTATACAGTAGAAATTATGCACAATAGAATGTTATATTTGAGTTTTTTTTTTTTACTTAAAATATTTTATTTTTGCATCACGTGTCTCATTGTTCTCTTGCATATACAGGCATGTAGGAACCCAATTTGTCTGGATTTGTCCCCTAATATGCTGAATGGTCGCATGACAGGAAATAAAGTGGTCAACTGGGATATCAAAGTATGTATGCCGTTCCTGTCCTTTATTCTTTTTTTTTTTTTTCTGATGTTTGTAATCTATCAGAGTTCTGTCTGTAACTCTCCTTCTCCTTAAACACATGCTCATACTCTCTCTCTCGTCTTTTGTAGGACATGATCAACTGTGTTGGAGGGCTTCCTGTGTTGCTTCCAGTCTTGGAACAGTTGACTTTGTTAACCCCTGATTTACATCACGTCGACCACTCGGGGTCAGAGTTCATCAGCCCTGACTCAGCCACACCCGCTGAGGGAGACTGGGTCATACTGCCTTCAAACAGGGCGTCCGGTGAGCACACGCTCATCATTAGACAGTGTTGTAACTAAAACTGTTAAATGTCATATTAATTAACAGAAATAAAGCTGAAATTAAATATAAATATAACATAACATTTTTTTAAATAAACTATAATCAGTTTAACTTAGTTACTTCAACTAAAACAAATTTATTTATATTAATAATAAATTTAATGAAATTTAATGAAATAAATTTAAATTAAAGCTAAAAAGAAACATAAAAACTAGTAAAAATGGCAAAGGCACATAACAAAATTACTAAAATTAAAATGAAAAGTGAAAATATAAAAATGAAAGCTAATGTAACCTATGAACTGAACTAAAAAAAAAATTATTTTATACAAAATATATATATATTTTTACAAAATAATTTGGACTCTAAAATTGCTAGAACATTTGTCTAACCAATTTTTGTTCCAAATTTGAAGTTTTGTGATAAATTGTCATAAAAGTACAGTTTCCATAGTAAAGCAATGTCCAGTTTCAAAATGGATTTCACACATTGAATTTTGAGTGTTTAAGCTTATGATTATTACTAAAATATGTGAAAATTTTCATTTTAAGGGTATGTAAATAATCCTAAAATAACACTGTCATTAGCTGTTGGTAGACAGAATGAATGTGTTACTGATCTTTTGCATCTTAAAGATCTTATCACTTACCCCTTTTCTGTATTTCTGATTATTATACATCTTAACAATGTTGTCGTCTGATGTTTGTGGACATTTATTATTCAGAGGCCAGACTGGAGAAGAATCTCGTAGCGACGTTCTTGCTGGTTATCAAGCATTTCCTGCAGCGGCATCCCATAAACCAGGAAACACTCCTGCACTCGCACGGTGTGGCCACATTAGGAGCTCTGCTTCAGAAGGTACCCATGATTCTCCTCCTCTTGAATCCTCAGTCTTTCCCTCTGCATGTCTTGATTTAGCCGCCTGGTTCTGTGTCTGTGTGCAGTTGCCAGCGTTCCTGGTGGACGTGAGTGTGTTGGTGTCGGTTCAGCTGTTGATTGAGCAGGTGACGTATGAGAAGAACTCGCAGCTCCTGCAGCAGCTCCACACACACCTGCTGTTCAACTTCAGCATCTGGAACCAAGGAGATTTCCCCCTGCGCATCGGTCAGTCTCGGGTCCTGTCCCAATATACACTATGCACTTACAGTGCTTAGCATAAGTGAACGTTGGCTAAAGTTGACTAAAAAGAGGAATAAAAAATCATCTTTTGGAAATTGATCTTAATGCCTTAATTAAAAAAAATGAGGGACAATCCAACCTTTAAGGACACCAATTTTCTTTGTGAATTAATAATGTATCGTAAATAAATAAATGTTCTTCCTTAAAATACAGGTTGCATAAGTCAGGACACCCCTATGCTAAATTCCCATAGGGAACTGGCAGATTTTTATTTTCAAAGGCCAGTTGTTTCATGGATCCAGGATACTATGCATCCTGATAAAGTTCCCTTGGCCTTTGAAATTAAAATATCCCCACATCATCACACACCCTTCACCATACCTAGAGATTGGCATAGGGTACTTTCCATAAGATCATCTTTCAATGCAAATCAAACCAGCTATTAGCCTAACTGAAATAAAACCATGCCAATCTCTAGGTATGGTGAAGGGTGTGTGATGATGTGGGGCTTTTTTAATTCCAAAGGCCAAGGGAACTTTATCAGGATGCATAGTATCCTGGATCCATGAAACAACTGGCCTTTGAAAATAAAAATCTGCCTGCCTCTTTCCTCATTTTTTTAATTAAGGCATTAAGATCAATTTCCAAAAGATGATTTTTTTATTCCTCTTTTTAGTCAACTTTAGCTTGGGTGTGTTCACTAATGCTAAGCACTGTATACACTATGCACATATACTACACTATGTATTCAACCATGTAGTGTAGGAATTTAGAAGGTTATTTTGTCATTCAACATCAGAGTCTGATTGCCCCTCCCCCTCTGCTACATAATTAAAGCTGCGACAGTTAATTTTTTTGGTTGAATTAAGTGCATCATCCCGGAATTTAAATTGCACTTTTTTCTCTTTGGAATTTTCAGTGTGAACTCGCATTATTTATACTATAAACTTTCATAGAATAGTGTATAAATGTGAATTGGGACACACATTCTGTTTGTGAGTGTGCTTAATTCATGCTGTAATTATATGTTTGTGCAAAATCCCATTAATTTTCTCAATAGCAAAATTTATTTTTTATAACTTATTTGACAATGCATAAAAAAGCAATTGGCAAATGTGTGTGTTTTTTAAATGCAATATACATTTTTTAAATAATTTATGGTTTCTACAATTTCATGGTTTTTATTAACCTACATTTTAAAACATACAATTATATAAACAGTTGTATACAGTATATGTCTTTATATTTCAATTTGAACATTTTTCATTAATTTAAAGTTTAATTATTTTATTTAACTTAATTTTTAAACATGTATAAGTTTTAATTATGTCTATTAATTTGTTCATTTAAATAGTGATATATTTATATTTATTTTTATGTTTGATTTATTACATTTGATAACTGATTCCTTCATTTTATTTTTAAGTGCCACTCCTAGTCCTCCTTAACCATTAGCCCTTGGGTTGCTTTATTTTATTTTATAATTATTTTGTTATTGTATTTTTATTTTTATGTGTTTTATTTTGTTCAAGATATTATAAATATTATTCTGTAAAAGCCTCAAGTTAGTGCGATATCAAATTCATTTTTAAAAATCATGTTTAATTCCCATTGAATAACTAAATTACCCATAACCTGGAAGAGAGATTTGAAAACTCTGAAATCCCTATGAAGAAAATGAATGTGAGAAATGCTAGGCTGTTGAGGCTCCTGTACATTTGTGATGAGCATGATGTGTTTGTCGTGCTGAAGGTCACATCCAGTACATGTCCACCGTCATCAAAGACAGCAGGAAGCAGTTCAGGAAGAAATATGGAGTGCAGTTCCTGCTGGATACAGTTCGCCTTTACTATGGGTAAGACTACATCTCCCACAATCCCTCAGTCCTCTGCTGTGTCACTTTCTGTGATGTTATCACCTCATGACTGCTCTGCCTCTTTCTCACCACTTCATCCATTCTCTCTTTCCCTCTACTTTCTAGTTCTGGAAGTAAAGACGCAGATCTGAGTGAGGACGACATTAAAACAATCAGAGCATCTCTCTGTGGCCTTCTGAAGTATTACATCAGCAAGGGTACCACCCAAGATGAGATCCAGAGCATTCTGGGATACATCGCTGCCATTGGAGACGAGGAACAGGTGAGAAGAGGAAGATATTAGTGTGTCCCAAAACATAGTATGCTGAAAATAGGACACTACTGTTCAAAAGTTTGGTAAGATTTTTTTTAATTTTTTGTCTTATGCTCACCAAGGCAATAAAAAATACAGTAAAAACAGTAATATTGTGAAATATTATTACAAATTAAAATAACTGCTTTCAATATATTGTAAATAATAATAATAAATAAATTGTAATATATTGTAAATAATAATAATAAATAAAAAATAATAATTGATATACCGGTAGCTGATTTTCAGCATCATTACTCTAGTCTTCAGTGTCACATGATCCTTCAGAAATCATTCTAATATGCTGATTTGCTGCTCAAGAAACATTTCTTATTATTATCAATGTTGAAAACAGTTGTGCTGCTTACTATTTTTGTTAATATGTATTTTCAGGATTTTTTGCTGAATAGATAGTTAAAAAAATTATAATTTATTTGAAAAATAAATATTTTGTCAAATTAAAACAGTGTAATGTCTTATTTCATACTTAAAAAGAGTGTGCTTTATCATCACCACTGCAGTGCATTATTTACATACTATAAGTTAAATAGAAAAAGACTGAATTTCAAAGCATTCTTAACTTGTTTTGGATTATTTTGACTATCAATTTCTTGAGAATTATTTTTAGCTTTACTATTTGAATTGATAGCTTTTAGTTATTAGTGATGTTTGACTGTTTGTGTGAGTGTTTTGTGCATGTGTCAAGGAAAGCACTCTCTTTTATTGTTATTGATCTGCCCTTTCTAATCAGTAGAGCAAACGTCTGTCTTTCTCTATTTAATTATTCCTAAACCTCAATGTACTTAACCGCAAACTGGATTTACTGACCCGCCAATTCATTTAATCGATGTCTCTTCCAGTTTCTCCTGCTCTTATCACTTACTAGCAATAAGCATTAACTAAACACGAAAATGAAATGAATGCAGTGCTTGTGTTGTGTCTGAGCGACTGTGTTGTGTTGTAGCTGTGTGTGATCCTGGAGCTGTTGCTGACTCTTCTTCAGACCAGCGCTGCACGGGACCAGCTCTTTCTGCTGCTGTTTGAACCGGGATCTGGCGACTCCTGCTACGCCCTCCTGCTCAACAACAAACACTCCGACCGCCTCCGAGAGCTCATCTTCAAGGTGCGCTTAAAGGGATAGTTCACCCAAAAATGAAAATTCTGTCAGTAATTACTCTCCCTCATGTTGTTCAAACCCCGTAAGACCTTCGTTCATCTTCGGAACACAAATTAAGATATTTTTGAGAGAGCTGGATCACTCCTCCATAGGCTTCTAAGGGATTGAAACTTGTTCCCCGAAAAGTTTTAAAGACATCGTTAAAATAGTCCAAGTGACTACAGTGGCTCAATCTTTATCAAGCCTGACACGTTTGTGTCAAGTTCATCAAGCGACGAGAATACTTTTTGTGCGCAAAAAAAACAAAAATAACGACTTTATATCAACTACAGTATATTCATTTCCTTCTCTGTGGGCCTCGAGTCAGTTCACTAGTGTAATAGCGTAGTGTTTCTGTGTTGTACGTCACACACATGACCAGCGTCGGCCAATAGTGAGCCTACGTGTGACGTATAAAACAGAACCTTACGCTGTTACACTACGTGAACTGACTCAAGCCCCACAGAGAAGGAAATTAATAGTTAAAATAAAGTCGTTATTTTTGGGGTTTTTTGCGCACAAAAAGTATTCTCGTCGCTTGATAAACTTAAGATTGAGCCACTGTAGTCACTTGGACTATTTTAACAATGTCTTTAATAACTTTTTGGGGAACAAGTTTCAATCCCTTAGAAGCCTATGGAGGAGTGATCCAGCTCTCAGATTTCATCAAAAATATCTTAATTCGTGTTCCGAAGATGAACGAAGGTCTTACAGGGTTGAACAACATGAGGGAGAGTGATTACTGACAGAATTTTCATTTTTGGGTGAACTATCCCTTTAACACCCCTTAACAGCGTTTTGGACTGTCATCGGTGACACATTATTATCAGAGGTGTTTGCTTCTCATGCTTGAGGTTAGAGATCCAAAAATAACGATAACGTATGTGCATCACTTTTCTGCAAATGAAACCTAAAATCATGCTGTTAGATTCCTAACCATTCAAAACAGGCACACAAATCCCATAGACTTGCCCTGAAGAAGAGAGCTGAGCATGTCTAGAGACCACAATATTCAGACTTGCGATTAGTCTTTTCTTCCCTATTGTGACATATATCTGAGTGAAACAGCTTCTCCAACAAGAACAAGTGTAGGGCGAGACTTGATTTTGTCCATTGGAAATTGATTGGATGGTTGTGGTTTGCTATTGGTCAATCTCGTCATCAGAGAAGAGAAGAGATGTCACTGCAAGAGGGAGGGGAAGTTTTAATGATTAAAGATTATGAGGCACATGAATGTAAAAAATAAAAAGATAATGATGTGCATGGATAGATCATTTAAAATAAAAAATTTTTATCCATTTATATTTCCTTGTGACTTTAATGTTCATTCTAATAGTCTGAAAAGTCAGAATTTGGATTTAAATATATTTTGATTTGTATTCATATTTGAATGCTCAGCAACTATAAATATGCTTTATTTAATGCATTATTTAATATTTGAAAATGAAGCAAATTAGTATTACATTAAAATGTAAGATACTGTCTTTGTCAAATAGATGTATTATTAGTATGTATATTGACATTTGAACGTCTGCTTTAGTCCAATCTCTGTGTGTTTTTGCAGTTGTTTGAGCGGATGCTGAAGTGTGACCGTGTGTATGAGAAGAGTAAACAGAGGTTGCGTTTGAGGGATGTGGGATACTCTGGCCTCAGTCTGCTGTTCTCTGAACTCCACCTCACTTCCACCCTCATCAAGTGCCTCCTTCACCAAGTGCTGTCCACTGGTCAGTCTGATGAACTCTAATCACACACCACCCGACTCAGCACATACTCTGAGTCCTTGCTTGGCTTGGGCGGTTCAAATGTTGATGATACATTTATAAGAGTTTTGGTGGCAAAATAAATTAGGTTATACTTTATTTCGATGGTCCTCTTTAGACTATAAGGAACTTTGCAGCTAGATGTCAACTTATTCTACTCACCCTAACCTTACCATAACAGTCTACTAATACTCTGAGAGTTTGTTATGTTATGTTATACATACATATAGACTGTTATGGTAAGGATAGGGTGAGTAGAATAAGTTGACATGTAGTTCAAGTTACTTAAAGTCAGTAGAATGTCTAAAGTGGACCATCGAAATAAAGTCTTGCCATAATTGACATATTTTCAAAGCAAATACATAAAGTGTGTAATATATATAAAATATATAATATAATAAAAATAGTAATCATTGATATATATTTAATAGTGCTGTCAAATCGATTAATCACGTCTAACAAAAGTTTTTTGTTTTTATAATATATGTATGTATACAGTATATTATATATATCTGTGTTACACACACCCATTTATGAATGTATATATATAAATATATATGTGTGTGTGTATATGTACATTTACACATACACAGACATTTAAAACTTTGATTCAATTATAATTATGAGTATATATAAATTATATTTATACATTTTTTACATTTATATTTGATGTATTTATCTATATTGTCCAACACTTATCTATGCACATGTCCTTTATATAGAGAACGCAGTTAATTGATAAGGCCACAGTGAATTTGTGATGTGAAATGTTGTTTTTCCTTATGCCCTCCTTTTTTGACCTTAAACTCTTTGTCCTCCAGATACTGTGGTGAACTATAAAGATCTGATGGCTGTGATTCAGCTGACCCATAAATCTGGGCCCAGTGTTCGTCTGACCGTATGCAAGAGGGTTAGAGCACTTTCTTCAGTTCTTACATGTACATATCACAGTTATTAATGTTATTGGGGGGGGAAATGCATAAAAAGTATGTAATTTTTTTTTTATTGGAGCACAAAGCCTCTTTTTTCAAAATGGTTTCTTTACCATCTAAAAGGACAAAATACACTATAGAAGAACCAAAAATAATCCATATGTGACCCTGGATCACAAAACCAGTCACAAGTAGCATGGGTATATTAGTGGCAATAGCCGACAATACATTGTATGGGTCAAAATTATCGATTTTTCTTTTATGCCAAAAATCATTAGGATATTAAGTAAAGATCATGTTCCATGAAGCTATTTTGTAATTTTCTTACTGTAAATATATAAAACATTTATTTTTTTGAGTGAAAGCAGCACAATCGCGAACATAAATGGACAACTTTAAAGGCGATTTTCTCAATGTTTCGTTTTTTTTGCACCCTCAGATTCCAAATTTTAAAATACTTGTATCTCGACCAAATATGGTCATATCCTAACAAACAATACATCAATGGAATGCTTATTTATTCAGCTTTCAGATGATGTATACATCTAAATTTTCAAAAAATGGACCCAAGTGACTGGTTTTGATACTTGAGCTATGTATTAGGCTTTTAAAGCTGATGAATGATTGCTTTGTGTGAAGAAACAACCAAACGTTGTTGTTGTTTTTTTCTTCATACATGGGACATAAACATTTGGGTGAACTTCCCTTTCACTAAAATAAAAACATGAATTTGCAAAAGAACGAAAACTAAACTGTAACTCAAATGTGCACTAAATGAAATAAAAAAAGGAGAAAAATATTTATTTATAATGATTATAACTTGTACACTTTTTCTTCCTTTTCCCCTCAGCTGTATGCGCTGTTGCTGTCTCATCAGGATGCAGCGCTGCAGATCTCCAAGCAGACGTGTTGGCAGGGCACTCTAATGCGCTTGCTCGTCCGGAGCCCCGGGAGCGACGGAGGTTCTGGTTCGGGTCGTGGTGACGCGGCCAGCCTGGGGAGTTTGGAGCTGAGCCGCAGCAGCGGAGGAGTCCATGTGGAGCCTCCTCTGGAGCGCAGGACTCTCGGAGGCAGCGTGAACGAAGAGCGAGACAGCGTCTCAGACAGCAGGTCCATAGACAGCCTGGACAACGGAGACCTGATGTCTCTCTCCGACACGCCAGGGGACGCGCCCACACCCAAAGCCTGGGGCGGGAAAGCAGGGGTCTTGAGTTTGGACCTTTCCCATGTGCATCTGTTCGATCACGGGGACATTGGCAGTCAGACTCCTGGTAGCATGCCTAGCACACCGTCTCCCCTGGAGAATAATAAACCTTTCCTCGGAGCTTCCTCTCTGAATGATGACAACTTCCTGTTCAGTGACAATGTGTCCCTGGGAGAGTCTTTTAACAGCGAGGTGAGTCTAGAGATCTGATGTGTGTTTCTGAGTGCGTAAGAGTAGCATTTATCACTTCCTCGTACAAATAGTGTTGTCATTTTTCATCCTCTGTAAGTTCTCAACAAGAAGTAACTATTATAATGAACGTATCAAGCGATTCTATAACAGAATTCATAGATGAGTCTCTTTGATCGACATGGTTCATTAATACATGAATGTGCAGATTTTATAAAGTTGTTACAGGCTAATTAACTAATTTACTTGGCGGAATGGTTGTGTATTCCAGTGATTAATAGTAATTTTTATTAAACATTTTTGTCTTTTATCATATTGCTATTTCTGCCATTTTATAAAAACTTTTTCTTACCTATAATGCATTACATATACACTAACATTATAATTTACACTACCATTCATAATTAATATTTTTATTGAGCAAGGACTCATTAAGTTGATTAGAAGTGACAGTAAAGACATTTATAATGTTACAAAAGATTTTAAACTTTCCATTCATCAAAGAATCCTGAAAAAAAGTGTCATGGTTTCCGCATTAATATTAAGCAGCGCAACTGTGTTCATCATTGATAATTTTTTTACATTACTGTTTTTACTGTATCAAATAAATGCTTTGTTGAGCATAAGAGACTTTATTTAAATATAATTGTATTAAATTTAATTTAAATGTAGTTGTAATAAAGTGAAGGACTTCTACATTTCTAATTTAATGAAATGAAAAAATACCTTTATTAGCCAGAGCCTATGTTTTTTCATGTGAAATAAGACATTGATTGATTGATTGATTGATTGATTGATTGATTGATTTTCCGCCCAGCGTACGGAGGAGGAGTTGTCTCGTCTGCTGTTGGAGATCGTGTTGTGTGTGATGTGGAGAGGTGTGGAGGGGTCAGATGACACTGCCTGGCTGGAGAGGGGTCAGGTGTTCTCTGCCCTCACCAAACTGGGCACTGCCAATGAGCTGCTGCTGCCCGTCGACCACATCAAACTCAGGTGAGAATTCAGATCGAGATAGTGGAACTCCAGCTAAATACTAATGATGCACAATCTTTTTTTCTTTTACTGAAACCAAAATTAAAGTTTTTATTTAAAGAATTTACAGAAATACTTTATTTAATAATCCATTAATTGATTAATTAAATGCATGTAAAAAACTCACATAAACAACATTTAAATTGCACATAAGGCAGTTTTAATATCAACTTTTTAATGATAGTAATAAATATAATAATGTCTATTCCCCAATTAGTTGTTGAAAAATAAACATTTAAATGGTGGCTGCAATTGTCTTCATGACAGATTTATTCAAACACGCATTAAATAATGACGTAAAAATAGAATTAATATGTAATATTGTGCATATATTTAGCTAAATGCTCTTCTCTAGAGTATTTTTCTTTCTAGCTGACTAAACGAGTTTATGGACATTGAATGGCTTTTCTAAATTGAATGGCTTTTGCTCATTTATTGTTTGAATTTCATTTTAAAATTGACCATTTGAAAGCTTTTGTTTCATATCAAAAGTATTAAAGTACAAATGTTTAGTGAAGTTTTGTTCATGCATCAACTGAAAACAGCATAGAGTAAAAGCATAGATCGCAGTTCATCAAAATGAAGATCGATTAAAAACGAGAAATCGATATTGTCAGCCTAGCTCTAGCGTCCACACAGCTGACATGTTTACCTGTTGTATCGTATCCACATTGTGTGCACGACATATACACAGAAACAGTCAAAACGCACCATAGGAGAAGCGCTAATTAAACGTCACCATTTTAGTCAATGATTTCGGCCCTCCAAAAGCATTTCAGCCGAAACCAAAATTTCCATTAATTAAATAAAATGTTTTGCATCTATGACTAGAACTAGTGTTAAGACCCATTCACACCAAGAATGATAACTACAACGAATCCACACCAGCAGATATTGTTCTGTTTATTTTAAGCGCGTGCTACAGTTTTGTCGTCTGCCGCTTTGAATGCTCAAGCTCTTAAAGCAGGATTGATTCTGATTGGCTGTCAATGTTTTTATCATTCATCAGCTGGAAAATAAATGTATACTCCAATTATACTGTTTCTCTGTGCTGTTATCGCTATAGTTGTAGTGTGTAGTTGTATAGTTGTACTCTCTCTGCTATTCTTTTATATTCAGAACGATTTCTTGAACTATATCTTTATCGTTATGGTTATCATCCTTGATCTGACTGGGCTTTTAATGCGTTTGCTAACCTCCTTCTGTCCAGTCTGATGGAGAGGATGTTGGAATGGGCCGTAACGGATAACCGTGAGGCGACGACGGCCACGCTACCACAGCACACAGAGAATGCAGTGCGTTTGCTTCACGTGGTGCAGGACTTCCTACAGGCTGAGGGTCTGGTGAATCCCGCTCTGTGGACTGAGAAGGTTCTGGATGAGACGGTGACTCTGATGGACGGGCTGATGGTGTGGTACGCCTCAGGGATGCAGTGGCTCCAGCTGTCTCAGGTGGGACTACGGCTGCTGCTCGGGTTCATGGCTCAGGAAGATCCGCAGGTGAGACCTCATAAGCCTATTACCTGTGATCAAATCATTGCTGAAAAGAACCTGTTGTACACAATCTTCAGTTACACTTTATTTCGATGGTCCACTTTAAACATTCTACTTACCACAAGTAACTTTGCAACTACATGTCAACTAACTTTCATTAGAGTATTAGTAGACTGTTATGGTAAGGTTAGGGTGAGTAGGATAAGTTGACATGTACTTGAAAAGTTACTTATAGTAGGTAGAATGTCTGTTGGGGACGATCGAACAAAAGTATTAGCAGATATTAAGCAGACAGTCTACTAATGCTATAATGAGAGTTAGTTGACATGTTGTTGCAAAGTTACTTATAGTTAGTAGAATGTCTAAAGTGGACCATCAAAAAAAATAGTTTTAACAAATCTTCTACATGCCTTCTGATTGGTAGTTCATAGGTTTTTTTTAGCAAGTAAAAATTCTTCTAGATTAATTTTAAAAACTTTTATCTTCAGGTCATGGTACATGATTTTTTTTATAAGGTCAACATAAGAATAACTACTGGTATATTGTTAGTAATATTTCAAGATGAACATATTCTGGATGGAAGCAATTTAGGTGTACTTGATTATCCATAAATATTTGATCAAAATGTGAGTATCAAATATGATACATCAGGCTTTTGAGGTCAGGAACATTTCTTAATCATTGTTGTATTGCATTGCATTGCATTATATGTTTTTCTCCCACAATAAAAACTACAGAGATCATAAAACTAAGCATGTAAACTTCATCTTACTAAGACATATTATTGGAAGATATAGAGTGACACCTGGTATTTATATGCATTTTATGTAAATAGTTTGCTATACTGTAAATAATCTGCTATACTTCAAACTTTTATCTTACCGACCCCACATTTTTAAACAGTAATAATTATTGGTATTACTACTCCTAAACATGCTCCAATACCAATATATGATACTAAAAATCATACATTTATTCACGCTGTTTGTTCTTCATTTCCGGCAGGTGTGCGCCATGGCTACGGCTAAACTGAATGGCATCTTACAAACCAAGACGGTGGACTCTCAGGACGAGGCCTGTTATCTTCTGGGCCGCGTGGAGGGAATCCTCAGGCGCTCGGTGAGCGAGGAACGGATGGAGGAGACCTACTCGTTTTTAGTGCCTCTTCTCCGTACCCTCCTGTCTAAAGTCCACAAACTCCTGTACATGGAGCTGCACCTCCCTTCCCTCCCCGACACCAACGGAAGCCCGTCATTCTTTGAGGATTTCCAGCTGTACTGCAGCTCCCCGGAGTGGAGGGTCTATTTGGATAAATATGTAAGAGCTGTATTACTACAGTAAATGCAGTTAATTGTAATTTCATGCTGGTCGAACTCTCATACTTATTTTCTGTTTCAAGTAGCTGCTCTTCGTCACCCTCTGTAGTTTGTAAAGCTAAATTTTGTTTATCTGTCTCGTCAGATTATCCCCTACATGAAGCAGTATGAGATCGAGACGTTCAGCCAAGGTCATGAGAACATGGCCCTTTTTTGGAAGGACTGTTATGAGGCGTTCATGCTCAATCTGCACCGCAGGGACAGAGAGAGAGGAGAGAGCAAGATACGCTTTCAGGTACCAAAACATCCTCACACACATACAAGTGTTTTCATACATTTACATTCTTACTGAATTTCTATTTCACACTATTGCTGTTTTTACTGTATTTTTGATCAAATAAATGCAGCTTTTGTGGGCAGAATGGAGGCAGCGATTATTATTTCCCTTCAAATTGAATGCAGAATTTAATGGCTTTCAGACATTCACAAACATTTTCACTATCCTCAAAAATCTTCAGGAGCAGTTTGTGGAGCCGTTCAGTCGTCGAGGGCGTCAGGAGAACCTGAGGTACAACAGCATGCTGAAACAAATCCACACGCAGAACAGCGCCACACTCAGGCAGTGGAGGGCAGCGCGCAGAGGACTCTTCTGTGAAAGAGGACCCTGGGTGGACAAGTGAGTGTGTAGATTTCGCAGAGATCAGGAGTGGATTCTGTTTGTGCAGGTGGATGTGTATATGTTTAAAGATTATTCAAATGTGGTTTTCCCCGGGTGTAACAGACTAAAAGCTATTGGCTATTTTAAAAAAAAAGTGGTCTGTAAAGCAGCTGTTTGTGTTTGGCAGGCAGCAGAAGGACACACACTGGAAGCTCTCTAGCGCTGAGAACTACTCCCGCATGCGACTAAAACTGGTGCGAAATTACAACTTTGACCCCCACAGGGAAGCCAGTGCCTTGAGAGACAACCTGGGTAAGACATACACACATATAAAGAACTTTTTATGAATCTTGTGACTGCATTTGGGGAAATAACTGGTTTTGTGTGTTACCTCAGGTGTGCAGCACCAGCAGGTAAACGCTGAGTCACTGTTGTTAGAGGCGGTGAAGCAGGTGAAGGTCAGTGATCTGGAGGATGACATCCTGGAACTCCTGGAGGAGGATCCTGCATCGGCCAATCAGTGAGTCTCGGTTTACATGGACAGGAGCAAAAGCCAATCATTTTTACACAATAATTGGAGATGGACATAAAAAATAAATGTGCAATCTCATGGAAACACCTTGAAAATGGTTCTTTAATGTGTAAATGTGTTGATTTTAGCTTAAAATAATTGGTACAATTAATTTGTCTCTTTAGGCATATAAATATGGCAAATAAATATGGTAAAAATAGGCATATTGTCTAAAGGCATATAAATGCCTTTGTTGCTGTTCAAACAGCTTAGTCTGTTTACATTTTGACATTAACATGTCAAGGTAGATTTCTTGTATTAATCAGTTACTGTTCAAAGATTTTTGGAAGCTCCCCAAGGCTGCATTAATTAAAAAAAAAAAAACAAAAAAAAAAACATTATCACCCGGTTTTGCAGACAAGGCTTAAAGGAATAGTTCACCCAAAAATGAAAATTCTGTCATCATTTACTCACCCTCAAGTTGTTCCAAACCTGTATGAATTTCCTTCCTCTGCTGAACCCTAAAGAAGAAATTTTGAGGAATATAGGTAACCAAACAGTTGATGGACCCCATTGACTTCCATAGAATGGAAAAAAGTACTATGGATGACCCACAACTGATTGGTTTCCGACATTAACCTATCAAAATATCTTCTTTTGTGTTCAGCAGAAGAAAGAAACTCATAGAGGTTTGGAACAAATTCAGGGTGATGAAATGATGACAGAATTTTTGATTGAACTATCCCTTTAAACCTAAGATATCTTTAAATATGTCAGTGCCATTGTTTGTCTCAAGATGCACATTAGTAATGTTTTTTTTAATCTAAGGCACGTTTATAAAAGCTCCTTAAATGTTCTATATAAAACTAAGGTCTAATCCTGGCTTAATCTAAGCCCTGTCTGTGAAACCAGGTCTATGAATGTGAAATATTATTCCAATTTAAAATAACTTTTTTCTATTTGAATATAATGTAAAATGTAATTTATTCCGGTGATCAAGGCTGAATTTTCAGCATCATTAACCCTTCATAAATCGTTCTAATAGGCTGATTTGCTGCTCAAGAGACAATTATTATTATTCATGTTGAAAACGGTTTCAACAAAAAATATTAAGCAGTTCAACTATAATTTTTTTAGGATTCTTTGATAAATGAAAAGGTCAAAAGAACAAAAATTATTTGAAACATCTTTACTGTCAATTTATTATGTCTTTGTGGAATAAAACGAGTAATTTATTGATAAAATATCTGTGTATATGAACACGCTCGCTGTGATTCTCGAAGGGCTGATTCAGAAGAGGCGGGTCAAAAGGAGAAGTTGGTGATCTCAGAGGACTGTGAGCTGGTCACTGTGGTCGACGTCTATCCGGGTCGTCTTGAACTCACGACACAACACATCTACTTTTACGACAGCAGCGCAGAGAAAGAGGAAGGTGAGGAGGAATGGGGAAAGTGAAGGTCAAAGGTCATGTATGTCAGGAAAGAGATGGTTTTGATGTTCTCTATTTTCAGGTGTTGGTCAAGACTTTAAATGGCCTCTGTCTCAGATCAGAGAGATCCACCTGCGCAGATACAACCTCCGGCGCTCAGCGTTAGAGATCTTTCTCATCGACCAGACCAACTACTTCCTGAACTTCAAGAAGGAGGTCAGAAATATCTCAAGTCATCATGAAACGGAAGTTGCGATAATCTTTTCTTCTCTATTGTGATGTATATCCAAGGGACTTGATTTTGCCATTGGAAATTGATTGGATGCTTGTGGTTTGCTATAGGTGGATCTCATGTGATTGACAGGTTGTTTCTGTGTTTGATTGACAGGTGCGTAATAAAGTGTACAGTCGGATGCTGCTGCTGCGCTCTCTCTCTCTTCAGGCCACTCACTCACCGCAGGAGCTGCTCAAAGCTTCTGGACTCACACAGGTCACTGCAGACGTATGAGGCACTCTCAGTTTAGGGATTTGATGTTGTATATGTAGACTGAACGTTTAGAGCTGAATTTTACTTCTCTCTGTCATCAGAAATGGGTGAACAGGGAGATCTCAAACTTTGACTACCTGATGCAGTTGAACACTATAGCAGGAAGGACGTATAATGATCTGGCTCAGTATCCTGTGGTGAGTGACACTTACACACACGCTCGTGATTCTGTTTCAACTGCAGTATGGTCATGTGATTTTGCCAAGTAAGACATGTTCCTGGATCAACATATTTTGTTGATCCTGGAATAACATTCCTGCCTGAAAATGTAGTCCTTACCCTATCCCTACTCCTAAACCTAACCCTACCCATAATGCATCCCTAAAATCAGAGGGAAATGATATGTGAATAACACTAATGTAGAAGCACCTAACTCTGGTTGTAAGCCTAAATTTGACACAAACTGTAAACTTGTCCCTCAAATCTGATTGGTTGATTGGAATGTTGTTCCAGGATCAACAAAGATGTTGTACTTGGTCACGCATCAGCATTCATTCATTACCTGAATGATCTTACATGTTTTTAGTTCCCCTGGATCCTGTCGGATTATACGTCAGAAGAGCTGGATCTGTCAGATCCGCGTGTGTTCAGAGATCTCTCCAAACCTGTGGCAGTGCTGAACGAGAGGAATGCCAAAGCCGTCAGAGAGAAGTGTGTTTCTGTCTCACGTTTCTGTCTCTGTCTTGTTCTCTCAGTCCTAACAGATTATATTTACTAAGATAGAAGGTTTCATTGTTTAATGTATAATGCTGTTATTTATATACTATTATAGTATTTATAAATGTTTTTAATCATTTTCAATTTTTATTTTAATTTTAGTTTGTTTTAGTTTTAGTAATTTTGTTATGTGCTTTGTTTTTCTATTTAGCTTTATTTTTCATTAAAAAATATATATTTAAGTGCTGTCAAATCGATTAATCGCATCTAACATAAAAGTTTTTGTTATATAATGTGTATTAGGTTCCATTTCAGTTGTAGGGAGCTCGTTTAGGAGGGAGTTTCCTATTTAGACAGTAAAGCAGCTCACTAGGTTTTGGAAAAGAGCAAATGTTTTGAAAGTCGATTTTGCGGCAGCAATAAGTGCAATTGATAAATGTGCTTGTAAATGATCTGCAGATATGAGAGTTTTGAAGACCCCACAGGCACCATAGACCGTTTCCACTACGGCACGCACTACTCGAACGCTGCGGGAGTCATGCATTACCTCATCAGAGTCGAGCCTTTCACATCCCTGCACATCCAGCTGCAGAGCGGCAGGTCAGGCTTCTCTGCTTTTACTGCTCTTTGCCTTTTTATTCCTTGTCAGTGTTTTTCTGTCTGTTCTCTTGTGGCTTCTGTCAACCAAATCACAACGTTTTTTCTGTATGCTTTGAAAAGAAAAGGTCACTGAAGTGAAATTCATTTAAAGGCCTCATATTCTAAGATCTTCCCTGAAGTCAATATACTGTTAATCAAGTTTTCTTGTACTAAAATCAGGATTGTTTTAGTTTTTCATGGCCATTTTCCAGTCTCTCTCTCTCTCTCTGATTCTTAGAATAAACAGCCTGTTTGTGCTACTGTACTTTTAAGATTGGCATCTGTAATGATTGGCTATTGATTAGGGGTGTAACGATATTCGAACCGAACCGAAAAACCGCGTTACGGAACTCACGATTCGAATCGCGATACTCTCATTGCGTACCGAACACGCCCCGCCCCCTGCTACCCCGGCCCCGCCCAGCCCGGCTCAATGGACCTCATGTCTTATGTGTACAGTACACAACGAATTCAGTTTTGTAGCCTAACCGCCATTAACACCAAATAACAAGCTCCGTGTTTTGTTACTTTCGATAATAAGCAAGGTGTAATCTTTCAAATTCTGTCTATTTGATCACGAAATTCAAACAATAAATAGCGTTTTGGCACTCTTTGATGTGGCGTGACAGATCGCTGTAGGCCTACTAGGCTCCTTATTTCAAGCGGCAGCGCGGCGCGCGATTAAACGCGATCATCTCTTCCTCAGTTACAGAATGGACACCTGAAGGTATGTTGAAAGATACAGATATTACTGAAAGGCAGCATCATAACTCGTGTAATCGCTCAATCAGTGTTTCAGCAGCGGAAAGACGTCAATAAAACAGCATAGCTTGTCACTAGCATTATATTTACCTCAACAGGCAAGTGATTCAGTGTCCACAACTTTGGTTCCTATAAATGAACTCTTGCACTAAATAAAGGCACTATGTTAGTCTATATATTATATTTTACGTAACCTGTTAATGATATCTTGATTATTTAATGTATGTTTAAAATATCTTTCATGAAAATGTCAACTGTGTAAATTATTATATTTCAATAACAAATTAGAGTAAAAACACAAGTTAATGCAAAAACTGCCTTATGTTCAGTTTACATGTTTTCATACAATGTGTTGTGCGTTGATTATTATATCTAAAAAATAATAGCATCTGAATTTAGGTTAAAAGTCTAGGCTACAACCTTTAATGTTATAGTAATGTGCGGCTCCCTATATAGTTTACAGCATTAGCAGATTTTTTTTAATCCTTGTGAAATGTTTAATTGTAATTGAATTAATTTAAAGACAAAGACCATTTTTTCATTAAACCACTGTTTAAAAAAAAAAAAAAAAAGCAATTTTAGCTTTCTAAACCGAACCGAACCGAGACATCAAAACCGTGGGAAAACCGAACCATCAGTTTTGTGTATCGTTACACCCCTACTATTGATTGATTGATATTTAAAAATGGGCAGTCATTGATTGATATTTAAACATGGGCAGTCATATGTAAATGTGTCTATGGCTTTCAAATCATATCTTCTCAAAATCCTATTTTCTGTTAAATGAATAAAGTTGGTGTGATTGTCTGTGGCAGGTTTGACTGTGCTGACCGTCAGTTCCACTCCATTCCTGCTACCTGGCAGACCCTCATGGACAATCCCAACGATGTCAAAGAGCTCATCCCAGAATTCTTTTACTTCCCGGAGTTCTTGGAGAACCAGAACGGTAAGCAGAGGCAGCAGAGTAAACATTTCTCAGAGAAACTTTCACATTTTTTTTTCATTTATTCCAACACAAGCTTCCATCCCAAAATCACAAGATTGGTTGCCAGTCAAGCTGGAATAGAAGAAAGCTTTTAAACCCTCCTATTGTGTTAAAAAACTGGTTACAACTTTTCCGTTTCCATTGGTTTCCATGCAATTTGCCAAAAATTGTCAGTGAAAAACACTGAAGATTCATGTAAAAACAGAAGTCAATATGACCCAACACAAAAGTTATAACAAAATTTGTGCAGCCTTTCCAAAGCACATCTACATGTCGAAACGTGCACATGCGCATGCTAATTTCTGACAAACATTCAAGAAGAAATAAATAGTTTAAACAAGTGTTTCAAGCTGTTTGAAAATTGAATGCGGGTTCATTTAGAAAATAAAATGATACTTCACTAAGTGTCATGTTTCCCTTCATTACAAACTCCTTTTTATCATATAGTCTCATTCTCGCTTTCATTGTAGGATTTGACCTGGGTCGCTTGCAGATCTCTAAAGAGAGGGTAAATGATGTCATCCTGCCTAAATGGGCCAAATCTCCCGAGGATTTCATCTACAAGCACCGCAAAGCCCTGGTGAGCCCGTTTCTGATGACCTCATCACAGCTCTTCCCCACTAACCTCAATAGAGAGCCTCCAGGGGGGGATGTGTAATTGAATACGCTCCTCTCTTATTATCTGTTTCTCTCTTCTTCTCAATTCCTCTGCTGATTCTGTCCTATTAAAGTAATGGCTTTGTGAAAGGTTACAAAACTAGAACGACAAAAGAGTCTTTCCCAGACACCTCTTGCCAGATTCCTCTCATAATGGCTGATGGCCTCGGGTCTATCCTTAGAGAAATAATGGTTTGGAAGCATAGCATGTGACCACTTTCTTGATGTGGATGTTGTGTGTCTCTGTTTAGGAATCAGAGTATGTGTCGGCCCATCTGCATGAATGGATTGATCTGATCTTTGGCTATAAACAGAGGGGCCCAGCTGCAGTGGAGGCCCTTAATGTCTTCTATTACTGCACTTATGAAGGTATGAAGTCATAATGTCGATAACATCCTTTGCTACCAATTCTTGAGTAACATTGAGTGTGTTACGTTCTTAAACGCATGTTCTTAAACCAATTATGCGGTAGGGTAGGAGAAGAAATATATCACAAACTCTGACTTTTTCTTGACCCAAGAAATATAAAAATGTGTTCTCATCTTGTGCAGCCAAAGGTCAAGTTGCACAGTTGTAGAAACTGACATTTAGAAATACTCTCAGGTTTTTTAATGCTTTATTTAACATCACAACTTGCAGTATACAAATTATAATACTCTGAGTGAAATACATGGATTCTTGCATTTTGACGACACCACCGGGGAATAACCTGTTGTTGTTTTTTTTTTTTAACACAGTCTTGTAACCACACGGTTAACTTGCATTGCCAGGTCATTGATTTGCATGTAAACCGGTAAATCGAGTTATTTCAATAAACTGAGTTTTGGTAATTATCAGCGTATTGGTGTGTGTGTAAACATGCTCATTAACTAGTAACCGTGGCAGTTTAGTGGATATGTTGTAATTTCATTTTATGACCGACTTAATTTTATTACAGCTACAGTTTATTAAATGTTTAAACTACCATTTCTACAGCATTTAAAAAAAAATAGAAACCATAGTTGCATTGATCTAGACATGATAAAAAGGCACCATTTATGTACAAATACCACAATTACTGTGCTAGAATGATGTTGATGAATGAATATAGTCCTTAAACTAATTCTTAAAATTAATATATATATATATATATATATATATATATAAATATTATTAAAATAACACTGTTAAACTGTGGTCTTGAATCAGATATCTAATTTCATACATGCTGTGCTAGTTTCATGTCTTTTTTTGTCTCTTCTCACATAACGAAATAATTTCAACATATATCCATATTTTATGCACACTTAATTCATTCATTAATTTGGTAAGTAGCCATATAATAACCAAAATAATGTATTCACAGCCTGTCATTTTCACAAAAATAAAGTCCTTTGGGATGAAATAAAACGTGTCTGTTTAACATCAGGGTCCTTATCAACCTGTTGGTGTCTATTTTGCGATAATGACTACAAATGATCACTTATGTTTATAGTGTAAATATAATTAATATAGTGCAACATTTAACTTTAGCAAAACGAGACTGTCTCTGGCTGTTTTAGGGGCTGTTGATCTGGACGCCATCACAGATGAGAAGGAGAGGAAAGCTCTAGAAGGCATGATCAGTAACTTTGGACAGACACCGTGCCAGTTACTGAAGGTACGACACTCGTGCTTCTTCAAAGATGCAGTCAGTGTTATTACAGGCTCAGATGGAGATCACTGAAGATTTGCAGCATCTTTAAAGATTTTTGTTCACACAAAACATTTGTCATTTACTTACCCTCACTTTGTTTTAAACATGATTAAATGATGGCAGAATTCTCATTTTTCAGTGTTAAATGGGTTGCAATTTATTGTACAGTACGTGAACTTACAGTATACTTACCTAAGAAAGTGCTGGGCAATACAATGTAAGTACATGTGTTAAGGTTAGGATTAGGAGTAGGTTCAGGGTTAGTACCTAGTTATAATTACTATAATAAGTACGTATTATGTACATGGGGAACAGGACTGTAAAATAAAGTGCTACCGTTAAATGCATAGCATTAGTGTACAGATGACATAAACATGACAGATGCTTTGTGTTAATGTGCATTCAGGAGCCCCATCCCGTGCGTCTCTCTCTGGAGGAGCTGGAGAAGAGGAAAACTCGTCTGGACTCCTGTCCTCTCAACATTTTTGAGCACCTCACTGAACTCAAATCATTCTTCATTGAGGTGACTGAATCAGCAGTCCTTCATTTAGGTGATGTTCTGTTGATTGACAGCTGTGGACTGATGGAGTTTCTTCTGTGTTTTAGGGTATCAGTGATAATGTGCCTCTGGTTAAAGCTGTTGTCCCTAAGAACCAATCACATTCATTTATCTCGCAGGGGAGTCCAGATACTCTGGTAAGTCTGGGCTTCATTAGCCTTGTCTTACAGACAGGGTTAAAGACGCATAACATCTGAATTGACCCTATTATTTTATTTATTTATTTATTTTTGATTAAGGTCCCTTGTCTTATTGTGCACATTTAATCAGTGCATGTAGTAATGCATTTACATATGTATATATTTATTCATTTATATACAAATAATTTTGACTCAAATGATTAATATATCATTTAAATATAATTTAAATAAATAAAAGTAAATATGTATAATTATTTGAGTTTATTTATTTGGTTAGCAGCCATGTATTAAGTGAGATCACAACATACATTTTTTATGATCCTCTCTCATTGTGGACAATTTATCAATGCACATTGAAATAAAAATATTAAAATTAAATTCAAATGCATAATAAAAATATTTGAGTCAAAGTAAATTTATATTCATATAAATATCATTATTTTATATAATTTTCTATGTACTGTTGGAGTCCTGATCACCCTAAAAGTGTTTATTTGACAATAATGGCCATAATGCAAATACCATTGCACATTGTCTTTAATGCCCTTACTCTAATCATAAATAATGTTTATTTGGGTCATCAAGGTGACGCTGAGCCACAACTGCTTGATGGGAACTCATGGCTGGCTCCCCTACGACAAGAACATATCCAACTATTTCACCTTCATCAAAGACCCCACCGTAGCCAGTCCAAAGTGAGTCTCTCTGACGGTTAACATCTCACATCCTGTTCGGAGCTTCTCTGCACTTCCTTTAAAATCTTTCTCTCTCTGTAGGACTCAGAGGTTTCTATCAGGGCCGTTCTCTCCCGGGGTTGAAGTCACCGCTCACCTGTTTGTTGTGTCTCATGACGGGAAGTTGCTCTTCAGTGGAGGCCACTGGGACAACAGCCTGAGAGTGACGTCACTTGTCAAGGGCAAAACAGTCGGGCAACATATCCGCCACATGGGTAATGGAAACTCTCTCTGCTTCTCTTGACCTTCCTCTTCTTCCCCTCTTTCTTTCCGCCGGTCTGTTTTTATCTCATGAATAAACGCATCCAGATTGTATGTTCTCACTTTAACCTTGAGTTGCAGGAAAGAGTTCTGCTAACTTGTGCATGTTTGTGTCTATATGTTTCTGTCTCGACAGACATCATAACGTGCCTGGCCACAGATCACTTTGGGATTCACCTCATCTCTGGCTCCAGAGACACCACCTGCATGGTGTGGCAGGTGTTACAGCAGGTGCGCAACATTTTTGTTCTCTCCTCATATAAAGGGGTTTGTGTTTCTACTGCTGTGCTGGGACTCTGTTAACTTGGTGTGTGTCGGTGTTTGTGTGTGTGTGTAGGGAGGTGCTCCGGTGGGTCTGTCCTCTAAGCCAGTGCAGGTATTATACGGACACACAGATGAGGTTGTGAGTGTGTCCATCAGTACAGAGCTGGATATGGCGGTCTCTGGATCAAGGGTGAGACTCGTCTCTCACACAGTCACTCAAAAACACTTGCTGCGTCCCAATTCTATGCCCCAAAAGTATGTACTGTTTTTGTGAAGAAAAGTACATACTTTTGAGTGTGTAGCAGAATAGTAGGTAAGCTTAGGGACAAACTACTTCATCATAATTGTGTGTTTAACGGACCGCTCTGTCGATTAGGTACGTGCATCCTGTCACCGTTTAAACTGCCCTGTCAGTCATCTTATCACAGTTAAAATCCTCCATATTCAATTTAATTTAATTTCCTACCGTATCGGAGAGAAACGCAGTAGCACGTTGATCTGCTGGTCGTGTGTTTCATGCAGAGACTCTCCTTGTGTTTGCATAATGATGCGTTTAAAAGTTAACAACCAAGTGCATCTTTATAAAAGTTCACAATGCTGTTGCAGATGAAATATAATGTGGATAAAATTGTAGATCTAATTTAATCTTCTTCCAATGCGCAATGGGTTGTGGGCAATATTAGCTGTTAGAGTGTGCATGGATCTGCACTTCGGTTTCTAACCAGAAATAGTAGACCATCTGGGAATACTCATTACAACATACAATGATATGAGACACTAATTCTAATTTCAAATACAATTTAGGATGGATATGTGAATTGTGACGCAGCAACTGTTTACTTCTCACACCTATTCAGGATTCAGAAACTTGACATCAACAGTGGCATTGTGTTAACCAATCATAATAGAGCTCATTTACATATAGAATTCCTTAAAGTACTGTAGTAAAACCATCCTGAGGGTCAGAAAAATTATCTGATTTTTTTGGGCAGAAAAGTGGATTTCAAGGAGGAAAAAAAGGTAAAACCATAAAAATTAAGGCATTTGTGTGTCACAGGATGGAACAGTGATGATTCACTCTGTTCGGAGAGGTCAGTACATGCGCTCTCTGCGGCCGCCGTGTGAGAGCTCTCTGCCCATGTCCATCATGCACCTGGCTGTGTCCTGGGAGGGACATCTAGTGGTGCACACCTGTATAGAGGGCAAAGCCTCACTAAAGGTATCAAACACGACTCCATTCCTCTTCTCCCCGCACATTTTTTTGTGCTCATGTAAAGCGATCCTCTTTGTGTGTGGTGTTTGCAGGATAAGAACGCCCTGCACCTGTACTCCGTGAACGGGAAGCATCTGTGCGGCGCTCCTCTGAAGGAGCAGGTGACAGATATGTGTGTTTCAGGAGAACATGTTGTCATCGGCAGCGAGCAGGGTTTCCTGTCTGTCAGAGATCTGTACAGGTGAACTTAAACAAGCATCAGCTTTCTAAAACCAAGCAGTTTCAGCAGTTAAAGGATTGGTTCACTTCAGAATTAAAATTTCTTGATAATTTACTCACCCCAGCGTCATCCAAGATGTTCCTGTCTTTCTTTCTTCAGTCGAAAAGAAATTAAGGTTTTTGAGGAAAACTTTCCAGGATTTTTCTCCATATAGTGGACTTCAATGGGGTCCAACGGTTTGAAGGTCCAAACTTCAGTTTCAGTGCAGCTTCAAAGTCTCTACACGATCCCAGGCGAGGAATAAGAGTCTTATCTAGACAAACCATTGGCCATTTTATTAAAAAAATAAACATTTATATACTTTTTAACCACAAATGCTCGTCTTGCACTAGCTCTGCGATGCGACACGCATTACGTAATCACGTTGAAAGGTCACGCGTGACGGAGGCGGAAGTACTGACCTAATGTTTACAAAGCGGACGTGCAAAGACTAAGTCAAACGCTATTTACAAAATAATAAATAATAGGTAAAACAACGATGTCGGATGATTTTGAAGTTGGAGGAGAAAATGAGAGGAAGTTTTTCGCTCTACACTACCTTTTTGAACCGGAACACGTGTGACCTTTCAACGTGATTACGTAATGCGTGTCGCATCACAGAGCTAGTGCAAGATGAGCATTTGTGGTTAAAAAGTGCATTTGTGTTTTTTTATTTATAAAATGGCCGATGGTTTGTCTAGATAAGACCCTTATTCCTCGGCTGGGATCGTGTAGAGCCTTTGAAGCTGCACTGAAACTGACATTTGGACCTTCAAACTGTTGGACCCCATTGAAGTCCACTATATGGAGAAAAATCCTGGAATGTTTTCCTCAAAAACCTTAATTTCTTTTCAACTGAAGAAAGAAAGACATGAACATCTTAGATGGCGTGGTGGTGAGTAAATCATCAGGAAATTAAACTAATCCTTTAAATTCCCTGAAGCCAGAAAGTAATGGCTCTTGAGTGTCATTAGGACTGTCACTAACGATTATTTTGGTAATCGAGTAATTGTGTTTGTTATGTTTTATGATTGCTATCAAATCGTAAGCATGCCTGTTTTTTAAACATGATCATAACACACCCTTTCTCCTGGTTATCACGGCAGCCTGACTCTGTGTGTGTCGCCGATGGCGATGCGGGTGCCAATCAGGAGCGTGTCTGTGACCAAGGAACAATCTCACATGCTGGTGGGACTCAATGATGGCAAGCTGATCGTGGTGGGCGTCGGCAAACCCGCGGAGGTAAAAAACTCCTTCAGGAACTACATCACCCAGAGGATGGAGGGTTCGCCTCTCATGAACACACTGCGTGTGCGATCGCCCGCACACCTGCTGCATCTCAGAGACCAGAACACGTTCAGCCATGACGTCATCTGAGACACATACACACACTCACACACTTAGCAGGTGTCAAGTTCAGATACATTAATTATTCATGTTTACCTAGCTATCTAAATAGGGACTACAGACTAATCTGAACCCAAAACCATAACTCCAATCTGCATTTTTAGCATAATTTACGTTTTTTTAAAGAAAATAGTACTGTCAGATTTAGCTGATAACATCTGATCACATTTTTGCAATTTCATACCCAAACTATCAATCAATCAATCACATAAACATAGCAAACAGTACACACACACACCAACATGAAAATTTAAACGTGCATTGAAACTATTGCCAAGGATTTTTAACTTGAGCATTTGTTGTATAATCAGTGGTAATTGTGTAAATGTTGTTTACTTAGTTTTCTATTAGCAGTTGGAGTCGTAGCCTAACCAGAGATGATATTACTAACAATGCCAACGGTAGTAGTAATAATAAATAATTCATAGTGTCAAGCTAATTCTAGAATGATTTTAAAACTGTAAAATCATTAGAGGAGGGTTTTGATGATTGTTTTTTTTCTTTACGGACATTTTTTGATGTGCTTGAATGCGCAGGTATTCATGCCAAACACTGAAGCTATTTTTTAAATATTTCAAACAATGCAAAGCGTTCTCAAGGATTTCCTCTTAAATATCACACCTTAAGTGTAATTTTCCCTTAAATTCGCCCTTATGTTTCCCTTAAACCTAAGGGTGTTGCAGAAAAAAACCCTTAAGTGTTACTTAAGGGTTTCTTTAAGTGAAACGTCATAAACACTTAGAATTTCCCTTAAATGCTGTTTTTTCACTTAAGTAATCCCTTAAAAAGCATTAAGTGTTGCATAAACCCCCTTAACGGTCATTTCCCTAAGTATAACTTAAGGTTTGGAAATCGTAACCTTAAGAGTAACGCGGACAAAAATAAGACGACATGGCTGAATTTATGTAATTTTCGTCTGTCAGCAGAGTGGTTCACCGGGTTGCGGGGGCTCTTTCCCGTCATTTAAACGCAACGGTCAAGCTGTTGGTCAGTTTTGTAATCGTTAGGTCTTAACACTGTACAGCAATAAAGCGAACTCTTCACCACGGTGCGGTGCATACAATCTTAAAAGCGTAGTCTTGCTTAATCTTACCTGTTTTGTTGGCTTCTTTCTTATAAGCGCTCAACTCTTTTTTGCGACCACGGAGATGTTTTCGTATTTTTTAAGGACTTCCTGAACCGTCCGCTTAACGTCAAGGTTCATTGCATAGATTTTTTCCGTTATTTCTTCCTACTGTTTCTGTTTTTTTTTTTTTTTTTTTTTTTTTTTTTTTTTTGCAGCAGTTACATTGGGATTTAGTTTGCTTTTTAAAATTGTTTTTCTTTTATCATATTCGTCTTTATTTGATGAAACCGCGAAATTGCTAGTGTTAGTGTTTTGCGTATCTATGGCAACAACAGACTATTATAACGTGAATCCAGGATCGCTGTCGTGAAACACTTAAATGTTTCCCTTGCCTAAGAGAACCGTTTAAGAGATTATATGCAACACCCTTAAGTTATTCTCTTAGGTAAGGGGAAATCGCCCCTTAAGTATCATACTTAAGGGGAAAACTTAAGGTGCTTTATGCAACCGGGCACAGTAGCTTGAATAGCAGCATTTGGGTTTCTGCATTAGATGAATTGATATGTTTTGATTGGAGAATACAGCCTGAAACATTCTCTACATCAGTGCAGTCACAGACGCTTCTATCTACGTAAATTTCATTTCACACATCAGTGATTTCCGAAATAAAATTCGTAACTCAGAGCATGTACGTTTGCCGTTCTCAGCATTTCCACAAGGGGTGCTATAACGAACATTAATACAAACTGTCGTCTATGTTCACGTTTTTCATAGTGGAACATGCTTATAGAGAATCTTTCTTAGCAAGTTAAAGTTAATCACGCTTGATTTCCTTGAATTATCACGCATCATTTGATTTTAACTCTATTGCCCCATTGATTTCTGAGGTTGGTTTAGGCAAATGAAGTCGTGGCCTCAGGCAAAAAAAAAAAAAAAGGGAAACACTGATTCAGTTTGCCATTTTCAAGTATGAGCAACAGGACCATTCGCTTGAAATGCATTTGCAAAGCATTCCGTCTGTGTTTGCGTACTTGCATTGAGTATATTTTGGGCCTTTGGGTTTGTATACATACATAGTACATACAATTATCATTTCCTTATATCATCTTTTTTTGAGTTGCCTCACTTGAAATGTAGCTTTTGATTTTGCACTAACCTCACAGTGAATCCAGCACAGATGATCTCACATGCACTCATCAATCATCTTTTTTCCCCACTGTTCACCTCCTCTTTCCTTTTATCCTTCACTGCACTCTCCTTTCCTCTCCTCTCCTCTACATTCCTCAGATGCGTTCTGGCCAGATTACGAGGAAACTCTGGGGCTCCAGTAAGCGTCTCACTCAGATCTCGTCTGGAGAAACAGAGTATCACACCCAAGAGCAGCCCAGACCCCGCCCCTAAATCACAGCCTTCCTGCCTGATTGGCCCACTGCCCTGTCAATTTCCCAAATCCATTGTTTCAGTTCAGAGGATGGCTCTCCTCTTTCTGAATCAAAAAGAAGGACTTGTTTAGCACCTGTATGCAAATCTGTGTGTTGTAGAGCCAGACGTATGCATGCTCCCTTGTACATGTCGTATGTGTTGGCGTAAACGGGTAGTTGGACTGGTGCAGGCACCATCTGACTATATGTGTCTGAATTCTGTGAAAATCCTAATGTTGACCCTCCTGACCCTGCCCTCTGTGTTTTTCCGCCACACCCATTTTATGTTGATCATCTTTACCACACAGTCATCATCAGCATCATTACAACAATATCTGTCTATGTCCGGATATGCATTATATGTGGTTTTGTAGTACGTGTCCATTTATTCATTTAGTTTCAGTGGCCTTTCATAGGTGATCTTGGGTAACTTTTGGATGTTCCTCGATTATTGTATCAGTGGACACAGGCATTATTTATTTGCACAGTCTTGCTTTGGCACAGACCTCGACAGGTGGACGATCATTTACACCAGTATAATTCACAATACGTGTGACGTATTCTGTTCCAATAGACCAACACATCATACACTGCTTCATTTTATAACAAAACTGATGTGTGTGGAGTGCTAAGGTTGATTTTTTTTTTGTGTGTGTGTGTGTGCATAACTGTTGAATGTTCATTACTTGAATTACGATGTAGTTATTTCAATGAAGAATGCAAGATTTGATTTCAATGTTGTGGATGTATATGCAGTACTACAGTTTGATTTGTTGCATCTGCAGTTATTTTTTTGGGATAGAACACTACTAATACAAAGTGGGAAAAGTTCGAAGGGCTTTGTGAGACAGTAAGCAATACGGTTTGTCCTTCTGATGACACTTATTGAAGCATTCCACTGGTTAAACGATGCTCCGCAGTCTTCCTAGTATCCAAACCGAGCACTACATAGGGGAGCGGGGGTACTTGTGTACCACGGGACAGCTAGAACCAATGCCGTGTAATTCGACAGTCAGGTGAGACGCTGTTTCCCCTCCTCTTTTATATTTCTAAGCCATGCAGTCTTGGTTTACTATGCAGGTAAACTTCCAGGCCTTCTAGAGAATTCACAGTTACTGATTGACGTCTGAATTCTTGCTCCTCCATATGCAGTTTTTATTTCTTCACCATAAGATGTGTGTACATGTGTTTATGTTTCCCTTACAAAAATATACCATAGTAACCATAGTTTCTGGCAAAATGCTTTAGTTAATTATAGTCACAATGGTAAAACCATATGAAGTCTAAGAAAGCTTTTACATTTATTAATACCAAATTACAACATTTACATTGTGATAATAACTGAGGTATTTTGGGGGACGCTATATTTTCCATAGTGTTTTTTTGAAAGGGCTTATTTTTTTTAATTCACATTTTCTTACACTAATGTCTTTCTGAGTGGCACAATTCATTCCTTTACTAAAGGACGGTTGTTTTGAAACGTATAAGTGATCAATAATATGAAGATATTGATGAAGATACTAATACCAAAACGCAGACGTCTTTATCGAGATGTTGGTTTTGTTTGGCGTGTGTTGTATGTTCTTCAATGTATGTGCTTTAGTTTGCAATGGTGCTGAAGTTTAGATTTGAAGTCTAAATCGATATGTTGTTTGTTTTATTTCCTGTCACAAAGTGCTCCCCGCATCTGCTGTTTGCTCATATACTGAGAGATCTAGATTGATGCTATGATTTCTTTGCATTTGTTCTTTTTTTAAATCTTCCTTTTCTTAGAATCTCTGTCTTTTTGTTTTAAACCGGAGATTCCCAAGGTGGCTGTTTTTATTCACATATCTCTTAATATGTATATGTGTTTTTCTTCCTTTAAACGAATGGAGTGCCTTTTTATTCTCTTTCGTCATGGACATTAGACTCCATGATCAAGGACTCAATAGCATGACCTTTCGTGACCCCGTGGACCGCCAGACAAACTTCAGCAGCGACTCGTCCGTCATGTCAGACCTGTGACTTACTGAGCTGCTTTTATTCTAGCCGTCACTAATGGATGTGTGTATATCTGTGCTTATTTATGAATCCAGTATGAAATGTACAGCATGAATTTTATTTCTGTCTATGAATTGTATTTTTTTTTTTTTTTTTGATGCACTTCCCTGGTACGGCAAATTGTAAGAGATTTGTTTTAAATTTCTCCTTGATCTGTACAGAGAAAATGCTTTGTTATACATGAAGATTTATCATTAAAGTCCTGTTGAAAACTCTCAGTGATGTTCTATAAGTTGTTTTTGAACTGAATGATAGTTTTCATTAATAATTTAATAAAATACAATAACATTATTTGTGTAATTTTACAACATCATAAGAATGAGACATTGTGAATCTTTACACTATCATTTATTATTTTATTTATCACAGTGGCAAATCATTAGATTTTGTTTTCATTAATGAGTCGTACTGTATATGTCTAAAAATAAAGAACATTGGAAGAATACAGCGTTACGTCACAAAATAAAATAATTGTAATAATTATATACACAAACACACATGAGTGAGCAGACCTGCCAACCTGTACGCATTTTGCGTAGCGGATACGCATTTTGACCTCAAAGTACGGTGGTACGATTTTTCACTCTAAACTACGCAAAAACCTGGTGACGCTTCTGTGCACGCGCAGTCCTCAAGTCAAGCAACAGCAAAAGAAGCGGAGTTCGACCAATCATAGCGCTGGGTTCATTCCCCAAATCGCAAGCGGGGATGATTGACAGATGCGTAAGGCCTATCAAATTAAAAAGAGACTGAAAAAAAAAATCGACAGCAATAAAGAATCCCGCTCGATCCTCTTCCACTCCCGCGGCCCAACGTCTGATTGAGTTCATAAGTGAGGACAGTAGTCACAGCACTTCTGACTCCTGAAGGTAAACGGGCTGGGGTGGATGTGGAAAGTTGAAATATTGTTTTTAGTTAACTTAATCTGGATTCAATGATCACGCGGGAGTGATCGCATGGATTATTATAAAATACTCCGTCATTCATGGTCACTCAGATTAGAGGAAAACGTCATTCAGCCATGCAAATTATTAAATGCTTAAGTATTGATGAACAATAAATCTAAATAAAATTAAAATCGCTGTGGCTTAGTGATTATGAAAGTTCTGTGATAAATTGTGGATTAGGCCTACTGATAAACCTGGAGAAACAGGCGTTTATTTATTCATTCTCAGTGTTGAGAAACGTAGTCTGCATGTTATGTTAATGTGTTAATAATAACTAAAGTAGCCTACCTAATTATGTTACATAATTATTTTGTATGAAAACTAGCGTATTAGTTACTTATGGATTAAAAAGTACCGTTGTATCAGTGCTGCGCGAGCTCTCTCACAAACACAGACCGCGCGCAGACAGAGAGAGAAGATAATTGTAAATTGACGGGCTAAGTTTAAATTTTGTTTTGGTTGTGTTTTTTTCTGTCAAAATGACTGAAAGGATTTTGTATTATCCATCCGTGTTTTTAAAATTCGTTAAAAGACAGACGTTTTACTGTTAACACAGTAAAACGTCCCCATATTTCGGATTCATCTAAACGAATCGGTTACCTAACGTAACCTCGGTTCTCTCTAGAAGAGGGAACGAGTATTGCGTAAGCTAGCTTACGCTACGGGAAAGATTCATCTTTGCTGAGAGTTTGAAGCCAAAAAATTATTTCATAATTTGTATCCATTGACAACGCAGTTCCTCTGCGGCAGACCTAGAGCAGGCTAGCTAGAAGCTCATTGGTTCGCTCAGAGAGAACTGCTTAAGCCTATGGGAGAGCGGGGCTGAACCCGCTACCAATGGGAAGCGCCCGCGCGCTCATTGCATCATGGCCCGCCAGAGTGGGCGTGGCTATGGTGTATAAAACAGTCTCTCCCAGGCTTATATGATGATTTATTTCAGCGTGAAGCGAAACGCTAGTAGCGGAAGCACGGCCGGGAACGCAATACTCGTTCCCTCTTCTAGAGAGAACCGAGGTTACGTTAGGTAACCGATTCGTTCTCTTACGAGAGGTTCTCTCGTATTGCGTAAGCTAGCTTACGCTACGGGAACACCTGGTCAACGCTGTGCGCGCTATGAAAAACACTCATGAATCCCAGGGTGATACCGGGGGAATAATTTAATGTGGAGTGAATGTACAAAGAGGCCGGCAGAGCGGGCACATAGTGTATACATAAGCATCTTAGGAGAGCACAAGGGGCGAACCGGTTGTGTGAGGGACTCCCAGTGATGCAGCTTCTTAGGGAGCTGGTTTTTAGACAGCTAGTAGTTTTGCCTGAAAGGCGGGAACTTCCAAATTGTAAAATCTGACAAAAATGGACGGGGAGGCCCATCCCGCGGCCACACAAATGTCATGAATGGAAATTCCACAGGACCATGCCCACGATGAGGCCATGCCTCTGGTGGAGTGCGCCCTGATGCCCAAAGGGCAGGGCAGGCATTTTGATGCGTAAGCAGAAGCGATAGCGTCCACTATCCATCTAGACAGTGTCTGTTTTGAGGCGGCCAGACCTTTGGTGCGCCCCCCAAACGACACGAAAAGCTGCTCAGCGCGTCTGAACGCGGCAGCGCGCGTAGTGTACAATCTCAGAGCCCGAACCGGGCAGAGGAGATTAGCGTCGCGCTCACTATCGGATGGAGGCAGAGCCGATAGAGAAATAATCTGAGCCCTGAACGGGGTACCAATCGCCTTCGGGACATAGCCATGCCTAGGTTTGAGAATGACGACTGAATCATTCGGTCCAAACTCAAGACACGCGGCGCTGGATGAGAGCGCGTGAAGATCCCCCACGCGTTTTACTGAGGACAGAGCCATCAGAAAAACGGTTTTGAGCGAGAGGTATTTTAGGTCCACAGACTCGAGCGGTTCGAACGGGGGTGCTTTCATAGCTTCGAGGACTATAGAAAGATCCCAGATAGGAACCGACGGGGGCCGCAGAGGATTCATCCTTTTAGCTCCCCTGAGGAAGCGGATGACTAACTCGTCTTTGCCCAGGGACTGAGCGCGCCGGGGTTCAGAGAACGCCGCGACGGCTGCCACGTAAACCTTGAGAGTGGAGGGGGACCTGCCCTTGTCCAGCATCTCTTGAAGGAAAACTAGCAAAGACAGTACCTCGCATGACCGTGGGTCCAGATGTTTGTCGGTGCACCATTTTGAGAACACCGACCATTTAGACGCATAGAGCCTTCTCGTGGAAGGTGCTCTAGCCTGTATGATAGTGTTTCTTACACCCTCTGGCAAATCGACGAATAGTCGTTGATCACCCATGCATGTAGCGCCCAGCGCTGTGGATGGGGGTGCCAGATCGTGCCGCGAGCTTGAGAGAGGAGATCTGCTCTGACTGGGATGGGCCACGGGGCTGTCTGTGACAGCTGAGTGAGCTCCGGAACCCAACTTTGACTCTCCCAACGCGGAGCTTTGAGGAGCACCGAGTGGCGTGTGTCCCTGATCCTCTGAATTACCTGATGTAACAGAGCGATCGGAGGGAATGCATAGAGCGGGCGGCGAGGCCATTCCTGGGCTAGCGCGTCCTCGCTCCTCGTAAAAAATATTGGGCAGTGAGCGTTCTCTTCTGACGCGAAGAGGTCCACTTCTGCTCTGCCGAATAGCCGCCACAGTATTTGGACCGTCTGTGTGTTCAGGGACCATTCTCCTATGGAGATGAGGTTCCTGGATAGTATGTCTGGACCGTCGTTCAGATGGCCCGGCACATGCGTCGCTCTGAGCGAAAGCAGGCGGCTCTGAGACCAAACTAAAATGCGGTGTGTCAGTAGAAAGAGATTCTTGGATCTGACACCTCCCTGACGGTTGATATAGGAGACCACAGCCATGTTGTCCGAACGGATCAGGACGTGGTGTCCCCGAATGAGCGGGAGGAAGCGCGAGAGCGCGTTCTCGACCACAAGCATTTCCAGACAATTTATGTGTAAGGGGCTTTCCTGAATCGACCAGTGGCCGAAGGCCGGTGAGCCCTCGCAGACTGCACCCCAACCCGTGTTGGATGCATCTGTCGAGATGACTTTTCGGCGGGAAAAGGTCCCCATCGTGACGCCCTGCCGAAACCATTCTGCTACTGTCCATGGCTGCAGCGCCTTGAGACATGTCTGCGTAACCCTGACCAGCTGGCGGCCTGTGTTCCACGCGTGGTGGGGTACACGGCTGTTTACGACAGAAGCTTCGTCTGTGATTGGGCCAAAATCAGCCAGTCGTCCAGATAATTCAATATGCGCAGCCCCTGGCTCCGCAGGGGGGCGAGCGCCGTATCCATGCACTTCGTGAATGTATGGGGCGCCAGGGATAAGCCGAACGGGAGGACGGCGTATTGATATACATGACCCTCGAAGGCAAAACGTAAGAATGGCCTGTGACGGGGATTTATCTGGATCTGAAAATAGGCGTCTTTCAGGTCTAGAGAGATGAACCAGTCCCCCTGGCGCACTTGCGCGAGGAGTTTCCTGGTAGTGAGCATCTTGAACGGTCTCTTCATGAGCACTTTGTTCAAAGACCTGAGATCTAAAATCGGTCTGAGGCCGCCGTCTTTCTTGGGAACCAGAAAATAACGGCCGTAAAACCCCGACTCGGTCATAGATGGCGGGACTCTCTCTATGGCGCCCTTTTGTAGCAGCGTCCAGCGGGCTGACAGTAGATTCGAGCCAAGCGCGTGCACGAGGCGGGCGGCGGCGAAACTGTTGCAGATAGCCGTTCTTTATAATGCTTAGCACCCACGGGGAAATGCCTGGAATGGCTTCCCACGCTTTGGAGCATGCGGCTAGTGGCCGAATGGTTATCACGCCCTGATTGCTGTACATAGCGGGCTGAACACAGAGTGTGGGCGCGCTTTGAATGTGTGTTGCAACGGGACTTGCACTCAGAGAGGAGTCTATGGGCCGTGAAACAGAGCGAGCAGAAAGGGGACACGTGCATGCATTCATGGGCGTGTTTATTTTCTCTGATGTTAGAGCGGGCTGTGCCCGTCTCATGTGAAGGGGCTCTGAGAGAGACACGGGATATGTTATGCTTGTGTGTATGGGTGAACACATGATTGTGGGCACATTTTCTACACAACCGGCAAATTTTCTCTTTTTGAGATTTCTCTGGGTAGCCGTAAAAAACGGCTTTTTGTCGCTCGCAAGCGGGTAGGGACTCCGGCTTGTTTGTGGCGGTAAACACTACAGCAGTCGGCGAAACAACGGGGACTGGCAGAGGGCGAAGCTTTGACGGCGGTCCGGCCGCAGCGGGAGAGCGCCGTCGTTTTCTTAACTTTGCTAGGCAGACTTCTGATGATCAGGCTTCAGCGTGATCTTGGGTCGCGGGCCCCTCGGGGGCGGCGGTCTGCGGCGGCTGTCAGAGCGAGAGCGAGGGCGGCCGCCCTGTCTGCGCTGGGCTGTTTGAGTCTGCTGAGGAGGGCGCTGCGGTGGGGCTCTGACAGGAGGCTCACGAGAGCGGCCTGCGGAAGAGCTAGCGCGGCGGGGCAGAAACAAATTCATGGCCTGGGTAGCTTTCTGGACTTCGGAAAAGCGATCGACAATTCCCGTGACAGCAGATCCAAAAAGGCTCGTCGGGGAGAGGGGCGCGTTAAGAAACTCGGCGCGCTCAGAATCTCCCATGTCGGCGAGCGTTAGCCATAAGTGTCTCTCAGCTACACAAAGACTGGCCATGCATCTCCCCAGAGCTTGTGCGGCGGCTTTAGTGGCGCGAAGGGCGAGGTCCGTAGCACTTCTTAGGTCCGTGACAGCGGGGGAGGGGTTCCTACCGCTCTCGGCCCATTCACGGAGAATATCGCTCTGTAGTACTTGGAGGACAGACATAGAATGTAGCGCTGCGGCAGCTTGACCAGCGGTGGCATAAGCGCGAGCGTGAAAGCTCGAGGTCGCTCTGCAAGCTTTCGAAGGAAGCGTGGGGGAAGAGCGCCATCTAGCAGAGGGCGGGCAGAGGTGTGCGGCGATCAAGTCCTCGACAGGTGGCATGGTTGAGTAGCCCTTTTCGGCGGCTCCGTCCACTGAGCGCAGCGAGGCGGATATGTCGGAGCGGTTTCTAGCCGAGAGCGGAGCATTCCAGGACTTCGTCAGTTCTGCGTGAAGTTCAGGCAGAAATGGGGCGGCCCGGTTGCACGCGGGGGTCGAGCGCCGATGAAAGAAGCTGCCGTCCATCCGGTTCGGGGCCTGCTCGGGTGGAGGAGACCACTCGAGACCGAGGCGTTCAACGGCCTGTGAGAGGAGGCGCATTAGTTCCTCCTCTATTCCGGCGCGGATCCCCGCCGACTCTCTCGTGGATCCGAGAGATGACCAGTCTTCACTGTCTGAAGCGAGCAGTGAACATGAGTCCTTCTCCTCCGCGGCGTCATCGGAAGCGACAGAGCGGCCACTCGGCGGCAACTGTATGTCCGGCTGGGGCGGGGAGGGAGAGCGGGAAGCGGCGGCGGCGGCCCGCATGGTTCCGCAGGGGGCTCCGGCGGCCTCTGGGCGCGGCGTTTCTTTTTACGCGGCGAAGAGAGAGGCGGCGCGGGAGCGGATTGTGCCGCCAGGAGTCGTGCCCGCAGGGACGACAACGGCAGGCTTTCACAGAAGTCGCATCCTCCATCCGCGAGGGCGAGTTCTGCGTGCTCGAGTCCCAGGCAGAGAGCGCAGACAATATGGCGGTCTCCGTCCTCGAGAGGAGCGCGGCAAGAGCCGCAGGAAATTCGAGACATCTTTAAAAAGACGCTCAGCTCTTTTAAAACAGAGAAGGATACAGTCGTCGGATGGCGCTAGCTTGCAGGGCGGCTGAAGGTGGCGAAGACGGCCGGCTTCTTCAGGGTCCGTGAGCTCGCTAGAGTGATGCCTTCTCGACGGCGACGGCTTTTCTTCTTCTCAGAACAGCAGAAGCGTGTAGCTTGCTGAAGATGAAATGAATCATCATATAAGCCTGGGAGAGACTGTTTTATACACCATAGCCACGCCCACTCTGGCGGGCCATGATGCAATGAGCGCGCGGGCGCTTCCCATTGGTAGCGGGTTCAGCCCCGCTCTCCCATAGGCTTAAGCAGTTCTCTCTGAGCGAACCAATGAGCTGCTAGCTAGCCTGCTCTAGGTCTGCCGCAGAGGAACTGCGTTGTCAATGGATACAAATTATGAAATAATTTTTTGGCTTCAAACTCTCAGCAAAGATGAATCTTTCCCGTAGCGTAAGCTAGCTTACGCAATACGAGAGAACCTCTCGTAAGAGAACTTATATTCTACTTGATCATTCTTTTTAGAATAAGTGATTCGTTTTGCTATTATTGGTCATGTGGCAGGACTCCTGTCTATTGTCAACTATTTTCTATAAATATGTTTGTATTGGCTAACGTTTATTCAGCTAATGTGTGTCCTGTTTAAAATGTGCAATGTTCAAATGCAAAGACAGCACGTCATAAATAAAAGTCCTTTTTTTCTGTGTGATTTAGTATCATATTTGGATATTGGAATAATAAATTAAGTAGCCTATCTTAAATGTACACATTCTTTTTTTTTTCTTTTTTTTTTACTGTTTTCTAGTTTTTTTTATTTATTTTAGACTAGTTGTTGACCAGCACACATTACACATTACATGCTTTTTTATGCAATGCAATATTAATCATGAATAAAAAATGGTTTTGAGCAGTATATTGAATTTTTTGACTTTCACTGCAATAGCTAAATTGCTAGCTAAAACTTTAGAAGTCAAAACTAGAATTATGAAGATAGGCATGTGTTTGTGTGTGTCTTGCATTGTCTCAAAAAATGACAACAATCATTTTTGTTTTCAAATATATATATATATATATATATATATATATATATATATATATATATATATATATATATAATAAAAAAATATGTGCTTGTAATTGTTACATTTTAAAATGCTCAAACTACAATTATATTTGTATTGATTACATGTTATTCTCACAATGGTAGTAAATTATTCATAATTCATTGAAATTTTCATATACTGTAGAATCTTATTGCCTGCCCCTTTAAGAAACTCTCTGGAAGTGACCGTGTGCGGCGACAGACGCATGGGTGGACTAGTGGCGCGATACAGACAACATCATCAAACGTCACATAGGCGGATTTAGAGAGAAAGACGAACGACTCGATCGAGAGAGAGGCGGTTTTTTTTTTTTTTTGTTTTTTTTTTGAACGGCTGTTATGCAGTCATGGAGGAAGATTCTGAAGAATCGATAATGGAGGATAGGGAAGAATAAGAAAGAATGGAGGTATACTCGGGAAAAAGTCAAAAGGAAAAAAATGCAAAACGTAAGAAAGCTAAGGATCAAGAGGATAGCGAAGATATGACGGAATCAATGCAGGATAATACAAAAAAAAGACAAAAGAAAATCAAGAAATTGTAAGAGAGCAAACTGTACAAAATGGTAAAGAGTCTGGATTCAAAGTTATGTTGACATTTGAAAAGAGTTCAGGAACACATTTGCATCCAATAGGACTATCCAAGGCGATCGATAAAATCATTGGGTCAGTGGTTTTGGCTAAATGTTTGGGACAAGGGAGAGTTTTGGTCATAGTGAAAGATATTGGGGGGGGAAAAAACTACTCAAGATAAAAGAAATGAATGGAGAAAAGGTCACAACCAAAGAGATTGGAGTAGAAAAGGGGGTGATATATGGAATTCCAACATATATAACCACTGAAGAACTTCATGAAAATATAAGAGGAGGTAAGGTTATTAATGTGAGAAGACTGTATAAGACGAAGGAAGGACAACGACAGGAAAGTTTAAGTGTCTTGTTGACATTTGAAGGGAAAATGCCTGAAAAGGTACAAATGGGATATATAAGTTACCCAGTAAGAGTATATGTCCCAATGCCATTGAGTTGTTTTAAATGTCAACGAATAGGACATGTGGCTGCAGTGTGTCGGGGGAAGGTAAGATGTGCAAAATGCGGAGGTGAGCATGACTATGATAAATGCACAGAGGTGAATGGATTTAGGGCTGCACGATATTGGGAAAAAATCACATTGCGATATTTTATTTTTCTGCGATATATATCGCGATATGAAAACAATTTCACCAGATGACTTTATTAGCTCTCTTTGGAAAGAATGAATCATCTGAATGACTGGGGTGATTTTGTAATGGAGTTAATCTGCATAGCAACTATTATAATTAACTAATGTAGTTAACTAGAGTTTAATAAATGGAACCTTATTGTAAATGGTTACCAATTTGTTATGTCTCGTGAGTTAAGTGTTGGACAGATCAGTTGTTTTAACCATTCATTAAAGTGAATCGGTTCAAATGAGTCATTAGTTCGCGAATCGGACGTGTCATCAACGGACCACGCCACACGTTGTGTGATTATCCCGGATAATCCCGGAGCGACCGGGGCTCTCTCTCTCTGCTCGTTCTCTCAGTTTAACAAGCGTAGCAGTCAGTCATCTATCACTCACCGGTCAAATAAGGCTTTGGCGGGACAAAAATACGCTTTGGCGGCCGTCAAAAAATGTTCAATGCAGGAAGGGCAATCTGACTTTATTTTGAATTCTCATGTTCGTTCAAGCTCAGAAATAAGAGAAAGACCACTGATTTGTCTGCCCGGCTCAGAGAAAACAACTCGCAAGTTCCAGTCTTTTTACGCTTGATGTTTAAACAGGACTTAAAAATACAAATTATAAACTTTCACTATATGATGGTTAAACTTTGCAATTATTCCGCGAATCGCAAGCGTTACGGGCCGGGGAGCTGCTGGCCCGTTCTGATCATGAATCACGGATCAACTACGATCCCTAAGGCTTAGGTCTACATCGCAACATCCTGCGATGTGACTATCGTGGATGTGCACATCGCGATATCGATGTTAAAATGACACATCGTGCAGCCCTAAATGGATTAAAGTGCTGCAACTGTGGAGGTGCCCACAGTGCAGCATATGGAGGATGTGAGGTACAAATTAAAGCAAGAGAAGTACAAAAATACAAGACGGAGCATAAAGTCACTTATGCGGAAGCAGTGAAGGTCTGCAAAAGTAAGGAGGACAGGAGGGAAGAGATGGAAGGATAATCTCAACCAAGACTCAAGGAACATAAGAATGGAGAAAACTAAGGAATCAGAACAACAGTGCGCTATAAAAGAAAATACTTTAATAATGACTAAAGAGAACTTTCTAGCCTTTATTGTTAAGGTAATTAATGTCACTGCTATGTTGCCAAGCAGATCAGCAAAGATTAAAACAATTCTAGAAGCTGCATCAGAATTCCTAGGGATCTCTGGGATTTCAGTAAGCGCAATACATGAAATTCTAACTAGAGCAACATCAGTAGAAGTTTCACAGGTATCTGAGTAGATTAATGGTGATATGTGTAATGCAATGGAACGCAAGGAGCCTTGTAGCAAATGGTCAAGAATTTAAAAAATTTGTATTAGATTTGGATCATAAGCCAAGTATAATTTGTGTTCAAGAGTCTTGGCTTAAGCCAAACCTGCAATTTGCATTACCAGGATATAAGTCTGTTCGAAAGGATAGAGTTGGGAAACAAGGGGGAGGTAACTTTTATAAAAGAAGGAACTATATATAGGGAATTATGTGAGCTTAAAGATATGGAATGTGTTGTGGTTGAAATATATTTTAGAGAAGATTCAATTGTAATATATAAGTTTTATAATCCATGTAAGAACGTTTCAATAAAGTTGTTTGAGAAGATTAAGAAAGAGAAAAAGGAATTATGGTGTGGTGATTTTAATGCTCATAATTGGTTATGGGGGAGTAAAAATATAGATTATAATGGGGAAGTAATAGAACAGCTCATGGACGATAGATCATATGTTTAAACACAGGAGAAGGAACTAGGTATAATATAATAGAGAATTCGGTATCAAGTATAGATTTAACATTAATAACAAATGGTATGGCTGAATTATGTGAATGGAAAGTAAATAGCGAGAACACAGTTGGAAGTGATCATTTTCCAATTATTTGTAAAATAAATGTAGATAATAATCCAGAATGTTTACTGCAAAAGAAATGGTTGTATGAGAAGGCAGATTGGAATTCTTTTAGTAAGCATTGTGAAGAAAATAAAGATTTAATGGTAGAAGATTCAGTACAAACATTTTGTGATTCAATTACAAGTATAATAATGGAAGCTGCAACATTATATATACCACAAAGAATATCAGGTCAGAAAAACAATAATATTCCATGGTGGAAAGAAGAGTGCAGTCATGCAATTAAAGAAAGAAATAAGGCATTTAAACAACTCAGGGAAAATATGAGTATGAGTAATCTGATGGAATATAAGAAAGCAAGAGCTAAAACAAGAAGAATAATTAAGAATGCAAAACGAGAAGGATGGAGAGAATTTTGTTCTACCATAGGAAAAGATACTCCTATGGATAAAATATGGAATATGTTAAGGAATATGAGTGGAAAAGGAAAGAAGTCAACTATAATACCAGTTTTAATTGAAGAAGAAAAAGCTGCAGTATTAGATATAGATAAAGCAAACATGTTAGGTAAGGTTTTAGAAAGAGCACATAGAATAGAATTGGGAGAAGAATATGAGATAAGGAAAAAGGAAATTTTAGACAAAAATCCAGATATAATGAAGAAAAGAAATCGCAGTAAGAGCTGTATGGATTCAGAGTTTTCACTTACCGAACTGAAAGTAGCGTTTCAAAAATGTGCCAATACCACTCCTGGGGTTGATAGAGTAAGTTTTAAAATGATAAAGGATTTGTCAGATGGTATATTATTAAAGATACTGGAGTTATATAATAAAATATGGATGGAAGGAATTATTCCAAAAATATGGAAGAAAGCTGTAGTAATCCCTATTGTAAAGCCAGGAAAAAATTCAACAAACCCAGGAAGTTATCATCCAATTGCTCTGACTTCAAACTTATGTAAATTAATGGAAAAGATTATAGTTCATAGACTAACATATGATCTAGAGAAAAAGGGTAAATTTAGTAAGTATCAATGTGGATTTAGAGGTAAAAGATCAACCATGGATGCATTAATCAAGGTCAGTAATGAAGTAGAGAAGACAATAGCTATGAAAGAAATTATGGCAGTAGTGTATTTTGATATAGAAAAAGCGTATGACACGGTATGCAGAGAAGGGTTGTTAATTAAAGCATCAAGGATAGGAATAAAATGAAATATGTATAATTGGTTATGTCAATTTTTGTATGAAAGAACATTTGTAGTTCAAGTGGGAGTGTGTCAGTCATTAAATTATAAGGCAGAAAATGGCATTCCTCAAGGGAGTGTTATAAGTCCAATTCTTTTTAATATTATGATTAATGATATTTTTGATAATTTGGGATATGGTGTGGGATGTGCATTGTATGCTGATGATGGAGCCATTTGGAAGAAATACAAGACAAGTGATTTCAGGTATGCAAACGGCTATTAAAAAGGTGGAAGATTGGAGTATAGAATGGAGTTTTAAAATGTCAACTAGTAAATCATGTTTTATTATATTCAGTAGGAAAAAAGATTTTAAGGATATTGAATTAGTGAAACCTTTAGAACAACTTAAAACATTTAAATTTTTAGGAATGTGGTTAGATGGGAGATATACATGGAAAAAACATATTGAGGAAATTGATAAAAAATGCAGGAGGATCTTAAATGTGCTGAGGGCAATAGCTGGGAAAGAATGGGGAGCAGAAAGAGACTCAATGCTAACAATATATCAAGCCTTGATCAGATCAACAATTGATTATGGTTGCATGATTTATGGGTCAGCTTCAGAATCACTATTAAGAAGTCTAGATAGAATACAATATAGAGCTCTTAGAATATGTTTAGGAGCAATAAAAACAACACCAGTTAATGCATTATTAGTAGAAGCGAATGAAATACCATTGAAATTAAGGAGAGAGAAATTGTCTTTGGTATTTTGGACATCTTTAAAGAGTTACTCCGGAGAAAGTATAGCTAAAGATATTTTAAATAATTGTTGGGAATACTTTAGTATCGAGAGAGGATATGGATGGAAGATAAATCAGTTAACAGAGAAATATCAGATTGCAAATACTGAATGTAGTGTGTCACCTGTGAGGGGAGAGATAATGGATAATCTCTGAGGTTAAAATTGATTTAGGAATATTAGAAAAGATACGGGAATGGGAGGAAATGGGTATGATTAAGTATCAAGTTAAAAAGTACATACAGGAACGATTCTATGCAAGTATGCACATTTATACTGATGGATCTAAAGATCCAAGAACAGGGATTACGGGAATAGGAGTGTATATCCCAGAGTTTAAAATATCAATTTCTAAACGACTAACATCTAAATTGTCAATATATACTGTGGAAATGGTCGCTATTATAATAGGATTAACATGGGTAGAGGAGGTAAAGCCAGACAGAATAGTGATATGCTCTGATTCTGCTTCTGTTTTAACATCACTAGTTACTCACTGTACTTCTAGAGAAGATTTGATGTGTGAAATATTTTCATTATTATGGCGAATACAAAGGAAAGGAGTAGAAGTTGGATTCTGTTGGGTGCCAGCGCATGTAGGAGTAGCTGGTAATGAGTCTGCTGATGAATTAGCAAAAAAGGGAAGACATAGATTTTAATGTTCCATTAAGTAAAAGTGAAGTTAAATCTATTATTAAGGAAAATATTATTAAAGAGTGGCAGGAAAAATGGAATACAGATAATAAGGGGAGGTATTTATATAATATAAAAAAAATGGTAGATACTAAGAAAGGTATAAATGGTAGAAATAGGAAAGAAGAGGTCATAATTACTAGGATGAGACTTGGTCATTCAAGATTGAACGCAACGCTTTTTATAATTGGACTTCATGAGACTGGGTTATGTGAGAATCGTGGGGAGAAAGAAACAGTGGAGCATGTGTTATATGATTGTAAAGGGTATGATGAGGAAAGAAAGGAATTGATATCGTATTTAAATGAAAGAGGGAAGGTTAATAAGGATTTGGCATATTTGTTAGGGTATGAGTTTAATAAAGATAGAGTAGGATATAGAATACTAATAGAATTTATATATAGTACTGGATTAAGTGAAAGGATTTAAATATAGAATAAGGATGCTTTGGTCTATTCCAGATTTTTATAGTCCAGTCTGTAGGAGCTGAACACGCAGCGACAGGTGGGCTATGGGAAATGGAATTAAATGAAGCATCAAATAATTAAATAAGGATGGATATTTGAGAAAGAAGTAAAGAAATAATAAAATAAGCAAAATCTGATCATAAGAAATCATGACTGCATAACAGCAAATGTAGGTGGCGATATGCACTAAGATTGCAACGCGCAAAAAAACGAAAGAAGAAGAAGACCGTGTGCGGCGGCGTGCTCTCGCGAGATCTGTCCGCGAGAGTAAACAGTCGCCATTTCTCGAAAGTAAGAAAGAGTAGAAAGTGTGGCGGACAGTTCGTTCACATCGGCAGAGAAACCAACCCCAACCAACTCTTAAATGAAATACCGTATCTAAGCTCTCAGTTACCGGCTGTCTTCCCTGACTGCTGTACAATTAGATGTGATATTCCAGCCGGAGTTTATGAGGGCGGTGAGTAAGTGAGTGAAATGAGGCCTGACAGTACAAACACATTACTATATCCTGACTAGACTACAAACTCACTGTTGTTGACCTCTCTCACAGGAGCACAGCTGCAGAAAAACAGCCCTCCCCTGAAAAATGATCATTGAAAACCTCGATGCCTTGAAGACATGGCTCTCGAAGACTCTTGAACCCATGTAAGTGATGCACTGTGCGTTAAAATGAGCCTCGCACATTGACGCTGTATAATTATTTATTACTGAAATCTTCCTGAATGTCATTGGGTTCAGCTTTATGCGACTTAAACTATAACTGACAAATGCATTGACTCAGGAACTCTCTTTTTGTATATTAGGTTTAAGTTGTATTGCAGTTAATACAACAATATAGGAGTATTAACTATATGCTTGAATGCTAAATGCTCGAATCTGTTTTTTTTTTGTAGTTATGAGTTACTAGCAGTTGGTAGTTGAGTCTATTGTACAGACTATTTAAATTTGCTGTAAAGATATTGTAGGTTGTCATATCAAGGACAGATCTGCATTATGCACTCTTTATGTGCAGCTGAAGATCTCTAACTGAAATCTAACTGAAGTATATGTGTCTGTCCTGCAGATGTGATGCTGACCCTTCTGCTCTTGCGAAATATGTGGTTGCCTTGGTGAAGAAAGACAAATCCGAGAAGGAGTTGAAAGCACTATGCATTGACCAGTTGGATGTATTCCTTCAGAAAGGTACAATCCAATATAATGTTCTGAAGATATGCAGTTTCCTAAGTGGCCTTTGCTAAAACCAGGGGAAGAAACCTTACTAGTTGGGTCATGTCAAGTTGGTTGTTGTTAATAATTTTCTGAAGATATTTTGATATTATTCGTCCGACAGCCGTTTCAATTCCATGCCACTTATTTCTGTTTATATTGCTGCATTGTCAGAACCGAACCCTTGATGTTGTTACCACACGTTTGATTTTGTTTTCAGAGACACAGATATTTGTGGACAAACTTTTTGAAGCTGTGAATGCAAAGAGTTACCTACCTCAACCAGAGCAGCTGACTTCCACAAGCAGAACCGAACCTCACCAGCGCACTGAGAAGGATGAATCAAAGAGAGAGGAGGTAAAAAGATCAGATCAGTCCTTAAATGATGCTAGACTACCAGTCAAAAGTTTGGGGTCAGTAAGATTTGTTTTTACTTTTGAAAGAAAGAAATGCTTTTATTCAGTAAGGACGCATCAAATTGATCAAAAGCGACAGTAAAGACATCTAGAATGTTACAAAAAAATTCTCTTTCAAATAAATGCTGTTCTGAACTTTTTATTAATCGAAGAATACTGAAAAATGTATCACGGTTTCCACAAAAATATGAAGCAGCACAAATGATTTCAACATTGATAATAATCAGAAAGTGTTTCTTGAGCAGCAAATCAGCATATTAGAATGATTTCTGAAGGATCATGTGACACTGAAGACTGGAGTAATGATGCTAAAGATTCAGCTTTTGATCACAGGAATAAATTACATTTTAAAATATATTCAAATAGGAAGCAGTTATTAATGATACTTCACAGTTTTACTGTTTTTACTGTATTTTTGATCAAATAAATGGGTGAGCATAAGACAACAACTTTCAAAAACATAAAAAACTTACCAACCCCAAACTTTTAAAGTTTTATTGTGAAATTTGTCCCTAGATGTCTGTTTTCTATTGTGTTTGATGGTTTTGATTATTTTACAAGCAGCTCAGCCGAGATGAGGATCGAGAAAAGAAATTCCCCCGGAGAATAAACCACAGTCCTCCGTCTAGCTCCAGGTACAGCCGAGACAGCAGGTGAGACTAACATTATACAAATTTAACTTTCCCAAAATGCCTAACACACACACACACACACACACACACACACACACACATATATATATATACAGGTCCTTCTCAAAAAATTAGCATATTGTGATAAAGTTCATTATTTTCCATAATGTAATGATAAAAATTAAACTTTCATATATTTTAGATTCATTGCACACCAACTGAAATATTTCAGGTCTTTTATTGTTTTAATACTGATGATTTTGGCATACAGCTCATGAAAACCCAAAACTCCTGTCTCAAAAAATTAGCATATCATGAAAAGGTTCTCTAAACGAGCTATTAACCTAATCATCTGAATCAACTAATTAACTCTAAACACCTGCAAAAGATTCCTGAGGCTTTTAAAAACTCCCAGCCTGTTTCATTACTCAAAACCGCAATCATGGGTAAGACTGCCGACCTGACTGCTGTCCAGAAGGCCATCATTGACACCCTCAAGCAAGAGGGTAAGACACAGAAAGAAATTTCTTAACAAATAGGCTGTTCCCAGAGTGCTGTATCAAGGCACCTCAGTGGGAAGTCTGTGGGAAGGAAAAAGTGTGGCAAAAAACGCTGCACAACGAGAAGAGGTGACCGGACCCTGAGGAAGATTGTGGAGAAGGACCGATTCCAGACCTTGGGGGACCTGCGGAAGCAGTGGACTGAGTCTGGAGTAGAAACATCCAGAGCCACCGTGCACAGGCGTGTGCAAGAAATGGGCTACAGGTGCCGCATTCCCCAGGTCAAGCCACTTTTGAACCAGAAACAGCGGCAGAAGCGCCTGACCTGGGCTACAGAGAAGCAGCACTGGAGTACCCACAGTCAGTGATGGTCTGGGGTGCCATGTCAGCTGCTGGTGTTGGTGCACTGTGTTTTATCAAGGGCAGGGTCAATGCAGCTAGCTATCAGGAGATTTTGGAGCACTTCATGCTTCCATCTGCTGAAAAGCTTTATGGAGATGAAGATTTCATTTTTCAGCACGACCTGGCACCTGCTCACAGTGCCAAAACCACTGGTAAATGGTTTACTGACCATGGTATTACTGTGCTCAATTGGCCTGCCAACTCTCCTGACCTGAACCCCATAGAGAATCTGTGGGATATTGTGAAGAGAAAGTTGAGAGACGCAAGACCCAACACTCTGGATGAGCTTAGGGCCGCTATCGAAGCATCCTGGGCCTCCATAACACCTCAGCAGTGCCACAGGCTGATTGCCTCCATGCCACGCTGCAATTTATTTCGGTGTCTTACCCTCTTGCTTGAGGGTGTCAATGATGGCCTTCTGGACAGCAGTCAGGTCGGCAGTCTTACCCATGATTGCGGTTTTGAGTAATGGAACAGGCTGGGAGTTTTTAAAAGCCTCAGGAATCTTTTGCAGGTGTTTAGAGTTAATTAGTTGATTCAGATGATTAGGTTAATAGCTCGTTTAGAGAACCTTTTCATGATATGCTAATTTTTTGAGATGGGAATTTTGGGTTTTCATGAGCTGTATGCCAAAATCATCAGTATTAAAACAATAAAAGACCTGAAATATTTCAGTTGGTGTGCAATGAATCTAAAATATATGAAAGTTTAATTTTTATCATTACATTATGGAAAATAATGAACTTTATCACAATATGCAAATTTTTTGAGAAGGACCTGTATATATATATATATATATTAAGCTGCCTTGTTTACTAACCTCATCTGTATTTTATGTTCTATTTTAAATGAATGTACAGGAGAATAGATGAGCGCAAGAAAGATGACCGCACCAGGAAACGAGAGTATGACCGTAACCCACCAAGAAGGGACTCGTATCGAGAACGCTACAACCGCAGAAGAGAACGCAGTCGCAGTTTCACTCGGAGTCGTAGTCGTAGCTGGAGTAAGGACCGCACTCGTGACCGAGACCGAGAAAGAGACCGGGACCGAGACCGGGACCGCAGCAGATCTCGAACTCGCTCACGGACTCGCACTAGGAGCAGAAGCAGAGGTGTGACGGCACTTTAGTTTGGTGGTGATTTTTATTGTCATTTACTTGACATGAAATAGTGCCATCTAAAACTATTTCAAACAGACTTATATTTTGTGACTCATATTGATATAGACTGCATGAAATATTTTTACTTAAATACTTGAACTAAGACCAGTAATTTTAGTTTAACTGTCAAGTAAAAATATTGCAAAAATGATTTTGAAAGAAGATTATTATGTTCACCAAGGATGCATTTATTAGATTATAAATGCAGTAAAAACACATATATTGTGAAATATTACAATTTAAAAATCATTGTTTTCTATTGGAATATATTTTAAAATGTACTATTTTCCTGTGATGACAAAGCTGAATTTCCAGCATCATTACTCCAGTCTTCAGTGTCACATGATCCTTCAGAAATCATTCTAATATGATGATTTGCTGCTTAAGAAACATTTCTTCTCATCAATGTTGAAAACAGTTGTGCTATTTCATATTTTTGTGGAAACTTTTTTCAGGATTCTTTGAATAGAAAGTTCAAAAGAACTGCATTTATTTGAAATCGAAATCTTTTGTAACACAGTCATGAAACTGTCACTTTTGATCAATTTAAAGCATCCTTGCTGTAAAGTATTAATTTATTGCTGAAAACTGACTCCTTTTAAACTTGCTTTTAATAACTTGCATACAATTCTTACACTACAGCACCATTTACAGTGCTTGCTTTTTTTTCATGCTCCTGTTGAATGCTCTTCTTGCCTTTCTAGAGCGAGATTCTGTAAAGGCAAAATACGACCACAGCCGTCCTGAACGTCAGGAGGGCCCGACCACCGATGGCTACACCGCCACACCTCTCACACCCGGGACGACCTCTGCTCATTTCCCAGTGCCCACCCTCAGTAGCACCATCACCGTCATCGCCCCCACACACCATGGGAACAACACCACTGAGAGCTGGTCAGAATTCCCACAAGACCACACACCGTTCAGCAGAGTCGGCCCACCAAGGAAACGCTGTCGTGACTATGATGGTATAGAATTTTTAACACCCTAATCGGTGAACAGTGTTCACAGACTAACCATCTTTCTCATGTCAGTAACATCCTGATTTGGTTGTCTTGACAGAAAAAGGCTTTTGTATGCGAGGAGACATGTGTCCTTTCGATCATGGAAGTGATCCAGTGGTGGTGGAGGATGTTAATCTTCCCAACATACTACCTTTCCAGCCCCCGCCTCTTCCTGGAGTGGATGGCCCACCTCCTCCGGGTCTGCCGCCCCCTCACTCACTCCTGACTCCACCAGTGAACCTCAGGCCACCTGTGCCTCCACCGGGCACCATGCCTCCCAGCCTACCGCCTGTAGCAGGTGTGAATACATTTTTTTGGTAACACTTTACTTGAAGCCTTTATACACAGTATAAGTAGCATAATAAGTCATTTCAATGCATTAATTTAGCTTTCTAATGCACCTAATATTGCATTGTATGATCTTATGAATAATTGAAACCAGATTTATAATAATTTTCTATTTATTGTAGCCCTTTATAAAGTATATTTCATTAAATGGCAAACAACCAATTTCAGATGTAACAAGGAATCTGCAAATATTATAATGCATTTTATCTTTGGTTACAGTCATTTATAGAGATATAATGCATTAAAGTACATCATGAATACCTTAATAATACCCTATTACACGTAAAGGCTTTAAGTATAATTCCAAAATATTTCACCTGTCTAGATATTTCAATATCAAATATGCGAAAAAAATTAAAACATTCAAGCGTGGAAACCTATTCTAGTAGACCTTTAAAACAAAATAAAGACTTTTGCAAAAGGGCATAATAGGTCCCCTTTATTGTTGAATGTCTTTTACAAATGTTGTGTTCCTCTCTCTCAGGTCCTCCTCCTCCTCTTCCTGCGCTGCAGCCCTCTGGTATGGACGCCCCTCCGAACTCCATGACAAGCTCTGTGCCGACTATAGTCACGTCAGGGATCCGGCCTCCGATCACCCAGCCTCCACCACCCCTGTTCACTTCAGGTTAGTGCTCATAGATGTGTCATGTCTAATACAGTAATACAGTGATTGCTTGACTCTGAAGGTGTTTATATAGACTGTCATTTCTTGAGCCTGAACTAATATTAACTGACCCATATGAGGATATATGAAAATTATGACTGGTTTTGGTGCAAGAAACCTTGATTAACCCTATAAGTTGATGGACAAATGGATGAGGAAAAATACAGCACTGCAGCGCTGTGGAATATCTCAGAAATAACGTATAGCCAGCCGGCCTTCATTTCAAAATAAATTCTATTGATTACGACTCTCTTGATAACGATTATTTGATTCAAGGTTTTTTTGCTTTAGAAATAAGTGTTACATTGTGGTCAGCAGCATGAAGACTGAGATTCAAAACAGGCTTTACTAATAATCCAAACTAGGGCTGCAACTAACGATTATTTTCATAATCGATTAATCGGACGATTATTTTTTCGATTAATCGGATAAAATTTCAATTTGATTTTTTGTTTATTACAACTAAATAAAACCCTTAATCATGGTATTTATGTGTAAAAGTGTACAAAAGCCACACATTGAGTTTTACTAATCTCAATATTTGCATTGTTTTTAATGATAATTGCTGATGGCAAGTTGACAACCATGAAAAACAAAAAAATCTAAATTATATACAACATTGTTTTAACATAATTTTTGTTAAAAACGAATTTACACAGAGATGTTCAGATGTGAAGATAGAAACCAAAACATGTAAAGTACATAATTCATTTAATTTTTATTTAAGATTCAATTAATTATAAGGATAAATTGCTAAAATAAATATAGAAAGACTGAAAAAAAGCGTGTGAACGTAGTAGAGCCGCAGTAGATCGCGTTTGTAAAACAATTAAAACTTAATAGAAGACAAATGCTATAAAAAGAGAACGGAATGGAGACGCAGCAAACAGGCTTGATTAAAAGGACAAGAAAATGATGCATTAGTGCACAAGCATTCGCTGAAAACCACTGACTATAGTGACTAAAAAACAATCTTTTACTGCTGCTGTTATTAACTGCCTTTATATTTAGTGCTTCACTTTCTAAACACCGTTTTAATTTAGCCTATTTCTGCGTAGCGCTATTTTAATCCATCACTTATGTTGCGAGCGAAATGATTGCACAACCTGATGCCCGAGACAAAATACAGACATCCCAAGTCTCCCGGAAGTTCCGGGAGTCTCCCGCATATTGATAGCGGCTCCCTGATGCCCGCAAATTAGTTCAAACTCCTGGAATCTAGAGCGTGCAAGCAAGAGAGCGCATGCGAGACAGAAGAGAGTGCTCCAAAGTCCAAACTGTGTAGCGCGCGCACGACAGAGCGGCACAGGGAGAGAGACCTTGCGTGTGTGCCGCATCATGATAGGCCTGTTTCAACCAATCACCAGTAAATGCTCCCCGTGACGTAAGCAGAGCAACTAATCGATAATGACATTCGTTGACAACGATTTTCATAATCGATTATTATCGATTATATCGATTAGTTGTTGCAGCCCTAATCCAAACACTGAATGAACGTGCAGGAGAATAATGCAAACCACACAATGCATAAACGAGGACTGACCAAGAACAACTGAAACACAGAGCTAAAACAGGGTTAGAACAAAGAAAAGTAAAGTAGACATGTGAAACTAATACATAACTATAGAATTAAACAAGGACATAATCGGTAACCAATGAAACCAAAACTGGAACTAAAGGAAACAAACAGAATGTCAAAATAAGGGTCCACATTACAGAACATATGACAATAGGACAACAAGCTTATTGTCAGTTTTATGTATAACAGTTAGTTCCAATCCTTGAATCTGACTGGACAAGAGGCTTTCTAAAACTGCTGATATTTCAATAGTATCAGCACTGCTCGTGCACTTAGACAGGCTGTCAGTCAGTGCGGGTTACATTATTACAGCACTAGGTGGCGGCAAGGGACTGTCTTGGGTTTGCACTCAGCAGACGGTCCCTTTGGACTTGTCTCTCAGCCGCCTGCTCATAGAGACAAATTTATATTATAAAGCTAGTTTTGAGGACAATTGGGTTGTAGCCGTTGGCTACTTTACTATGATTGGAAATAGGTGTCATCCGTGTTTTTATAGCGTTTAGCTCACAAGTTATTGATCTGGGAAGTTTGAATCTGTGAATGTATTGCCAACTTTACTGAACTCCTTGAACTAAGCACTGACCGCATGTCTTTTAATTTGAGTCCAAGTTCAAACACTATGAACCGGAGCTGTCTGAAACACTGCCAGCGGGACATTAAACAGGAAGTGTTTATCCGAGCTCACAACAGGTTTTGCGAGGGAATGCAAAGTTTTTTGGGGGAACGCAAAAGATGTAAAAACATTTTTTTTGTCCCATCCCAAATTTTTTCACCACCCTGTCCCTTTAGGGGGTCCATTGGTTTCTTCTTATAATATCAATGTTTAAAACCGATGTGCTGCATCGATGGCCGCAAATCATCATACATTTTTACAGCACCAAAAAAGCTTTTTTCAGTCTAGACAAGCTAGTGCAGTTAAGCGCAAGTTTCAGGTTTCTTTAGGAACCGGAGCATTTAACGGCAGCTGCAGTGACGCAATAACTTTACCTATCAGAGATCTGTTCTTTTATTTAGAAGGCGGGACATATTCCTCCATATTGCGTGTTGCAGTTTCTCCCATTGATAAGTTATAGGAGTGAACCCGCTTCGCATATCCATAGTCTTTGATGGTAGTTTACATGCCAAATAAAGATGCTGATTGTTTTTTCTTCAGACTCATTTGAGCCAGACGTGTATAATCCTGAAGCCCCAAGCATGACCTCGCGGCCCATGTACAGACACCGAGTCAACGCTCAGCGGCCCAATCTGATTGGTCTGACCATGGGTGAGGTGGATCTGCCCCACAGAGGTAACCGTGAGCACTGACCTCTCTGCTTAACCCGCTCTTCATGAATATAATAAAGTTCCTATTCGATTTTCTTATCTTTTAACTTCCCTCTTTGTGTGTGTGTAATTCTTTCAGAGAAAATGTCAAACAACAACAGCACTCGGATAGTTTTAGAATCAGACTCCAGGAAGAGAGGAGCAGGACCACATGATGGAGCAATTCTTGCTAAGAAACCCTGGTTTGACAAGTAAGTTGTTGTTATAAACATGATCTACGTAAAAAAATTAGCATAAAACTAAGGTGCAAATGTTTTAGTTTCAAAATGTAAGTATCAGTCCATGACTGGTGCATTTATTTAATTAAATGTACCAATATGTTACCTCTGTAGCCTCTTAATTGCATACGTTGCTGGAAATGTACGGTGTTCCCTATAAAAAGAAAAAAACTCTCTGCAAATCGAGTCCAAATCTCAAGTTTATGCACCCAAATAAAATAATCATGATTTGTTTGGTGCAGTGTACATTTGTTGCATCTCTTCAGGCTGTTTCATTGTTTTGTTTTGTTTTGTTTTTTGAACTTGTGCATATATTTTGAGACGTGTCCCTTTTATTCCTCAGACCAAACTTTAACAAACCCAACCACCACGGCTTTCAAAGAAAAGTGCCCTACTCTTTAATAAACACCAAACTGGCCATCCGTCAGATTCCTCATGAGCTCAACAACATCAGCAAACTTAATGAGCACTTCAGCAAATTTGGAACCATAGTCAATCTCCAGGTACTGTAGCTCAAATAAGCCTTTGGTTAAAGGTCAACAGTTGTGATATGTTGATGTTATAGGCATGTCTCCTCTGTTCAGGTGGCGTATAATAATGACCCAGAGGGGGCGCTGATCCAGTTTGCCTCCCCTGAAGAAGCCAAGCGGGCCATGCAGAGCACAGAGGCGGTCCTCAACAACCGCTTCATCAGAGTACACTGGCACAGAGAGGACACAGTGGAACACATGCACACCACGCCACATCCGGTATGAAAACCTCCAGTAAACGTACTATGACTTGGGATAATCAAGTGTAATTGAACTACTAGAACTAGTGGTCGAGCAATATGGGGTTGATTAGTGACCAGTGAAACTAAAAATATAAATATATATACACACACGTATCAATGAATACAATAAAATAAACGCATACAGTACCTGTCAAAAGGTTAAAACATTAAGGTTTTTGAAAGTAGGCTGGATTTATTTGATCAAAAATACAGTAAAAACAGTAATACTGTGAAATATTATTACAATTTAAATTAACTGGTTTCTGTTGTAATGTCAATGTCATTTATATAGATCAGTGCTCTGATCGGATCATATATATATATATATGTTGTAGATTTTTCCCTAAACCTAACAGTTCCCCTCTCTGGTCTTAATCAAACACGACCACAATTAAATGTAATTCTTCGAATCAATTTTCCATACCTGCATAATCCCATTATAAGTCAGTGTTACCTTTAATACCACCTGTTATCGCTAACCATTTTCATGTTTCATCTTTTACTTTATAATACCTGTAAAATATTCCTTCAATCAACATCCTAAACTGTAATGAAAATACAACCAATTTCCAATGTTATCATATATACTTACCATCTATTCATCTCCTTCCCAACATTCTATCTTCCAGCAATCTAATTCTATCTTTAGTAAAAAACTAAACATACATTGCTTTTTAACTTTAGACCTTGAGTCAAATTTCATTATCTTTAGCTAAATTTCGAATCGCATTGATTTATTAGGCCTTTAACAGGCTGATACTGTTGATTAACCATTTTCTTAACCACATTTTGTTAGCTTTTAATTCAAGCAGGCGATTGTTTTTCCTAGACAGATCTATTTAAGGATCTGTGTAATAAAATCTAACCAAAAAAGTTCTATAATCTCTCCATTTTTTATCCTTAACACTAATATCAATAATTTTATTCTTTTGTTTGAAACAATGTCATTATTTTAAAATTAAAGGAGTAGTTAACTTTTTAAAAAAACTTTTGCTGATAATTTACTCACCCCCATGTCATCCAAGATGTCCATGTCTTTCTTTCTTCAGTCGAAAAGAAATTAAGGTTTTTGATGAAAACATTCTAGGATTTTTCTCCATATAATGGAGTTCATTGGGTACCAAACGGTCCAAGGTCCAAATGACCGTTTCAGTGCAGCTTCAAATGGCTTTAAACGACACCAGACGATGCATAAGGGTCTTATCTTGCGAAACGATCGGTCATTTAAAAAATAAATTAAAAAGTTTAAGTTTTATAAGCACAAATGCTCGCCTTGCTCTGTTCTGTGATGCACGTTCGTGACTCTCCTGTTCGAACTCGTTCATCAAAATGAACAAATCTTTTTTCGAGTCATTTCGTTCATTAAACGAACGAAATGACTCGAATAAAGATTTCGTACACCGTTTGGTACCCAATGAAGTCCATTATATGGAGAAAAATCCTGGAATGTTTTCATCAAAAACCTTAATTTCTTTTCGACTGAAGAAAGAAAGACAGGAACATCTTGGATGACATGGGGGTGAGTAAATTATCAGCAAAAGTTTTTTAAAAAGTGAACTACTCCTTTCACCCAGCTCTTGCCATGAGAATAGCCTATGCCAGTGGTTCCCAACCTTTTTTTTTCTGAGACCCCCTTTTTCTCAAGAAAATATTTTAGGGCCCCCCTTCACATTTAATGATATTATCGCTCTTGTAAGCTTGCAGCAAGGATGACAAAATATGTTGTTTTCAAACAAGCGGTATGTTTATGCACAAATAATAGCCTATAATATTGAAAATACCATAACAAAAACATCAGTAGGCCCTTTGTAATTTAAAAACGTAAGCCTAGGAGAAGCCAATATATTGGCCCTATTTGAAATGCAAAAACAAAAATATTCACACTGCTTTGTAGGTAAAAAAAAGAAAGAATATAGGCTATTATTAAATGACTGGTGTCTGGGGCCTCAATACTTGCATGTTATTTGTGAGGCTTTATTTTTTACGCTTTTGGCGCTATAGCGAGCGATAATAAACTTGCGTTTATTAACAGAATAATGCGTCTTTCGGAAGAACATTGTAGCCGGAACTACTTCTCTCTGTGTACGTCTATGACGAGTCACGCAGGTACTGGGCTACTCCGCAGCGATCCCGAACCAGTGTAATATAGTCCCAATGTAAACACTTATTATAGGTGTACCATAGTGGTTCAGGATAAGACAAAAACACGGATTGGAAAATGGATTCATGATGAACTCGCTCATTATATACATATTGTAAATTTTGAACAGAAAAAAGTTAAGGACTTTTATTTAATGCTCATTGCTCAAACCTTTCAAAATATGACGCGACCCCCCACAGAGCTCGCTGAGGCCCCCTTGTGGGCCGCGACCCCCCTGTTGGGAACCGATGGCCTATGCCATTTAATTTTTAACTACTTCTCTTCCTTCAATTCTATTTTCCAGAATGAATGGATGGACAACTTATGGTGCCTCTAATTGCTAGCAATACAGAATAGCTCATAATGGATTCATTGATCCAGATCATTGTGAATTTAGAAAGCTTTTCATAATTTTTTTTATTAGCAAATACTCTATTTCTCTGACTTCCCTAAACTGTTTAGACTCATTTTTATTTTATATTGAACATGTTTTGGTCATATTGTTCTTGGTCTAGGTTTTAACTCTGTGCCCCCTACATAATTTGTTTTAATACGTTGATGACCTTTCTCAACAAAACAAAAACTCTCGGTCTGGCTTTTGATCCACCCTGTCACAAAATTCCATAATGTATGGCAAAATTGTCTTTTAGGAAAAGTCTCAAGTGAATTGTCACCTTTTCCTGCACCGTCTCAGTTGACCCCTCAGAAGTGTCCACATCCTCTTTCAGGAGCTAGGGAGCTGAGGGCACCACTTCCTCTTTCTCTCTCTGCAGTCATCCAACTTTTCCAGGGCCGGTGTCTGAAATTCTGAACACTCAGAGAACTGCAAAACTCAAATTAAACTTAGTTTAATTAATCTCATCTGGTTATCAAGACAGCAGTTCCTCATTTTATTAAAAAGCTTTCTTCATTGCAGGAAAAATAGCAAGCATTTCTTCATTGCAAAGACGCAGGAAAAACTCTAATTACAATACAGTTTTTTAACGTCCTTATTTTGTCTTTTTTTTTTTTTTTCGAGAAACCAAAATAAAATGACTAAGATATATGTTATGTGCTTGTTCAAATCACAATTTATATTTAAATTGGTCACCCAACTTCATTCTCATATTATGCATAATTTAGAATCTCTGCAATGGATCAATTTAATTTTTCCACACTGTCTCCCAGGGATAACGGGACACAAATTCTAGACACCTTCAGATAGAAAGTATAATATTTAAACACGTGCAGTTAATATCTTATTATTTATTTATCACTTTAAGAGCACCTAATTGCTCAGTCTTATATAACTCATCTACATAAATAAATCAAAGTTTAACTCAGAAAAGTTTCTTTATGATTAAAAATTTTCTAATTATCTCAGAATGCATATTCTTATTATTATGATTTATAACTTTAACAATTTCTGTAATTTTTTAATTGATTTCAAGATGTAACAATTCATAAATCTCATGTTAACAATATTGATCTATGTATCTTGTCTCAACTCTTTCAATTGTATCTTTATATTCTCTCAGAATTAAACTTCTATTCAAACAAAACTTCAAACAAAAAGCAAATTGCAAAAAGCAAATTTTTTCTTCAACACTCCAGAAATGTACTTCAGCATATGATATAGACTATAGCTTAATTATCCACAATTCAGGATACAGTATTAAAAAAAAATGTGTATCATGTAATCATGCAAAAACTGAATTTGACTTGACTTTAAGCACATTATTGAGACCATCTCTAAAGGAAAGCCGGTGACATTTTGATACAGCAAGAGAGAAGACATTGATGAAATGCTTTTGTTTATGTGGCAAAAAGGGAGAATGTGTGTTGCTATCTCTACAGGAACTTGTGCATTTTTAGCACACAAAGATTAAAATTAACTTGCATTTTTATCAAACTGTCAACTTCAGTGTAGCTCATACAAAATGTTTATCTTTTAAAAGAAAAAGAGAGGAACTCTTATTGCTATAACAATAGCAAAGGCCATAATCATAAAGTGAAACATAAGTTCAACCTCAACACAAAAACAGTATCAACAATGCTTCTATTCCCTGAGAGTGAGGATACATTTTTTTCACTTGAAATTAAATTGCAGTATTTGGAAACATATGACTGGAGTTCTTATCTAAACTTAGTGTCACTGTATACATTTAAATATCATAGGTAACATGAAATCCAAAATGTTCCCACACACCGGACTTATACGACGCTGGTGCATCCTCCAACTCATGTTAGCCTTCCTTATCTCTCCCACTTGCCATTTCTACACGTGACGTGACCTGCAGTGCTGCACAGACCGATCGGTTTATGACATCAAAGTACTGCGAAAGTGATTGAAAAGCATACGGAGCCGTTCCTCTCGCGGTACTTTGATGTTATTCATCGATCAGTCTGTGCAGTGCCGGTTCAAGTCGAACAAGCCTCATATGTATGTCCACACATCTCTTATTTCGCGCGAAAAGTAAACGCACTGTTTGAGGTCACGGGCACGAGGTTACATTGTGCATCCGTCGAACGAACCGTGCGACGCACACACGCACCGAACCGAGACAAGCGAACCGAACGGTTCGGGTGTTTTTTCATGTACCGTGCCACCCCTAGTGATTGCTACATCCTAGAGAAAAAGGAAGTAAGATTGATTTAGATTTATTGTTAGAATCAGGAATGGAAGTTTTAGTCATCTTCAGACATAGGAAGTAAAGGAAATGTTGAAGTTTATCACGAATATTCTTCAGATCTTTATGGTTAGTAACATAATTAATCTTTATCTATTAAAAAATCCACCACAATATATATCTCAATGTTTACATATTTATCACAACACATGCAATCACGTGAATACAATTCATATTTATTTTACATAAACTAAAATCATTTGAAAAATGAATAAATATGATCATTATAAACTAAAATCATTTTTTTCTGTAATTCTATTATAGAATGTTTTAGAATTAAAGAATTTGTTAAACACATCATGAATAAAAATTAAACACTATAATGAACAGTTCACTGAGTAATTGTTCTTGGCTATATATTAATGGGCCATTAATTACAACCAATGCTGCATGCATTAATACCTCTTTCCACAACACAAAAAACTTTTATACTGTTTGCAGTACACATCCCTTTTGCTTTTTAGGGCAAATTCTTACAATATTGTCACATGATCTTAATGTGTTGGGCATGATGTTTGCCCAATACACTCAGCAGTGATGCTTTTAATAGCAGATGGTTCCAGCTGCAAAATCTGGTTATAGAAGCCATGTTTGTTGTTTGTAGAGCGTACAGTCTCACCAGGAGCCTGCGGGGACCACACTGAAACAGTCTGTGAAAGACCGGCTCGGACCCCTACCCACAGCTCACCCTGATCCCTCACAGGGTCCCAACGTCCCTCCACAGGTGATTGTGTTTCTGTTCATGTGGATTTGTCAGGCTGTAATGTTGTTGGATTCGCTTCGTCTTCCATGTTGTCTCAGATCTCAGCATGTCTGTTTTTCTGTTCTCTACAGAATACAACCAAAGCTTCGGTGAAGGAACGTCTGGGCTTCAATAAACCAGCTGGCCATGGAGGAAAGGTTTGTTTTTGTCTAGTTTTGTACTGTTATTATAAAGTCTAGTACACATTTCAGCTTACTTTGAACTGTTTGTGTAGAATATGTTGTGACTGTTCATTTTAAATTGTGAACCACTGGCTTCTTTTGAGACACTTCTAATTGTTTATATGTAATGTAAAGCTTTGTTTTTTTCCTTTTTTTCTCTTTTCTTTTTTTCTTTGCAGGTCTTTAACTCATCTACTGGACTGACTAAGACTGTTTATAACCCAGCTGCACTGAAAGCTGGGCAGAAGGGGGTGCCATTTGGGACTAGGGTCAGCACTGAAGATGCCCTGAAAAGAAAACAGGTTTGTGTAATTGTGCTGGAAAATGTAACTTCTTAGTAGCTTGTTTTTTTATGCTTCTTTTGGCAGTGTTTGTGAACTCTGGTTCTGCTGTTCTCCACCAGGAGGCGCTGAAGCTTCAGCAGGACGTCAGAAAAAAGAAACAGGAGATTTTGGAGAAGCACATTCAGACTCAGAAGGTGTGTCATTACTTGTTGCTCTTTTGTTTTGTGCATGTTATATTAATTAGAAAAGAAAAAAATATTCGGTTGCTGTCACTGAGTTGAACAGCTGTATTAATGATTTTGATGAAGTGAAAAAGTGAACTTTTTTTTTTTTTTTAAAGAAATTAAAACGTATTCAGCATGTACACATTAAATTGATTTGTAATTGAATTGTTTTCAATTCAACATTGATAATAATCAGAAATGTTAACTTGAGCAGCAAATCAGAATATTAGAATGATTTCTGAAGGTTCATGTGACACTGAACATTCACTAAACATATATTTAATTTTTAAATATATTAAAATAGAAAAGTTAACCCTTACCCTAAATGGCAATATTTCACAATATTACTGTTTTTACTGTGTTTTTGATCAAATCAATGCGAGGCTACGTTCAGACTGCAGGCAAATTTGGCCCAAATCAGATTTTTTTCGCTGGCATGTGATTCAGATCTGTTTTTATCATGACAGTGTGAACAGCACAAACCACATCTGATCTTTTAAATTCTGATTTGTGCCACTTCCATATGTGCTCCTGAATCTGATGTTTTGCACATCGGAATTCATGTGACTTTTACGTCACTTTAGAACAACATTCGTCACAAATCTGCTCTCACGGGAGTCTTTTAAAAGATTTTACACACCCGAAATTATCAAGACTATTGCGAAAGGTAGTCTGTTGAAGGACAGTGATGTGTCAGAGCTCATAAGTATTTCAGTGACAGCTCTATATACAAGCAAAACATGAGGGCTTGTATCATAAATGTTAAAAAAAACGCTGCTCTTTTTTTTTTTTGCATGCTTGTCTTTTGTTTTTTGGCTTCCGCGGCAGATAACGCTCTACATAAACGTGTAATTACTTTAATGTTCTCCATGTTTACTTCCGTATGACAGTGTGCTGCTTTTCTTTTATTTTTTGGCTGGAGTCTGGCATTAATATCTCTGACTGAGACTTGTGTGTCATATTCAGCTGCTGATATCTAAGCTAGAGAAGAACAAGTCTATGAAGGTGGAGGATAAAGCTCTGATCATGCAGACCCTCACCACCCTCACCAACAGCATCACCAAACTCCAGGAGGAGATAAAAGGACTGTCCAGTGCTCATGTCCTGAAGACCACGCTCAAGAGCAAAGCCCAGGTACAAACATGCATGATAATCAAGATGTGAATTGTCCTGCATATGTATATCCTGATGCATGTCCGTTTGCAGGCCCAGAAGGAGCTCCTGGACACAGAGTTGGACCTTTATAAGAAAATACAGGCAGGAGAGGATACTGCCGAACTCAAGATCAAATACACTCGGCTGCAGTTAGAGGTATTTCACAAGGAGACAAAAACTCCATTCTTCACCTCACTTTTATTTCTTGTATTTATAGCTAAAAATGTATATTTCTGTATATTTTTTCAAGACAATATTAAATATATATCTTGATACTTTTGCATTTGCTCTCAAAACATTAAAAAAGGTATTACATAATTGAACATAATAGAATATAATTCTTTACTGCAGAATCAACACAGTAAAAAAAAAATCTAGACTTAGTCACCACTTACTACTTTTTTTTTTCTTTTTTACTAAATGAAGACTAAAGGAACAATTTAAGTCATATTTCCAAAAAGTGGTGGTTGTTGCAATAACAAAGCAAATTCTTTAATGAACAAAGAAACCCCTGAAGAGCAAAGAAGCACATCACACATTACATAGAACAAGTAGCAGGTTTATTAGATTGCAAGACTTAATTCACATATCTATTTTGACTTATAGTATTTAAAAAAAAAATTCTTTATTTTTTTGTCTCATTGCAATGGTCATCACTGACAACACATTGCATTTTCAAATTTAATTTTACATTTATATATGGATGTCAATCCATAAACTTTGCAGTGTGTTGCTAGTAGCATGAGAAATAAAACTTTGATTCAAACTGTGATTGAGTTGTAAACAAAGCTGGCAAAGAACACTTCCTGGTATTGGTTTATTTCTTATACTCATTGTCAGACCTTCCACCGGGTGGCACTACAGTGCTACTTAAACTCTATAAGCTTGTATTAGATCTTTTCTTTATATTCAGGCTGCCAAAAGGGGGCTTTTGACCTCAGGACGTGGGAGGGGGGCCCACTCCAGGGGTCGGGGGTCCATGAGGAGCCGCGGCCGAGGGATTCGAGGGCGCGGGAGAGGAGCTCCAAATCACGCTGTGGTGGATCATCGACCCAAAGCTTTAGAGATCAGCGGTTTCACTGAGGCAGATCGAGTCGACCTGCTGCCGCACTTCGCAGTGAGTAACTTTAAAGGGCACGTTGCATCACACTGCTTATGAGAAATGTCTTTGACTCATAACCACTTTTCCCACTAACCTCCAGCAATATGGGGAGATTGAAGATTGCCAGATGGAGGATTCTAGTCTTAGTGCCATCATTACGTACAAAAGCCGCGCAGAGGCTGAACAGGTGCTAACATATTCACATACATGCATATGTGCATATACATGCACGCCTTCATGTGGACTCTAAACTTCTACTCTGTTCCTCAGGCGGCCATCCACGGTATTCGGTTCAATAATCAGCAGCTGCGTTTGGCCTGGCACAAGCCCACGACTTCCATCAACACAACAGACCTGGATGAGGCTGAACCTGAGGATGAGGAGGTACGCCCTTCATCACTGTTCACTTGAAGTGTATTTGGTCAGTCTTTTTTGTAGCTATTTGTATTTCTTTTATTAGGTATGAAAGTAATTTAACTGTATGTATTACAACATAATTAAATTAAGCAAAATTGATGTGCACTACTGCTCAAAAGTTTGGAGTTTTGAATTTGAAATTTAATAGTTGAAATCAAGGATGCATTTAATTTAGCAAAAGTGATGGTAAAGACATTTATAATGTTATGGAAATTTCAAATAAATAGCATGCATCACAGTTTCTACAAAGTATGAAGTAGCATAACTGTTTTCAACATTGGTAATAATAATAATAATAATAATCAGAAATGTGTCTTGTATCAAATCAGCATTTTAGAACGATTTCTGAAAGATCATGTGACACTTAGCATCATTACTCCAATCTTCAATTACATTTTAAACCATATTAAAATAAAAAGTATATTTTTATGCAAAAAAATTTCACAATATTACTTTTTCCCCCCAATGTTTTTGATCATATAAATCCAACTTTAGTGAGCATAAGAGACTTCTTTCAAAAGCATGAAAAAATCTTTTCAACCCCAAACTTTTGAACGGTTGTATACAGGTCCTTCTCAAAAAATTAGCATATTGTGATAAAGTTAATTATTTTCCATAATGTAATGATAAAAATTTAACTTTCATATATGTTAGATTCATTGCACACCAACGGAAATATTTCAGGTCTTTTATTGTTTTAATACTGATGATTTTGGCATACAGCTCATGAAAACCCAAAATTCCTATCTCAAAAAATTTGCATATCATGAAAAGGTTCTCTAAACGAAATAATAATAATAATAATAATAAATTTTATTTATAACGCACTTTACATCAATTCAATGACCTCAAAGTGCTACAAAGCAGAACAGAATAAAAACAGAAACATTAGAGTAATACTATTAGCCATAAAAGGCTTTTCTAAAAAGATTGGTTTTAAGGCCTTTTTTAAAAGAGTCCACAGACTGTGGGGCCCTTAGATGGACAGGGAGAGCATTCCAGAGACTGGGAGCAACCGAACAGAAGGCGCGGTCACCCATAGTACGAAGCCTTGTCCTCAAAGGCTGGAGGAGGTTGGCCTGTCCAGAGCGGAGATGACGTGATGAGGAAAGGGGAGTGATGAGTTGTTTGAGATAAAGGGGGGCAGTGCCATGGAGGCACTGGTGAGACAGAAGGGAAACTTTGAACTCAATCCTGTACTGGACAGGAAGCCAATGGAGCGATTTGAGGATGGGAGTAATGTGGTGATACTTCCGCACACCCATCAGGATCCTAGCCGCACAGTTCTGAACGTACTGCAGCTGCTTGATGTTCTTGCTTGGGATCCCGATGAGGAGTGCGTTGCAATAGTCCAGCCTGGAGGAAACAAAGGCGTGGACAAGTTTTTCGGCATCGGGGAAAGTGAGCATTGGGCGGAGTTTTGCAATGTTCCTGAGATGAAAGAAGGAGGTTTTACAAAGATATTTAATCTGGGCCTCAAAGGTCAAGTGAGGGTCCATTCTGACACCAAGGTTTGTGACTGAGGATGAGAGGTGGATGTCATGACCAGAGAAGGTGATGCTGGTGATGGTGGATGACCGAGTCTGGTGCGGAGTGCCAACAAGAATGGCTTCCGTTTTTGAGCTGTTGAGTTGTAGAAAGTTAGCGGCCATCCACGACTTTATCTCCTCCAGGCAGGTGGAAAGTGTGGAAGGGGCTGCAGAGGGGTTTGGGTTTGTTTTGATGTAAATTTGGGTGTCATCAGCGTAGCAATGGAAAGATATTCCATGCCGGCTGATGACATGACCAAGGGGGAGCATGTACAGCGTGAAGAGGGTGGGGCCAAGGACTGATCCTTGAGGGACACCACAAATGACAGAGTGTGTGTCCGATTTAGCAGCACCCAGGGCTACATACTCAGTTCTGTCCGTGAGATATGATGTAAACCAGGCCAGAGCAATATCAGAGAGTCCAATGGAGGAGTGGAGGCGGTGTAAAAGAATATGGTGGTCCACAGTATCAAATGCTGCGGTGAGATCGAGAAGGATGAGAAGTGATGGGGAGCCAGCATCAGCCGTCATCAGCAGGTCATTGGTAACCCTGACCAAGGCAGTTTCCGTACTGTGGCCAGAGCGAAAACCAGACTGGAACTTCTCATAAAGACTGTTTGTTATGAGATGATTCTGTAATTGAGCAGAAACTACCTTTTCCAGCACCTTTGACAGAAAAGGGAGGTTGGAAATTGGGCGGTAGTTGGCAGGTACTTCGGAGTCAAGGCAGGGCTTTTTGAGTATTGGCTTGATGACCGCGGTTTTCAGAGATTTAGGGACATGGCCAGATCGGAGAGACTGATTGATGATTTTGGTGATCATGGGACTTATTGCAGAAGAATGACTTTTTATCAGGGCTGAGGGAAATGGGTCCAGGTCACAGGTGGAGGGCTTCATCTTCCTTAGAAGGTCTTCGATGTCATGCTGAGTGATATCCGTGAAACGGCAGAGGAACTGTGTAGTCCCAGATTGGTGGTCAGTGGATGTAACTGGAAGAGCTGAGGGGCTAGGGAAAAAAGGGGGCGGGTGCGAGTTAGCAGATACAGTAGGGGGCTGGAGGGCAGGGGGGCTGGAGAAAAGGGAACGGATCTTTTCAACTTTTGTTTTGAAAAAGGAGATGAAGGTATTGCAACGCTCCTGCATGTTCTCTGAGCATAGGGGGATCTGAGGTTTGAGGAGATGATTTATGGTTGAGAAAAGTTGATTAGAGTTACCAGGGCTATTGTTGATTATGTGGGAGTAGAACCGGGACCGGGTATCACTGAGGGACTTGCTATAGGCCCTCTGATGTTCCCGGTACGCTAGCTTGTGAACAGCAAGCCCTGAGTCTTTGAAACGCCGTTCAAGGACACGCCCTGTTCTCTTCTGCAGCCGCAGCTCCCTGGTGTACCAGGGGGCTGAGTGTTTGAAGGTGACGGTTCTGGACTTGACTGGGGCATAACGGTCCAGGAGGGTGCTAAGTGACGAATTGTAAAGATCCACAGATTCAATGACTGAAAGGGGGCAAGCAGCAGAGAGATGATGGAGGTCGGTAGTCAGGGTGAGTGGGTTGATGTTTTTAAAGTTCCTGAAACTGATTTGTCTGCTAGACTTAGTGAGGGGGGACAAGATGGGACACTCCATTGAAATGGCCTTATGATCGGACACACCCAGATCGTGCACCGAGAGATTGCTGATAGAGATGGAATTGGTGATCAGCAAATCAAGAGTATGGCCTCTGGAGTGTGTTGGGACATCGACGTGTTGAATGAAATTGAGACTGTCAAGAAGATTAGTAAGTTCAGCTACCGAGTAGGATTGGGGATCATTCACATGGATATTAAAATCACCAAGTATGATGATATTTCCTGGGGTTGAGTAAAGTGTGGTGAGGAGATCATGTATCTCAGGAATGAAAGCTGGGTTCGGTTTGGGGGGCCGGTAAATCAGGAGCATTGTAGTGGACAATGGCAGTTTGCATTTAAATGCAAGGCATTCAAAAGAAGAGTGGAGAGGCAAGGACAGGAGGGACAACTCAAAATCTACCCGGTGCAGAACGGCAAGGCCACCACCACGGCCAGTGGTGCGGGCCTTGCTTAGGTAGGTATAGCCAGGGGGACAGGCTTCATTTAGACTAGAATAAACTTCTGGTTGTTGCCAGGTTTCAACTAGACACATGAAGTGTATGTGCTCGTTGATGATGTGGTCATGGATAAAAGATGCCTTATTATTAAGAGATTGTGCATTTAAAAATTCAATTTTGACTAGGGGTGCTGGGTTGAGGGTAACAGAGTGTTTCTGTAGGGGCCGGAGAAGGCTATGATCCACTCCACGTTTTATGTCCTGCTTGGAATGAAATAGCCTCTTGGTAGCAGCGTTCTGATGACGTGTCAGTTTTGCGACGGGCGTCCAGATTGACGGAATGTAATGCTCAGCCTGCTGATAGTGGACAAAGCATCTGCGTGTACTCCGGTGGACATAACGAGAGCGACGCAAAATTCTGAGTTCACTTATAATGGGGATGTTAAGTCCAGGAGTGAATGCAGAATTGAGTTTGTGGAGCTGTGAGGAGGAATAACTGAGCGCCATGCCAAACACGGACAGATGCCACCTAGCCTCGCTAACAGCTTGCCGACAAGGTAGCCTGTCTTCCGATAGCCCGTCTTCGTGTGCCAGCACCGATAGCAAGCCCCGTGCATGAGTCCCGCAGACTGATGACAGAGAGCCCCTCAGGTTAGTCAACTTTGACTGGTATAAACAATCCAATCGAATTCGTGGAAAACACTGACAGAGGGCTTTTACAAGTTGGTCGAACTTTGCTTGACATAAAACAATCCAAGTACAATATAAAATGATATAAAACAATCTAAAACAATCCAAAAGAGAGGACTCTAATCCCGATGAGCAGCGGCAGCCAGACGTGCCTGCGTACGCCCGATAAACGAGCTATTAACCTAATCATCTGAATCAACTAATTAACTCTAAACACCTGCAAAAGATTCCTGAGGCTTTTAAAAACTCCCAGCCTGTTTCATTACTCAAAACCGCAATCATGGGTAAGACTGCCGACCTGACTGCTGTCCAGAAGGCCATCATTGACACCCTCAAGCAAGAGGGTAAGACACAGAAAGAAATTGCGGCGTGGCATGGAGGCAATCAGCCTGTGGCACTGCTGAGGTGTTATGGAGGCCCAGGATGCTTCGAAAGCGGCCTTAAGCTCATCCAGAGTGTTGGGTCTTGCGTCTCTCAACTTTCTCTTCACAATATCCCACAGATTCTCTATGGGGTTCAGGTCAGGAGAGTTGGCAGGCCAATTGAGCACAGTAATACCATGGTCAGTAAACCATTTACCAGTGGTTTTAGCACTGTGAGCAGATGCCAGGTCGTGCTGAAAAATTAAATCTTCATCTCCATAAAGCTTTTCAGCAGATGGAAGCATGAAGTGCTCCAAAATCTCCTGATAGCTAGCTGCATTGACCCTGCCCTTGATAAAACACAGTGGATCAACACCAGCAGCTGACATGGCACCCCAGACCATCACTGACTGTGGGTACTCCAGTGCTGCTTCTCTGTAGCCCAGGTCAGGCGCTTCTGCCGCTGTTTCTGGTTCAAAAGTGGCTTGACCTGGGGAATGCGGCACCTGTAGCCCATTTCCTGCACACGCCTGTGCACGGTGGCTCTGAATGTTTCTACTCCAGACTCAGTCCACTGCTTCCGCAGGTCCCCCAAGGTCTGGAATCGGTCCTTCTCCACAATCTTCCTCAGGGTCCGGTCACCTTCTCGTTGTGCAGCGTTTTTTGCCACACTTTTTCCTTCCCACAGACTTCCCACTGAGGTGCCTTGATACAGCACTCTGGGAACAGCCTATTTGTTAAGAAATTTTTTTCTGTGTCTTACCCTCTTGCTTGAGGGTGTCAATGATGGCCTTCTGGACAGCAGTCAGGTCGGCAGTCTTACCCATGATTGCGCTTTTGAGTAATGGAACAGGCTGGGAGTTTTTAAAAGCCTCAGGAATCTTTTGCAGGTGTTTAGAGTTAATTAGTTGATTCAGATGATTAGGTTAATAGCTCGTTTAGAGAACCTTTTCATGATATGCAAATTTTTTGAGATAGGAATTGGGTTTTCATGAGCTGTATGCCAAAATCATCAGTATTAAAACAATAAAAGACCTGAAATATTTCAGTTGGTGTGCAATGAATCTAAAATATATGAAAGTTTAATTTTTATCATTACATTATGGAAAATAATTAACTTTATCACAATATGCAAATTTTTTGAGAAGGACCTGTACATGTTAAAAAGTTCTGCGGCATACAAATTTTTGAATTGTGCAATAGCTTAAATACTTTACATACTGAAAGGTTCTTCATCTTAATTTTGTTGTTGTTTGGAACTTATTAGTCACAAACCAAAATATCAGAATTATTACAAATGCAGTCATTAGTGCATGTACAGCTTTATCTAAGATAACTACTTTTATAAAACAGTTCTTACTCTAAATTCTAATTGGATGAGCCACATTTACGACTGTTACATTGGGCCTGTTTACACCTGGTCACTTCATGGCTTTTTACTGATTGGATAGCTTGATTTGTTAAAACCGTTCCATTTACACTTGGCCGCATAACTAATATAAATCCGAACTTCAATTTCCGCGCTATATGCAAATTCTAGTTCACATCAACGAAAGCAACCGTTATGAGCTGCATTTTATTTATCATCAGCTAATTTCAAGATCAAAGAGCGCAATAGGAGAGAGAGCAGCATCAGCACTGGTAAGATCATCTAGTCTCACTACTTTTAATGAAGATGATTGTGTGTTGAGCGTCTGCGACTTCATTTGCGGCAGTTTGTGCGTTGGCTTGAAAAGATGCTCAGCTACTCATCTGCACTGATGCATGTTACAGCAGCGCTGTCATATCTGGCTATAACATGTCATGTAGCCTATAAACACGCTCACACGTTTATTTTTTAACATTTTTGGGAGTAAAATTTACTTAAGTGGTTTCAACAACCAGATGCATTTACACTCGTCCAGTTTCGTCTGGAATGCATCTCGGACCGCTCTAAAGCGTTTCAGAGGGCATTTACACCTGGTCTTCTGACGATTGGATAGCTATCCGATCAGAGAAAACGCATGAAGTGACCAGGTGTAAAAAGGCCCTAAATAGCCAATACATGTCATGCACACCTGTGACCACACAGCATTAGAATTATTTTCTATTGTGCAAAGTTGTGATGTTTCTTAGCAACTGAAAACATCTTTGTATTGCCTACAACTTAAATAAATACAGGACCCATACCACTGTATATTTTCATGTTTCCTCATTGTAATTGAGTGTAGATAACAGTTCTGATCACATAGAACTCGCATATAGAGTGAATGTACCCATGGTGTAAGCACAAAACATTTGTACCGTCACGTGGTATATAACGTCACGTAGACCAGCAATTTGTGACTGACCACCTGGAAAAGTTTCATCATTGAGCATGCATTTGGTTCTGAGTGTGTTTTCTGATTGGTTACAGTTTCCAGAGGATTCGCTCGTGGACGATTCCCTGCTGCAGGACGATGATGAAGAGGAAGACGATAACGAGTCGCGCTCATGGCGTAGATGAAGAGGAAGTCTTCTGTCCAGTCCTGCTGCAATGCACCACTCTTGAGTTCTGTTTTTGAAATGGTTGTTTTTAAAGTTCTAATTTACATTTCATTCGCTTTTTTATTTTACTTATCAAACCTGAGCCGCACATAGAGATCGTCTGTCAAAAGGCTGTGAAACTGAGTTGTGAAATTTCATGAGTAATTTGGTTTTTCACCCTTATCGAACTTTTGCTCTTATTTTTGTTTTTTATGGTCAGTATGTTGACCCAAATTTCTTTTGAACAGTTCTGAAAATGTTACAGTTTGAAAGTAATATGGAGAATATTTCAAAGACCACAGTAGATCATTTTTGAAGCATTGTTATGAAACATGTTGTACGCTTTCCTTAGTATAATCAGCCTGATGAGGATGTAGCTTTTGTGTACATATTTTATGTATGAATTTTAATGGTTTGTATGAATTCTTTGCTTCTGAATTCATCAGCTGAATTTAATTTTGAAATGTAAAAAAAAATAAAGAATTGAATTGGTCTAGAAAAAATAACAGCTGCAAAAAAAAGAAAAAAATATTGAGAGCTCTGCTGCAAAAGCAGCATTGAGAACAAAAAAAAAATCTGAACAGCTGAATAAAGACCATTTCAAACCCCCACCCCCAAATCCTCACAAAAAGAGCAATTTCCTAAATTCATCATGCACTACAGTACCAGCAGGTATGTAGCATGAACAGCATAAAATAAGGTAAGCAAAATGTTTTTATATTATACATTTATTTAAAAAAACAAAAAACATTTTTGGTGACTAACTGTAACTGTTGTGCATTTCTGCCTATTAGGCCATGCGTGATGCAATAGCAATACAATTATTATGGACGAAGGTTGAACTACTTCGGATGACCGAAACATAACATATCGGTACGGATTTCGTTGCATTCTTGATGGCCTCTCTCTAGTTTTTGGACATTTCATTATCAACTTATGATAAAATTGCCCACCTATTTTCCCACAGGGACACTAAAACCTGTTTTTACAATATTTGTTGACCCTTGACGCCATCGCACCATCTTGGTTACTTGTATCCGGCGCCCCCTACAACCTCCGAGCATCACATTTGCATAGTGGAGAATGAATTACCCAATCAGAGCTGTGGCAGTCGGTGATGTGGCTCTCTCACCTTGGTGCCTGTCATGGAAACTCAGCTAATTGTGAAGAATTGGATTTGCACTTGGAGTGTGCCATGAAGCTCAGCTTTACCCCCACCAACTAAACCTCGCCCCGGCCCAGCAAGGGGGCCCTTAAGTGGACGCGATCCCCCTCCTACACGACCTCATGCTGCAATCTTCTCCCAATCCCCCCTCCGTCCACGGCCGGGACCTGATCTCTCACCATCGCACAGGCCTAAAGTGAGTGTGTGTGTGTGTGTGTCTCCCATTCCTCCCCCAGTTAAAAGTTGACCTTTGACCTCTATACCTGTGTAATATAACATTTTAATAAGCTTTGTTGGGTCAGTTAGTGTGTCGTTACTATGGAGATTTTCACGGTGTGAGGGATGTAAATCGCGATTCTTAAATAGAGCTATTTAATCTGAGGGACTCCCGCAGCCTGACTACTCTATAATGAAGTGATGTATTTGTTAAACTGGGACTCATCGTGAGCTGCGAGTCCGTGAGGCGAATGCGTTTCCGGCAGGATAAACCACGTAATGTGTTTACCACAGAAAACGTGGGCTAACGAGTTTAGAGCGTGTCGGAGAGCTTCAGCTAACGCGTTTACATTGGCCCCGTCATTTGTAAAGACTCTTTAATCTGTAATTTGTGTCAGTAAGATAAATGGGTTTATTTCTTTACCGGTGAAGTAAATGATGTGTTAGAATTAAAAAAAAGGTGTGAAGTTGGCATCGAGACTTATATTGTTAGTCTCCATCTTGCATATTTAGGTAATTTAAAGGGATAGTTCACCTAAAAATGAAAATTGTCATTTACTCACCCTCATGTTGTTCCAAACCTGTGTAAATTTCTTTTTCATGTTGAACACAAAAGATATAATGAATGTTGGTATATTTTAAAGAACTGTTGACCATATTCATTGACTTCCATAAAAATATAATCTTTTGTGTTGTTCAGCAGAAGAAAGAAACTCATACAAGTTTGGAACAACTTGAGGGTGAGTAAATGACAATTTTCATTTTTGGGTGAACTATCCCTTTAATGTATGCAAAATCGTATCTTGTCCTGCTGTCAGGTTCTTTCCATAAAATTTTCAGGAGACATTCATGGAGTCAACAAAACGTTATTTTATTGACTGTAACAATTAAGTGATGACCACACATTGTGCAAAAATAAAGAAAAGAAAAAAAAAACCACTAACTAATAAATGAGGCAACAACAGCACCTTACTGAGTTCTGGTGAGGGATCCCTGAGAAACATCTGAGACCCAGAACTCAGTAATGTGCTGTTGTTGCCTCATTAGTTTATTAGTTTTTTTAGTTAGTTAGTGTTTTTTTTCTTTTCTTTATTTTTGCACAATGTGTGGTCAGCACTTAATTGTTACAGTCAATAAAATAACATTTTGTTGACTCCATGAATGTCTCCTGAAAATTTTATGGAAAGAACCTGACACCTGCTTATGTGAATTTACATATAACCCACATTCAGTTCTGAAGTCTCATTAATTCGTTTGTTTCATTAAAATGTGCTCGTCTTTATGGTCTGCGATGGGTGACGGTGGCCTCCTCCTGCCCAACCTCTCTCGTACCCTCTTGCTAGTGCTGAGAAAAAGTCTTTAATATTTTATGTGATCACGAGCCTCTATAAGCAAATTTCAGTCCCCAGCAAGTTCAGCCAAAACATGATTAATTTAGTGTTTATCCCCGACATCTTTTAAAAAAAACAAAACCCCCTCGGCCAGACGTGCAGAGCTCAGTTTGAGACTAAATCTCGAATTCTACATCATAATACAGGCCTGAGGAGAAATCTATGTGGCTGCATTTTCTTGTTTGGATATCTGAGAAACAGGAAGACTGAGTTTCCTTGAACTGGTTTTCATGCCACTGGGCGGCAGTCTGTATAGACAAAACAAATGCCACTGCTTGCAAGAATGCAAAATTTATTTTTTCTTTTGGTAAAATGATCCAGTAAAGCAAGATGAATGGTAGACAAGAGTACTAGCTGCCATATGCAACCATGACATCACTGATTTGACCAATTTAAAATGCTTAAATTCGATTAGTTTTATCAGTGTAAATTACTTATAGTAAAGTATAACCAAGAATACATAGTATACTTAAACCTTTAAAGGGTTACTTTGTCCAATGCCCTCATGACGTTCCAAATACACAAGACTTTCGTTCTTTTTTTTTTAAGCACTTATTACATTTTTTTTTTTTCCGGTGGTTGTCAGTCACATGATTCATCACGTAAACAAGCAGCTTTTCCACAAGCCAAGAAGGTAAATACTAATTTATAAAAGGTGCACAGTGTCATTCATACAAACCACTTAAACCAATTGACAGGTTTTTACTGTTGCATTTTAACAATATTTTAATCGTTAAAATTATACTTTTTTACAGTGCAATATTAACTGCCCTTCTATTTAAGTTAGCATGTGCTTCTGTTATATTAAAAAACAAACAAATACAATATCAATTTAACATTGCATTCTTATTTTTAGTATTTTCTTAGCATTTAATTAAGATCAATACAACTAAAATGAAATATTTTAAAGTAAATTATTAAAATTAAGTTATTGAGGCACCCCTGGGCGTTTGCTGAGGCCCCCTAGTGGGACCACGGTAAAAAGTAATTTAAGATGAATTAATTGCAATTTTACAGAAGAATAAGGAATATCAACACAGCACTAGTAATGACAGATTACTGTAGTTGAGTTTTGCGCTTGCTTGTCTTTTTTTTTTGCGCACGTCTCTCTCTGGGTGAGTTGTCAAGAGTCTCTCCATCTGTCTCACTCTTTGGCGTCGGTAAAGGTGCTGACAGAAGCTTTGGCTGTTTGAACTTTACAGTGGCCTTGTCATGCAGACAACTGCCCTCAGCTGAACCACAAATCCCAGATTCCCCAGTAACATGGCAAAATTAGCTCCATAAATCAGAGGGGCTTCTGGGAATAGGCCCTGTGTTGCCAGGGGCAATGGATCATCCCAGATACTGGTGTCAGGGGTGCGTGAGTCTCTGTGCCACAGGACACGAGACCGCGGGCAGATCCAGCCGTCGCTTGTGTTAAAAATACTCCAGTGAAGTCGAAGTGATGTCTGTCAGTGTAAATATTCACACATGCATTCATGCAAAACCCTTTTTTATTTATACATGTATTGGCTAGTGTGTGATGTCATTTTTATTATAACTTATTAAAGCTGTTCAGTAGAGTAGATTTTGAACTGTTGTTGTCAGTATGGCTACATTTGCAGTAGATCGACACTTTTTTCCCCTAGTTCTTTGATCTCTGAATGGCAGTGTGCTGCAATTATGCAGTTGTGCACAAAAGTTTACATACCCCTTGCAGAATCTGCAAAATGTTAATATTTTTGACAAAATAAGAGGCATCGTAAAAATTGCATGTTATTTCCTTAGTACTGTCCTAAAAAAGGTATTTCTCGCAACGACTATTTACATATAGTCCATAAGATAAAATAACTAGATTGATAAAAATGGCCAGTTTAAAAAGTTTACTTACCCTTAATTTGTAATGTGTGTTGTTACTTGGATGATCCTCTACTTTATTTGAGTGTTTAAATCGACCGTCTGCTAGCTGTCTCACGTCACTAAGGTCAGATAAATCCCTTCACATAGAGACTCTTTCACCTAGATCTTATCATATAGAGACTGTCTATTCCCCGAATTAGGACATACAAAAAACTCCTAAACCCATTTAAGGGTAAAAATTTAATTGATGTTCAACAAATAAAAAGGAGATATAATACGGATTAACAAATTATAAAGCTCTGGTTGCTGAATATTCAATCCCTTATTTCAAAAGCACTTATTGTTTATGATATGATTACAGATTATAATGTGCTGTGTTTGACAGAACACTGTCTAAACAGTGGCTAAAACCAGACGATTACATTACCTTAAGTGAGTCCACCGCGCAAGATTACTGTTATAAACATGAACCTCGTCTGAAAGGCAAAGGGGGAGGTGTTGCTGTAATTTATAGTAATATCTTCAGAATTACTGAGAAGTCTAGTTTTACATATAATTCTTTTGCAGTGTTGGTGCTTAATGTAACACTATCTAGTGTAAATGATAAATCACGTTTGAGATTTGTGCTGGCTACTGTATACAGGCCACCAGGGTACCATACAGACTTTTATCAAATAATTTAACAAAGAGTTAGTACTGCCTGCAGATAAAGTCCTAATTGTTGGTGATTTTAATATACATGTAGATAACGAAAAAGATACATCGGGATTGGCATTTAAAGACATTCTGAAATCTATTGTAGTTAGACAACACGTGTCAGGACCTACTCATTGTCGTAATCATACTCTAGATCTAATATTATCGCGTGGAATCAATGTTGATGCTGTTGAAATTCTACAGCAGAGCAATGACATTTCAGATCATTATCTAGTCTTGTGTATACTTAATTTAGCCAAGGCTGCAAAGTCGACTCCGTGTTACAAATATGTTAGACCTATCACTTCTGCCACTAAAGATCGCTTTATTAATAATATTCCTGATCAGTTTCATCTCTGCATCCCAGATAGCTTAGAAGAACTCGATATTGCGACAAACTTTTGACTCTCTTTTTTCCAGCCCTTTAGACACAGTTGCTCCTTTGCGCTTAAAGAAGATTAAAGAAAATAGTCCAACTTGTGGCATACCACAAGGCTCAGTACTAGGACCGTTGCTGTTCACTCTGTATACTACCCTTAGGAGATATCATTAGGAAGCATGGCATTAGTTTTCACTGTTATGCTGATGATACTCAGCTCCATATTTCTTCACGCCCTGACGAAACCTACCAATTCACAAAATTAACGGAATGCGTAGCTGATATAAAAAAGTGGATGACTAATAATTTCCTACTACTTAATTCTGAAAAAATAATTCTAATTATTGGACAAAAAAACTTCCTCGCATACTAACCTAGAATACTGTCTAACACTTGATGGCTGCTCTGTCAAGTCTTCGTCGTCGGTTAGGAACTTGGGTTTGCTCTTTGATAGCAATCTTTCTTTTGAAAGTCACGTGTCTAGTATCTGTAAAACCACATTTTTCCGTGTTATAAATATATCTAAATTATGTCGGAAACGCTTCATTTTACAGTACAGTACTTATTGTACTTACCTAGAAAGTACTGGGTAATATAAGGTAAGTACATGGGTTAAGGGTAGGTTTAGGGGTAGGTTCAGGGTTAGTACCTAGTTATTACCCAGTTATTGTAATTACTATAAGTAGTACATAGTATGTACATGGGAAACAGGACTGTAAAATGAAGCGTTACCTCATATGGGAAACAGGACTGTAAAATGAAGCGTTACCTCATATGCTCTCAATGACAAATGCGGAACAGTTAGTCCATGCGTTCATGACATCAAGGCTAGATTATTGTAATGCTATTATGGGTGGTTGCCCTGCATGCTTAATAAACAAACTACAGCTGGTCCAAAACGCAGCAGCTAGAGTTTTTACTAGAACCAGGAAGCATATTAGCCCGGTTCTGTCAACTCTGCATTGGCTCCCTATTAAACATTGTATAAATTTTAAAATATTTATACAATTTCTAATTGCTGATTACTTACAAAGCACTAAATGGTTTAGCTCCCCAGTACTTGAGCGAGCTCTTAATGCATTGTAGTCCTTCACGTCTATTGCGATCTCAAAATTCCGGCCAGTTGATAATACCTAGAATATCAAAATCGACTGCTGGTGGTATATCCTGTTCCTATTTGGCACCAAAACTTTGGAACAGTCTTCCTAACATTGTCCGGGAAGCAGACACAGTCTGTCAGTTCAAATCTAGACTAAAAACACATCTCTTTGACCTAGCATACACATTATAGACTACTATAATTCAATGTTAGGCTGCATAGATTAGGTCAGCCGGAACCGGGAACAATTCCCATAAATCCTGATGTACTTGTTACATCATAATAGGATGGCGTCTAAGCTAATATTAGTCTCTCTGTTTATCCCGAGGTTTACCGCAGTCCACCGGATCCAGGCCGTATCCGGATCTGATGAAGGACCTACACCTGGACACGACGACAACGCAGTCCTGAAGTGTCAACTAGTCTCTCCACTGTGAAGGCCTCCTTCCCTTTACCTCTGTACAGATAAAACGTTGTCGGGATAATTCCGGTTCACGTGGCTACGCGGAAGCGATAAAAAATTCTGTATTATACATTTTTCAAGGCTTGTACCTTGAAACTTATTTAATGGTTTGCGTTCTTGAGCCACCAGGCACTGTTTTGTGCAAACGAGCGTCCGGATCGCATTAAGGGTTTTCTGTTAGAACGGCCCCTAAGTTAATAACTAATGATCATTGGGACGGAAGTGAATCAATCAAAACGAACTTTAGCTAGAAAATAACTTTATTCTAGAGCTGCTGTAAAGCCAAAACAATCTGTTACTTTAATTTCCTATTATCACTGTAAAGCTGCTTTGAAACAATCTATATTGTTAAAAGCGCTATATAAATGGTGACTTGACTTGTGCGTGTTGTTCATAAGTCCTTTGTTCATCCTGCCCAATGTTCTTCAGAAAAATCCATGACTAGGGTAAATTGTACTTATTTTGTCTTCGGGGAAATGTGTAACTATCTTCTGTAGCTTCTGAAGAGCTGTTCTAAATGAAAAAAGGCCTTTAAACTAAATAAGAAAAAATGTTCAATCTTGTTCAAAAGTTTTCACATCCGGCTCTTAATGCATTGTTTCTCCTCCTGGAGCATCAGTGAATGTTTGCAGCGTTTATATGTAAACATCTGTTATGTGAAATACCTTATTCAGGACAGTACTAAATAAGAAATAACATGACATTTTTATGATGCCTCTTATTTTGGGAAAATTAACTATGCAGAATCAACACGAGTGTAATTCATATATTATGGAGCTTTAGCCAGAATGTTTTGAGTTACATGTTTTCCTGCTCATTGCACAATACTATGTGATACAAGTCATCATTATTGCATCTTATTACATTGTAATTATGTAATAACATCAAACCTTTTGAACTAAACCTTTGCAGTTGATTTAGCCATTTTGCTGCTTTTATCCAACACTTTATTTACATGATCACATTTTATTCTTTTATATATATATATATATATATATATATATATATATATATATATATATATATTTTAGGGCTGGGCAAGTTAACGCGTTATTATCGCGTTAACGCATTTATTAATTAATGCCGACAATTTTTTTATCGCACGTTAACGCAGTTTTTTTTTATTATTATTTTGAAAGCCAGTTGCTCACTGGCTCTGAATACACATAGGCCAACAGTCAAACCATGATCACAGGAGGGGTGGGATGTTGGTCAGGCAGCAAATAACCCACCCAAACAAGCAGTGGAGAGAGGCAGGTTCTCTCTGGTGAACAGTTAAAGGGTTGCGCTCCGCGAGTGAATGACAGGCGCTCTATGGATAGTACCTATAAACCCTATAGATAATAACTATTTAGATTCTGGAAACTCACTAACAGCGAGCCGAGGATCAGTCTCTCTTCTAATGATTTGTGCTGCGCGTCCTTTATAAAAAGTTATAGACAATTCAACTTCGGCAACGAGCGGGCGCGTGCGTGAGGCGAGCATGACCGCAACAGTTTCACAGGAACACACCCGCTTGTCGCTGCACCTTGTGCTCGACCACTTCACCTCACTCTTGGCTGATTTATACTTCTGCGTCGGACTTACGCCGAAGACAATACGCTATAGACTACGCGTTGGTTTTCATTTATATCTCTGCGTCGTTGTCCGCGTTGACGCGCAATTACACATGCAGAGGGAGCATGTGAAACCCGGGGAGCGGTTCTAGCAATCACAGCGCTTGCGGTACGCGTAGAATTGACGTTACATTTTTGGAGAGGTGCACGTCAGGGTACGCCGAAGTGTACGCGCGCTACACAGCCACGGCGTGAGTATAAAATATAAATTGTTTTTTTACTCTGTTTAATGTAATCTTACGTGGGAAACCATGGCATGACCAAACCTAAGCTACTATAAGTAACGTTGGTCGACTTATATAGTAGTGATCATGACCTCTGACTACTACATAGACGGTTTCTGCTGCACCCTGATAAAAGATACCTGTTGATACCTGTTCAGAAAAAAAAACAAGAAAACTAGACTCCTTTTTTACAAACTAGATAAAAGTTAATGTCCTGGCAGTGGCAAATAGCTTTGTTTAAATATTTGATTCGATTGCATTAATGTTTAAGATTTGAGATTACTGTGTAAAGGGAATACTGCTGGTATAAAAGCACCTTATTTGTTTAAAGTTATTGCACTTTTGTGTATATAGCAGTACATTTAAATCAAAAGTGCGCAATACACTACTTTAGAAGTCATTATTCAATTTTGCGCATAACAATGCGATTAATCGCAAGAGAATCATGCGATTAATCGAGATTAAAAATTTTAATCGTTGCCCAGCACTAATATATTTATATAAAATGTTCTTCAGAAAAATCCATGACTAGGGTAAATTGTGCTTATTTTGTCTTCTGGGAAATGTGTAACTATCTTCTGTAGCTTCTGAAGAGCTGTTCTAAATGAAAAAAAAAATATATATATATATATATAAATAAACCTTGTTGATTGTCACTATATGTGTACTTCACTCCAACACTGTCTTGTGTGTTGTGCAGTTAATGTAAACCCAATGATGTATTGACATTCTGATTTGCACAGATGTGACGGGCTGTAACGAAGGTTAAAGATGTCAATTTAATTATGGGTCAAAGGTCACATTACGTTACAAACACATTCTGGAACCAAGATGACAGATTAGAATGTTCTCAAGTCATTTAGGTTCTTTATGTTACCGTAAATGGAAGATAAAGAATATGGAGTGTTGTTGGTGAAATATATATTTTTTACTTTTTAGATTATTTTTAATTTGATCCTGAAAGCTGAACAGATGTGACTTGAATTCTCTCTAAAGAACTTTTCTTAAAGCAATTAAATAATTATCCTGGTTATTGCAGCAAGTTTTCAATCACTTGCTTTGATTCCTAAGCCTGTTTTTGTCTGGATGCTATCTGCAAAAATAATTGGCCTCGGTTAAAGATCTCTGACCTTCTGTTGTTATAACGGTCAGTACGACACAGTTCAAAGGATCAATCCTGCTGCACTTCGCTGTTTTAAACTCCGAGTGGAAATAAAGAGACTGCGTCAGGACCCCAGGGGCTATTCAACATCCCCCTCCACCCCCAAACACTGCTATCTGTAAATTAGCTGACTTTGTGACCCTGCCTGTAATTGCATTAGTTTATCAATGTAGCACACAATTTATTATCTGGAGCAATAACAGCACACAGGACTGGTCTCAGTGCGTGGGGTCTCGGTACTCACCTCACACAGTAATTAGAGAGGAAGGATTTCAGAAAACATGCTCTCTAATTTTGAGTGTTTGAGAGTGTGCTGGTATACAGACCTGTGAGCACATGGATACATAACAGACCTTTTCACATCTATCTTTCTTTTATCAGCCAGGTGCCAATAATATAAATATTCTATCATCAATGTTATTTGTTAAAGCCAAGTTATTTTGTCCAATAGATCAAAAGATCGGAAAAAAACTATTAATTTGCCAGCCCATAGACCCTCTCCTTAAAGAAATCAGGACAGAAGCGGTTGAAAGTGGACAAAAGAAATGGATTAAAATACCAGGCGTAAACGGGAATGTCTTCCTCGTCTACTTGTGATCCGATCTTAATACCAGGAGTAAACAGGGCTTCTCCTACGACAGCCGCCAAATCAAAAACCAATAGGAGCGCAGAACTTGTGAGGCAAAAAAACACCTTTTGCTCTAACTATAAGTTATGCATAATTACACGCAACTAACCGTAAACCAATGCTAACCCTACATAGTTAATATTACGCAGTATAATAATGTATAATTACACTGTAACAGGACATCTTAAAATAATGGGTAACCCACAATTCTTTAAGAAAAACATCCCAGGTTAACCAGTATTTCCGACAACTAAAAATGTTCTGCGAGTCAAATTGACCCGGAACATAATATAAGGTCTAACATGGGCAAGTACCTCACACATTTTCTTCTGAAAAGATAAATCAGTTTGTTTGTGTCCATAATTATTAGTTACATAGTTCAGAAATTTAGCATGGTCAAGTTTGTCCCTGAATAGCTGAGTTCCTACAAATTTTTTTTTTTTTTTTTTTTACTTCATTGTAATAACAAAAGAAACAACAATTCTAAAAGCATGCAACACTCTTTGATGGAGATCATATTCATTTGTATAGAAACAATAACAGTGCTTACTATGATATTTTTGCAGACACTAAGTAAAAAGCATTGATGCATCGTGGAGACAATATACATATCTGGCAGATTATTGCATAATCTAATCATAATAATCTAATTATGATAACCAATTCCATATACAATATACAAGGCTTTGTCTTTTTTTTCCCCCCGTAAAACCCACCAACTTCAAATTTCCAGTCTAGTCCTTTCCATTACGCATTTATTTGAAGATTTTTATGAGCTTGACCAAAATAATTTAAACTGACTCAATTCCAACCAAACTGAATGGTTATAACATGTCAGATTCTGTTAAGAATCGAATCATTATCAGATCAAATATTTAGTCATAAGTTCTTGCAAAAGTATTAGAACGCATATTAATATATATTCTTTCATTTATTGTCTGCTTTGCTCTTTGAGGTAATGTGGAACCTGATACAAATGAAGAGCAGGTCAGTTCCTGTACCATATATACCATATATTTATGATTTCTTATCACCATGCACCATCTCAGATACTTCATCATGACACTCTGATCATGAATGGAATGACCTTTATCACTCAGTCTAACATCTTGTAAATGATCATGATTTCTTTGACTGCTCATGAGTGCATATTTACTCACCGCGAGTCATCTGTTCAGATCCGCCGCGTGGAGATTCAATCTTTTCGTCTCCTGTCCCCGTTATATGCACCTTCAAGCTGTTTAATTAAAGCATGTATTATTAATCCGACTATATTTGAGTCGTTTTTCCTGTGCCTGCGCAGATATGACTGCTACATTATGTGTAAATTGTTTTGCAGTAATTCCCATTTAGTGTTTCTCTCATAATCAGTGGCTTTAGTGCAGCAGGAGGAACGGGAGCGAGAGGAGAGCCAGGACAGGGGAGGCCGTTACTGTAGCTTACCGTTTGATGTGCCAATCGCATATTTGGGGCCTGTAATTAGGTCTGTTTTACAAGTCAAATGCAGCGCCAATGACAGTCGCAAAATATGAGCTTAATAAAAAGTGCCAGCTGAGACGATGCTTCCCCCGTCTCTCTGCCTCTGTCCTCGTCTTTTTCTCTGTCTCTCGCTCTCAGAAATATCAGCTTTAGTGTAAAGTCAGCTCAAGGCCAGTAATGATTCTTTCTGACTTCACAGTTGTTCATTCTAATATACGGCCAACCATATCTTGCAGATATTAAGATTATCAGACCTCAACGCTCGTATATCTAGAGGTGCCGGAAGCCATATTGGTAGCAGACATCGGCACTTGATTACTATACATTCATTCTAACTGAATGTAAATTGGTTTGATACAGTTAGAGTGATTAGTTAGTTGATGCAGTTTGAGCCGTTCTTAACTGTTCAAAAGTTCACCAGGTCTAGATGTACCTGTACCCCATAATGTTTGTTATGGGGCCATTCCTGTTTTGTATTACCTTTTGAACTCATTTTAAAAATGTGTATGTTTGTGTTGTAATTTAAGTGGAAGTATTTACATAAAAATGTTTCAAGCTCAAACACGTATTTATTTACACAACAAGAAGAGCAAGATGGACATAATGAGCCATTGCTCAGTTATCTTACACAAGTTAATGATATATTATACTAATATATCGTTTTTAACATCTTTTGAAATATTGATGGTATGATTTTGATTCGTAATATTTTATCAAACAGGATGATACAAACAACATGACAATTGATCAAATCCATTGCTAATACTTACTGATATTTGTTCTCTTTTTTTTTTTTCTCCAAACTGATGTCACTTCCTGTTGGATGATGTCATTATGGAACTGGCTCTTGTTAATTAAAGGGATTTTACAACAATTCAGCTCATACAGAAAACAATGATGAACATTATCAACTTCTGAATTAACATTTATTTTTATATTTTTGTAAAAATAATTAAAAGGATCAAGTGAAAATATAAGGTTCAAATATTTTTTTTACTTTTAGTATATTGGCATAATTATTCATTTTTAAAAAGCAATGGAAAACAAAAGTATATATTTCTCGATAAATATATTGGAAAACATTTTAACTAATGGTTAAACCTCTTGACGTTTTAGAAACATTCAATCAATACAGAATATGATTAAAATAAAATCTGACATGAATACAAAAATTACATTTCTAAGAACACGTCACACGCATTTTGAAACTGAAGATTTTTCCTTTTTTATGATTTCAGGCATCCCGTTCATCATTGGCACAGGATTGTTTGCGGCATCACTTCCTGTCTTCATTTTGGTCACTTTAATCCTGTTGAAAGATCAAATTAAAGAATATGTTCAAAGAGATTCAGCTCACTGTACTCTCAAAAGTTTGTGGTCGGTAAGTTTCAGAAAGAAGACTCTTCTGCTCACTAAGTTTGCATTTATTTGATTTAAAAAAATGCAGTGAAAACAGTATAGGCTAATATTGTGAAATATTATAGCAATTAAAAAGAACTGTTTATTTGAATATAATTTAAAATGTAATTTATTCCTGTGATGGCAAGCTGAATTTTCAGAAATCATTCTAATATGCTGATTTGTTGCTCAAGAAACATTTATTATTATTATTTATTATTATCATTGTTGAAAACAGCAATGTTCTTAGTTTTGTTGAAACCATTATTTTTTTCAGGATTCTTTAAAACAAAAACAAAAATTCTGGATTTTTTAAAGAATATAAAATTCAAAAGAAGAACATTTATTTAAAATAGAAATAATTTGTAACTATATCAATGTCTTTACACTGTTAAAAAAAATGATATTATCATTAAGTTATGACATGTTTTAACTCTAACTCAACAAAATAAGTTTTCAATTTCAATTTTCAACTCTTTTTATAAGTAATACAAGATTCAACTCATTTTTAAGTAAGTTTAATGTAATTTAATTTACTCTTGTGACTGTCTTTTCCCTTGACTTCTGTTCTCTCTCTCTCTCTCTCTCTCTCTCTCTCTCTCTCTCTCTCTCTCTCTCTCTCTCTCTCTCTCTCTCTCCCTCTCCCTCTCCCTCTCCCTCTCTCTCTCTCTCTCTCTCTCTCTCTCTCTCTCTCTCTCTCTCTCTCATCTGTCTGTTTGACTCGTCTGCTCTCCTCCATCTATTGATACTCTTGTCATTTATCTGGCCGCGGCAGCCTCGTCCGCCATATTGATTCTGTACAGGCAATTTACTGGGAAATGGCAGTGAAGAAGGGATTTATTGTGCAGCCACTTCATTGTCAGATGATGGGTGTAAAAAGTGATCGTAACGAGGGGAATGAGGTGGGCCACTCCGTCGTAAATAACTCGGGTCCCGCTGTATTAGCGCTCTCTGATACGGATGAGTATTCAAAGAGCCACAGAGGAAGATATTTAACCTCATGTATTCACATCTATCATGATCAACTGGAGATATAGTATTTCCCCTAAGGGATAACTAAAGTATATCTATTTCTAAAATATATCTTAACATATATAACCTGCTTTAACCTTTGCCGCTTTAAATGCTCGAGCTCTTTAAAGCCGGATGGATTCTGATTGGCTGCCAATGTTTTTATCGTTCATTAGCTATAAAAAAACATAATTTCGAACGTGATTCCAGCGATATCTTTACTCTGTGCTGGTACCGTCATAGTTGTGGTTCAGACTAAAAATTTTTTATATTTTGAATGATTTTTAGAACTATATCTTTATTGTTATTTATAGGCCTTGTTATCGTCTTAATAGTAATGGCGATATCTGATTTAGCAAATACATACTAATGTACCTACCCTGGATATCAGAGGCATATGTGTAGGTTTGATTCAAACTTGCAACATTTTCCAGTCCTTTACCCCCAATATATTTTCTTTTTCTTTTTACTTACATTTATTGAAGAAAAAAAAAGTCAAGCAGGATATATTCCTAGATCAACAGCCCTAAAATCTGGTTGATAGGAAATGGCTGAGGTTAGGGGTGAACAACATTCTTATTAACCAATCAACACCAATAGAGGAAGTTAAATATGAAGTGTGTAATTTCTGCACGACTAGTGGCAGCAAATGGAATTGCAATCGGATTGTGTGCGTAGCTTGACTGGACCTGATGCGCCCCTCAAATGGAGTAGAAAATATCATGAATGAACCGGTGAAGTCATATTTACAAGTGGGAAACTCAGAATTCTAGATGATATGCGGTTTGTGATATCGTAAGAGGGGTGTCTATTTGAAACATGGCGGAAACATTGATCTATAATGTAAACAGTACAATATATCTGTAATTTATAGACCAGTGAGCGGAAAGCAAGTCCATAGTAAATGGTTTAAAGTACTCAACTTTTTCAGTTTGCTTTATGTAACAAAAACATTTAATTTTGATACCAAGTGATAGAAATGAATATTTTGCTGGTGAATAGTTAGCTGGGTTTATTGTTTTGTTTATGCTACTTCATTTCTATGTTTCTGACATGTCATAATAACGAATCATCGCCACTATGGTAGCCTACGAATCTTCCAGGTGCTCTTGAAGGCAGCATAAGATTATCAGTTCAACCAATGGCGAAGAAGACAAAGTCATTATTTTTCAATCCAGTGCCACACTTCACTTAATGGTAACTGATATCGCTATATCATCCAGAAAAATCCTTATAATCAGAAGTCAGCTGACCAGTTTAGACCAGCATAATGACCTTGTCCTATTCTTTGCTGATCTAGCTTGTTTTTGCAGACTTTTCTGATCTGGAAATACACGTGATTGTGGCGCTTTTGTCCTTGCTCTGATGTCGTCTGTGTTCACGTTGACGAATGGGCCGCGTGACTTATGGATGTCACATTACCGTGAACATGTCACTCGAATAGAGCCGTCAGCCGTAATAGCCGTGTGCTCCGTGCCGGAGGTGAGAGGGATTCGATGATGATGATGAGATCTCTCCCGTAATATTATAAAGCAGTGTTTAAATATTTTAATTTCATTTGTCAAGCTACCGCCTTCCCCTCACTCCATTACTCTGCTAACCATCCCTCATCAACTGAATTAGTGCATTATTCATCAGCACTAATTATTTTCACATAATGTCTGCCCCGATATATTTAACCCTCACATTATATCTCCACATAATGGCCTTGTAAAATTGAAGTGGAGTTGGAAAGCTCATTTAAAGAACATCAGAGAGCCGGGAATGAGTGAGATGGGAGGCTGTGGAGTTAAACACTTCGGGTCGAGGGTCCCCACTGAGTCAGGACATTTGTTCCTGTCTGATTTGCATGGTGAAGGAGAGGAGAGGTCGATGGGAGAATAGTGAATGAGTGTGTGCTCTGGTCTAGAAGCCTACAGTGAAAAATGGTTCTTGATAAGAAGAGGGCTGGTTGTTGAAGCAGAAGAACAGTAGACATGGCTTTGGACTCTAGTGATATTACAGTGAATCTTCAATTAGTGGCTCTTCTGGCTGTTAAACCGTCATCATTTACTCACCCTCATGTTGTTCCAAACTTGTATGAGTTTCTTTCTTTCTTTTGAACACAAATAATATTATTTATTTTGATAGTTTGAAGAATGTTGGTAGCCAGACAGTTGATGGTAGCCATTGACTTCCAATAATATGAAAAAAAACAAAAAAAAAACTGTTTGATTACAAACATTCTTTAAAATATCTTCTTTTGTGTTCAACAGAATACAGAAACTCATAGAGGTTTGGAACAACATGAGAGATTAAGCTGGTTGTTTTGGTTCAGGAGGAACTGTAAAAGTTGGCTTCTGTTTGGCCATTTTTTGGTCCTGTGACTTCCACAGATGTAGTATGTACATTTTTTTAATAGTTAGACCACTTCTATAATTGATTGCTATCAGAAATTGAAGAGCGTTTCAACCAGAAGTTTCTACCAGACTTGCCTTACCCAATACCTTTAATATTTAGAAAGGGTACAATTTAAAAATAAGCTTATTTTGAAATTAAAATGGTTGTTTTTTCATAATGGGTTCTTCAGATCAATGTTTTGGTTTCTTTACATTTTTCGAAAGAACTAGAACTATTTTAGAAGTATTAAAATGTGAATGAATTCGATAAGTTGTGAAATGTCAACATTACGAACAACATTGAGTTTATACAACTTAGGTTTATAGTAAACGTCTGCTCAAAGATTGGGATCAGTAAGTATTTTTTTAAGAAAATCAATTCATTTTTATTAAATTAACTTTTATTTATGGCTGCTGGAAATTCATCTTTTCCATAACTGGAATAAATTACATTTTAAGATATATTAAAATAGAAAAGAGTGATTTTAAATTGTAATAAAAAAATCACAATACATATTTTACAAAATATTATTTAATCAAAGAAATGCAGCCTTTGTGAGCATTAAAAAATTATTTCAAAAACATGAAAAAAATAAAATAATTTTTACCGCAAACTTTTTAACAGTGAACAACACTTACATGTATTCAAGAGTTTAGTATATATCTTAATTTTTTTTGTGGATGGTTACACCACTTGAGTATTAGAACTTTAAAATAACATTTTTCAAACATAATGAAGTGTTATTTAATATATTTTAAACTAGAGTTTTAGATTACTGGTATCTGAAGGCCTCTTTCAGTCCATCAGTTTGCACTACATCTGCACACCTTCAAATCTTTACTTACAAACAAGATCTTTCACGTCCTTCTGACCTCGCTGCTGTTTTCCTACAGCTTTACTCGTTTCTCTCCCTCTCCTTCTCTTCCTTCTGGTTTACCTCGAGGAGCTCCGACATCTCTGACTGGGGTTAAAAGACTGAGTGACTTACACACACACACACACACACACACACACGGGAAGCTGGACACACAAAGGGTTTTATCTGATCTTTATTAATTCATGGCTTTGACATTCCACAACATGTAAAATTTAGACATGCACCTTGTTCTTGCTCCAGTTGGTTTATTTGTAGTGTCCCGTGAGCATTAATAGTGACCTTAACTGTAACCTCTCGCTCTCATCACACACACAGACAAACAGAACAACACACAGGGGAGAGTCAATACTCAGTTAACAGATAACTTCTAAACAACACTGGCATCCTTCAAGAGGAGTCAGAGCAAATTATACTGATGATCATCTTATCTAAATACTAAATGCATTGTGAATGAACCAACAAATATGACGGAAGGAGATTATCCAAGACATAATTGTATTTATGACAGGGTTATTTTAACTCAAACTAAATCTAAAACCATAAAACATTACACAAAATTAAACATTACTTAAAAAAATATAAAAACTTTACAATTTTATTTCAGCTAGTTGCAAAATGCAACATTTTCATTTAGTTTAACACGATGAACTAAAACCAAATTAAAAATTAATAAAAATTACTAAAACTTGAACATCCCTTACAAATTTAACACAACCATAGTTTATAAAAAATGATTTTCCATTTTCTTTTTAAGTTCAGTTCATGTCCTTTTCTGCTATAAATACAGACACTTGTCATTTTTTTAAATATTAACTTAGGCCAAAATCAATTGAGTTATGGAGCAGAAAATGACAACAGCTGGTATAAAGAGGAGGTTTACTGTTCTAGTTTTCATCAGCGCTAATCATTTCCGTTTGTAATGAGCGACTCCTTCAGAGACTTTTCCAATTACTGTTATTGGGAACTCAGGGCCGTGACAAAAATTAGCATGCGATTCCAAAATGATCTCTCATTTGAAGAGAAGATGCAGATTATGAAATATTCAGGTTCAATTTTCCCCCGTCTGCCATCTGAAAGAGTCATAATTAGAGTAGGATTCACATTGTAATTCATTGTGTGGACAGAGCCTCCACGACACGCTCAATAATTCAGTGCGGAGCCGAGGGTCCCGGCCCGGGCCCTTTCCTCTGGCTTTATCAGGGTCATTAGAAGCAACACTTGGATTCCTGACTGGCAGGTGGAACTCAGTTATTTGTACACTTAAGTCACTCTTAAAAGTGTTTTTGCTCAAAGTCTTTAATTCAACTGTATTTTTTCATTCCTCACCAAAGTCACATTTGGTTTACTCCAGTGCTATTTTAGTATTATTTGTATATTATTAAGATTAAGCAGCATTTGTTGATGCCACTGGGTACACTTACACTTAAGTTTTAGTAATTTTACTGTTTTATTTTTACAGATTTTTCCTGTATTTTTGAAATCCAAATTTTTTTTAAGTGTCGAGTGTAAGATAATATGAAAAACATGTTACTGTGAATAAACAAAAAAAATTTTAAATAATTTTTTTCACATAAAAATACTGTTCATAAGACATTAGCATATATGATAATTGTTGTTGAGATTTTACCAGAAGTTTTTTTTTTATCTAAGATATATATATATATATATATATATATATATATATATATATATATATATATATATATATATATATATATATATATATATATATTAGGGGCATAAAGATGAATATATTAAGGCATACTTTTCTATGAAGCTGTAAACAAAACTGCTAAATCAAGATCTGTGGAAATTTGATGGTACCTCCATTTTCTGTAAAGCTGCTTTGAAATATATATAAATATATGTGTCTGTGTGTGTATATATATATATATATATATATATATATATATATATATATATATATATATATATATATATATATATGTATATATATGTATATGTGTGTGTGTGTATATGTGTCTGTCTTTATATGTGTGTGTATTTCTTTACTTTGGAAAATTTGTGATGACCGAAATACATTTTTGTTGTTGGAAATACTGTATGTTATGTATATACAGTAAATTACTAACTTTTGGTGATCTTTGTAGCTGTATGAAGTCAGTTGTCCTCAAGTTCACACTAGGGCTGCAACTAACGATTATTTTCATAATCGATTAATCGGAAGATTATTTTTTCGATTAATCGGATAAAATTTCAATTTGATTTTTTGTTTATTACAACTAAATAAAACCCTTAATCATGGTATTTATGTGTAAAAGTGTACAAAAGCCACACATTGAGTTTTACTAATATCAATATTTGCATTGTTTTTAATGATAATTGCTGATGGCAAGTTGACAACCATGAAAAACAAAAAAATCTAAATTATATACAACATTGTTTTAACATAATTTTTGTTAAAAACTAATTTACACAGACATTTTCAGATGTGAAGATAGAAACCAAAAACATGTAAAGTACATAATTCATTTAATTTTTATTTAAGATTCAATTAATTATGAGGATAAATTGCTAAAATAAATATAGAAAGACTGAAAAAAAGCGTGTGAACGTAGTAGAGCCGCAGTAGATCACGTTTGTAAAACAATTAAAACTTAATAGAAGACAAATGCTATAAAAAGAGAACGGAATGGAGACGCAGCAAACAGGCTTGATTAAAAGGACAAGAAAATGATGCATTAGTGCACAAGCATTCGCTGAAAACCACTGACTACAGTGACTAAAAAACAATCTTTTACTGCTGCTGTTAATAACTGCCTTTATATTTAGTGCTTCACTTTCTAAACACCGTTTTAATTTAGCCTATTTCTGCGTAGAGCTATTTTAATCCATCACTTATGTTGCGAGCGAAATGATTGCACAACCTGATGCCCGAGACAAAATACAGACATCCCAAGTCTCCCGGAAGTTCCGGGAGTCTCCCGCATATTGATAGCGGCTCCCTGATGCCCGCAAATTAGTTCAAACTCCTGGGGCCTCATGTATCAATCTTGCGTACGCACAAAAACTTTGCGTACGCCAGCTTTCTTTTTTACATATATTGTCACACGAGCCTTATGGGAATATTCTATCAATTATGCAATTAAGTAAGAACATATAAAAGCATATGATATTCCCATATGATGCAGTTGACCAGCCAAACATTAAAACGCAATTTGCAGCGATAGCCGGTTTTTCTAATGTAATCGGAGCGATCGACTGCACACGCATTGCTATAAAGGCGCCATCTGAAGAAGAATTTGCATATGTGAATCGGAAACATTTCCATTCAATAAATGTGCAGATAATATTGGTTACCTTCGTGGCAGTCCTGTAGTAAATCCGAGTCTCCCACAGCAGCGGATACTACTCCAGAGAGTAAAGTGTCACCCATAATTGAGGCAATTCTCTGACCCCTCTTTACCACTGCTTGTTCTGCCCACACTTTGTCGGTGCGCAGCAGTTCTCCATTTAACGTCCACCTTTATATCAGACCATTTTTTTAAGGTCATTTACAGTGCGACTTTCAGATCCCACCGCATTGACGGCATCAGACAAACTCTCTCACTCATATTTTTTCCTTTTGTTATTAATTCCGGAGGACAAAGTTCCAAATTTTTTTTTTTCTCGTTTCTACCTCCGATAATAGCACCTCCGATTCACTCTCTGTAAAGTTTCGCTTCTTGCCGCTTGCTTTAGCCATTTTCTTACTCCTTTCTTTTGCCAAAGTGGACTCATTACCATATTTAAATGTATTTAATTAAGGGAGGAGACTGGGTGGGGCGTTGTGCTCGTGCATGTGCGCTCATTTTTACGTTAATTGGGATGTACAAAGAGAATATGCGTGGGATCCTTCGTACGCAGAGATTCATACATCTGTTTTTTTTTGTGCGTACGCACATATACAGCTTTGTCCGTAGTACGCAATGTTTTAGTATGAATTCAACGCAAGTCTTTGTACATGAGGCCCCTGGAATCTAGAGCGTGCAAGCAAGAGAGCGCATGCGAGACAGAAGAGAGTGCTCCAAAGTCCAAACTGTGTAGCGCGCGCACGACAGAGCGCCACAGGGAGAGAGACCTTGCGTGTGTGCCGCATCATGATAGGCCTGTTTCAACCAATCACCAGTAAATGCTCCCCGTGACGTAAGCAGAGCAACTAATCGATAATGACATTCGTTGACAACGATTTTCATAATCGATTATTATCGATTATATCGATTAGTTGTTGCAGCCCTAGTTCACACGAGTCCTAGCAGAGAAATCACAGGTGTAGAGAATCACATTAACTATGAACATGATCCATAAACGATTAACAAACACAAAGCAACATCTTTTGACTTCATTTTAACAAAATAAGCAAACTGGACACAACACACACACCATGTGCTGAGATTTCATCAGTTTCAAAACTTCTCCCCCTCTGAGACCCTTAATATGACAGTCCAGACAAATGTCCTGATGTGTCCTCGAGGACTGTCTCATCACACTTTAAAAGCTCAACATCTGTCTGTTACGTGCACATAAAACACACCGAGTTTATTTTAATGAGACACTCATGAAATGTGATCTGCAAGGTAATATAACATGACAGTCTTAAAGGGCAACATGTCACAACTGATTCTGCAGCTTTATGGCCTCGCGTTAAAATTGAATAATGGGAAATTGAGTTTTCACAAAGTCTGAAATGTTTGCTTATCAGCTCGTAAAATACAGTAATAATTATCTGTGACTGAAACATATAACTAAGAGCTGGATTATCAGAAAGACAGCTGGGACTGTTTTATGTAGTTTGAATAGAAATAACAAAAAAATGAAAGAAAAATAACCGTGACACCCACATACACTAACGTTCAAAAGTTTGGGTCGGTAAGATTTTTATCAAGGCTGCATTTAAAAAAAAAATCAAAAATACAGTAAAAACAGTAAGATTGTGAAATATTATTACCATTTAAAATAACTGCTTTCTATGTAAATGTATTTTAAAATATAATTTATTCCTGTGATCAAAGCTGAATTTTCAGCATCATTACTCCAGTCTTCAGTGTCACATGATCCTTCAGAAATCATTCCGATTTGCTACTCAACAAACATTTCTTATTATAATCACTGTTAAAAACAGTTGTGCTGCTTCATATTTTTGTGGAAACGGTGATGCAGCTTTTTTTCAGGATTCTTTGAGTAAAAAATAATCATTTGAAATAGAAATATTTTGCCTGTTTTAATGCGTCCATGCTGAATAAACATATTCATTTCTTTATCCAGTTGAATGGTTGTGTATGTACAATTTATATTTGTCTAAGCATTTAAGCAGAATCTTTTAGACAGATAAGTGCAAGTTTCCTGTAAAAACACAACAACAAAATGCATTATTACCTACAAACATAAGCCTGACAGAGCAAAGAGACAAATCACAATATTTAAATCCGCTTGAATTATGAAGCGGGTCTAATTGGCAGGTGGACAGGCTTGTGTCTGTAATAATTCACATCTAGTGTCCAAATGTGACGGCAGGATTCAGTCAGACTCATTTTATGCAGGAGCGCAGACGTTTCTCTCTCCGTAATAAAACCCTCATATGCTTCATTCTCTCACTGTGACTGCATGATAAATCAAACTGGGGATATTTCAGCAGAATTTAGCCCAAGGAGAGGTAATTTAAATAATATCTCGCGCAGAGCTGCTTCCGAATAAAAATTATGTCTCAGGCAATATTTCATCCAATATGAAGCCGAGAAAATGATTTTCTTCCTAAATAACAAAAACGCAGTAATTCAAATAGGCAACCTTTCTATAAGCAAGGTTAATTACGTCCCTCGCTGGAAGAGGAGATCGCTAACATGCGGAAAACAGATGCTGCAAGCTTTCAAAACACCATGCGTTTCATTACTCTTGTCATTATTGAGTGGATCATGAATGCTATAGAGTTAGGAACATTACGTTAAGTATCACAGATTATACTGTCACTTATCATGTTTGCCATCATTTTGGAAAGGTATCTGACTCCATTCCTGACTAATAAAAGGTTATGTAAGTCAGGAGAGCTCGAGTCACTGCCATGACGGCCACAGTTTATAGATGTGAGTATTACTGCCACTAATGGGACTTGATTATTAAACTGAATTATTCATCTCCAAGTAGCCTGTTGGTGGGGAAAAAGCAAAATGACTCTCGAAATGAGTTTATAATTGTGTGTAAATTGGTAAAAGTTGTTAACCTGCAGATCTACTTTAGCTCTGGGTTAAGATGACGGATCACTGCGGCCTTTTTGAAGTAAAATTTAATACACTCAGATGTACTGTATGTCATTGCTAACATTCAGGAGTGCCCACTACTGTCTGAACCCTTGACGTGTTTAAATGGTATCGCCCTTGATCACTTTTGGGTAAATTAAGTGCGAGCACATAGATGCTGTTGTGACGTCACAATTGTCGTGTTGCATTGTGGTCTATGGATCTGCCTGAAGTGTACATGCAGCATGAGTAGACTCGCTCCCTCAGTCAAAGTCGAGGGTCTGTCCAAAGAAACTTCCCTCGTCCACTTGACAAAGTTGAACACACCTCAAAATAGCAGAATCCCCCCCACCCCCCTTACTCATCTCTTTTTTTTACTCATTTCTCATCCTAATGTCGTTTCAAACCTGTAAGGCTTTCGTTCATCTTCGGAACACAAATGAAGATTTTTTTGATGAAATCTGAGAGATTTCTGTCCCTCCATTGACAGCTATGCAACGACCACTTTTAAAGGGGTGGTAAAACGCATTTTTTCGAAGGCTTGATTGTGTTTGTGGGATGCACTGTAACGTGTTCATGCTTCGTTTTTTAAAAATTGCATTATTTTTCATATATTTTACCTTTATTCTACACTGCTCTTCTCCTCCTTGTAAAAACGGTCTGATGGTTTCCTGGTTCTATGAAGCCAGTCCCTCAAAAATACGCATTGGGCTCAGATTGGTTAGCTGGCCCAGTGTGTTGTGATTAGCTAACCGTCTAGTGCACGTTTCCCGGAAACGTCACGCCCCTTACCTTTACCGGTAGTTTGCTATGGTAGTTTTTGCTTTGGTGTATTATAAACAATGGCGTCAATAAAACCAATCGGACCCGGGGAAACGTTAGTGAAGATGATCGAGCAGAACCTGTTCAAGAACGGCTGTTAAACGACGTTTCAGAAAGGTTTGTTTTTTGTTGTTCTCTCATTACTTTTTAGATACGCTGTTATTTAATTGTACTAATTATTATAGAATTAAAAAAAAAAGCTTCATAAACAAGAATTTCATATAATCGTTAACAGATATATTCATATAAACCTAACAAATTATACTACAGTCCTCAAAGGGATTTCTTTGAGTAAAGACTGTGGATCTATAGTGATCGTTTCTGACTGTATGGCACCGTTACTTTTGTATTTTTAGAACGATTGTAGACAAATATCTGTCGACAGAACTATTAACCCAAAACGAACACTAAACATCGGCTGCCAAATCAAACACAGAACCATGTTTAGCATGCTTGTAGATAAACAAGCATGTAGATAAACATAAAAGCTCTAATCAAAGAATAATTTACACTAATTCCAAGTTCGCTGTTGAGATTAAAAAAGTTTGTAACGTTAGGTGTTTGTCGGATAACGTTAAGTATGAATGAGCATTTAACAAACCAGCAGAGCCAAACAGTGTTGTCATTTGTTTACTTCCTTGCTACAACGTACAATTAACAACACAAACTATTACAGGAAAACACATCGACGAAAAATAAATCATACTTACAGGTTGTGGCTCGTAAACAAACGCTTCTGTTTTTAAAGTTGGAACTGCTCCATCTTTCAGAACGAGCCGATGTGCGAATCATGCATTGAACTCGCGAAGATTGTGAAAGCTTTCCTCCGTAACATGTTCAGCACAGAGAGCGAGATTTGGGTCATAATTATGAGGGACCGAGTTAAAAATAAATTTTAACCATTGATCCCTAACTCCCTCATCCCTAGGAAGGCTGAACAAAGTGGACCTGCAATCCGGATGAAAATAACAGCTGGGTTTCGACTGCATTGCGACAACTCATCTCCAAAACAGCAATATAAAATGGCCTCGCCCCGCTTATTAAGTATTCTCGGAGGAGGGGTTTATGTAAATAATGGGATATGCTGACGTCAGCAACTCCGGAGGAATGTCGTGTAGTCCAAAACCGGCTGTTTGCTGTAGTGTAGTCCTTAGAAATTGAATTTTTTAAAAGCAAATATCTCCCTTTGCTTTGAACTTTGAGCGCTGTGCAGATGTTGTTTATGCTAAAACAGCAACATTACACACTAACTAAAGTTAGAAAAGTGAAATCGTGTTTTACCACCCCTTTAAGTCCCAGAAAGGTAGTAAAGACATCGTTTAAGTAATCCAGTGGATTACCCTCAATTTAATGAAGCGAAGTGAGTGCTTTGCGCAAAAAAAAACATAATTTACCACTTTATTTACTAAATATGAATCTGCAATGCGTTCACAAGAGCACCAACAAAGCACTCTCGTCGCTTCTTAACTCTTTCCCCGCCATTGACGGAATCTTCCGTCTTTTCCATGTTAAACAGTAGGGAAACTGTTATTCATCTTCTGAAAGAGTACAGATTCTCCAGATCAAAACACAGGCGAAGAAGAAGAAACAAGTGATGGAAGTATTGCTTATGCCCATTGTGGTCTTAGAAAATTGCAGCTTTTTTTTTTTTTTTTTTAAGCTTTTTGTTCAAAATGTTGCTTTTTTTAATGAACCTCTTACCCACATTCATGTTGGCTTTAAAGAAAAGTTTCCCTGGCTGGGAAAGAGTTAAAGTTGAGGTTAAACCTCTGGAGTCACAGTTGCGTCTGTAAACAGAGGGACAGAAAACTCTCAGATTCTATTTGTGTGAGGGTGAGTAATAGATGACAGAATTTTTGGGTGAACTATCCCTTTACACACCAAAGACTCAATTGTTAGTTTTTTTTTTGTTGTTTTTTGGCCATTATTTGAAAGTGTTAAAAAAGACCATATTATCTTACCATTCATATCATATTTGATCTGTAGCTGTCATTCAGTTGATAAGTTGAACCTTGAGAAGATCAATTCCTGTCAATCATCACTGAATGAAGAACCTGAAGATAGAAAGAAAAGACAGTGAGAGTGAGAGAGCGAGAGATGGAGGTTCATTAGCGTTTCATCCGTTTTTAATTGGCTGTGTGTGTTTTCAGGAAGGTGACGTGATCTCTCCGGTGTGTCAGGGTCCGCCGTGCCCTGGAGAGGGTCCGGGACAGGACGGGACAGGAGGGCTGTCACCGGGTGTCAAGGCAGATGAAGTGTGTGTGAGACTCATGCTTTGATGGAGACCTCACAGACTCCAGCTCCTCACACACTGAATACAGAACAGCCTGATCTCTACACACTGACTGACACACACACACGTTTCAGTGGATATGTTCACTCAGGGTCATATAGCTTACTACATGCTACACGTTAGTTAGTTAGTTAGTTAGTTAGTTAGTTAGTTTCTGTCCTTGATGCTAGTCAATACAGCATTCCAGGTTTGCTAAAAAATGCAATCAGTATCTATATATATATATATATATATATATATATATATATATATATACATGGCTACTCAACGTTGCAAGGCACGGGGCAACAAATCTGGTTCCCTGTAGTCTCATTTTGTAACAAGTGAAGATACTTTCATTTGATCTTATTTTCTTTTTTATTTGAAACATGATGGAATAAATTAGATTAATTAAGATTAAAAGATATATTATATAATGATATTCTGTGTGTGTACATATGTATACATGTATGTAAACATATAGAAGTATTGTAGATTGTGTCCACTACTGTTCAAGATTTTTTTATGTTTTGAAAGAAGTCTCTTCTGCTCACCACGGCTACATTTATTTCAACAAAAATACAATAAAAACACTAATGTTGTGAAATATTATTACACTTTAAAATAACTGGTTTCTGTTTTAATGTATTTTGAAACGTAATTTATTCCTGTGATTCAAAGCTGAATTTTCAGCATCATTCCTCCAGTCTTCAGTGTCACATGATCCTTCAGAAATCATTCTAATATGCTGATTTACTGCTCAAGAAACATTTCTGATTATTATCAATGTTGTGCTGCTATTTTCATGGAAACCATGATACATTTCAGGATACTCAAGATTTTTTTGATGAAAACAGTTTGAAACAACAGCTTAGAAATGGCTTTTAACATTGTACAGTAAATGTCTTTACTGTCTTGTTCACTTTTGATGAAAAAAAGTGTCCTTGATGATTAAAAGTTTTTTTTTTTTTTTAACTATGCATTGTATACTGCATAATATTAAAAAAAAATACTATGCAAAGTTGTTTGCAACATGCAAAGACAAATATTTCAAACAACAGAAGTCTACACATGTATTGTCAGAGAATTTCATACAGCAGTTATACATTCAGAAAACCACTTACTGCCAAACTATCTACTATATTTTTCTGCCGTTGATTTGTTTGAGCTCAGTTTGTGAATTTTCTGTTTGGTTATAACAGGATGACCTACTGCATTTGCCAAATATGCTGTATGCATGCAAAGCACATTGCAAAAGCCACAATGCAATGCATACTTGACCTTATATTTTCAGTAAGTTCTGCTGTATAGCTACTACATATCTCGACAAATATACAGTGTGCATGCTTGCAGAAAATGCCACACACTATGCATACCAGTTCTATGGCAATACCAGACATAACCCATCCATTTATTCTCATTTGTCCTTCCTCCACAACCAGTTTTCTTCAGGTCTGTCTCTAGGCTCGTGTGGGATATTTCGACAGGCCCTGAAAGAGACGTCCTGTAATGTGCGTCCAGCCTGCCGGACTCATAAAAGAGCTGCTTTTTGCTCTCAACACCAGAGCCGTTTCCTCTCGGCCTGCGAGCTTCCTCGCCGCCCAATTTGCAAGAGACAATTCACAAAACTTTAAAGTGTTTGGCTTGTCAGATTTCTACCCAGCAAGCAAAGAGAGGCTTTTATGGACCTAATTAATGTCTGCGCGCTCCATGTACAAGATTTATATCTGAGAAAAGCACACCATGCTCGCGATACAGCGTTAGTTTGTAGAAACACACACAGAAGGGACACCGAAGTGCTTTGGGTCTAGAGCAGGTGAGATGAAAGAGATGTGTGTGTGGCGTGTTTTATCAGCGCATGAGAAAGATGGGGAGGATTTGTCTCTGTTAAAGGGATACACTGCTCCTTTATTAAAGCCATTTATCACCCTTTGAATATTCTCCTTTAATGGGCTCTTGGCCCTAATTACCCAACTTTGTCAACAAAGAGCAGAGCGTCTCCTGTCCTCCTCACATACATGTCTTTCCCTCTCAGTATCAATAAGCAGTGTTTTTCATGCTGTTGTTAAGATTAATTCAGACGCTGTCTGGAGGCACTGGACTGTTTGTGGTTGTATTTCATTTCAGATGAAGGAATCTCAGATTAGATTTTGTATAAATGCTCTCATCTAGGACGGGTGATATTTTGAATATTCACAGTAGTTTGCAATGATTTTATACAAAGTTTGCAATGGTTTTCATTTGGCCGTTCAGTTTCCTAGAGGCCGTGTGATTAGACTGGTTTCACAAGACACGGTTTTAATGGCGCCACTGATTTAAACACAACATGAAATTAAACTGGACCCTATTTAATTATTTATTTTTTAATGCATGTTATTATTTTTATTTATCTTAATGTGCATGATTCTTCTACCCAAGTGATAAAGGAAAACAAATGATTGTCTTTATAAGGTTTTATTAAAATGCAGCTTTATGGTTGATGTCACTAAATCTCTTATTTGTCCTTTCGTGCGTCCGCCTGGCTCCATTCTAATATGTAACGCTTACTTTTTACGATTCAGTCAATTCCCAAACGACAATATCTAGTCTCGTTAAAGCTTTTTGTCTTGCTGAATACGCAGACAGCAACATAGTGTCGGCCCAGATCTGGCCCACATCTGGTACGCGTGGAATCCACATGTACCAGATGTGGCCCGGATCTGGGCCGACACTGTTTTGCTGTCTGGGTATCCCGTTTCTCCAATTATGCAAGAAAAATGGGTTTCAAACTGTGCTTCACATTGACTTCGAAAGCAAACAAAACATTACAAGTTGAAAGTTTGATTCACTTCCGTGAATCAGCTCGTAAGAATGAGTTAAGCTTCAACTGTTTGTTTGTGGCATCACTCAAATGTTTTATTTAAAACGGAAATTATAATCAAATTATATTAAGATTTCTATGAATGAATGAATAAATAAACAAATAAATAAATATAATTTGTGATAATATTCCTATAATATTGTTTAGAGAAAAAACATGCCTTGATTTTATTTTTTTACTTGATTTCTACGGTTTTAGTTCTTGCATTAAACGTTGATTCTAATCGGCAACAATGGCAATGGAAAATATATAAATATCCACATATTGGATATTGCAAAAAGAAAAATTATCAAGATCATTTTAGCTTCATTCATCACCCATATTCTCAACTTGTAGATGGAATAAAGGAATGGAAGGAGATGGAATACTTATATGTGTGTGTGTGCGTGTGGTTTGACCTACATTATGAGTACCCAAAGTCCTTATTTTGTGGTGTGTATTCAAATTTCAGGCCACGCACCTATACATGAGGACATGCTAATGTACTTATATGTGTGTGTGTTTGTGTGTGTCTCAGCTATCTGAAAAGTTTCCAGATCCCTCCCTCACAAGCGTCCCGTGTCAGCCGTTATTGTGTTTGCAGTGTAATTAGCCACTTAACAAGCTGACCTGAATGAAGCCTGTGCAATAAGGAGCTGAATTAGCTGAATTAGACACGTCAAAGCTTTTGTTTGCCTATTAGACGACACAAAAGGTTCAGTACAGCAAGGTTCAGAGATAAAGAAAGATATTGAGCAACATTTATTCTATCAGACATAAAAATCACAAATGGCATATCTGAAATGAAATGTCAATTATTTATTCTACATAGCAATGTGATTTAATGGAGAGCAATTGGAGACTTTACGAATTTGGAAGAAATGGAAACCAGTGACGTTTAACTTGGAGCGGTTCATGACTCAAATGTATGCGTTTCAATATCAACCCCAGACAGCAACATAATGTGGGCCCAGATCCGGCCCACATCTGGTACGCGCGTGGAATCCATATGCACCAAATGTGGCCCGGATCTGGGCTGACACTATTTTGCTCTCTGGGACACTATCAACGCCGAACTGAATCTGCAGCAGTCAGGTGGTACAGGTCAGAGCTATTTAAGTTTTTTATGTTCATTATTATGTGTGATTTGCAGTAGACATGGTTTTGGAGACGCTCTGAGACTCTCTTTAGGAGGGTGGGATCTTATGCTTTCAAAGCTAGCCTCTCCAAAAATCGCATATTTTAAATTCGGCAAAAACTAAAGATGCGAAAGTCTTTTCTTCCCTATTGTGATGCATATGCATATCCAAGTAAAATGGCTACTTGAACAAGAAAAAATGTTGGGCGGGACTTGATTTAGTCCAATAGGAAATTGACTGGATGGTTGTGGCTTGCTATTGGTCGAACTCATGTGAGTAACAGGTTGCCCCGCCCTCGCGCCAGTAAACATGTTATCAGCAAGAGAAGCTTCAGAGAACTTATTTTGATTTGAGATCACAAGGTCACATGAATTTAAAAGAAAATGATGATATGCATGACCAGATAATTCATTTATAATAAACACTGCCTAAAATATTCCCCCCCAAAAAATGGTCAGTTTTAATTTCATGCTGGCTTAAAATCTCCTGAGCAACATCTGATCAAAACAATGTTCCTCTGGGATGGGAATCTAAAGTATAATGACATCTACGTGTCCAACAAACCTGTCAAAACATCACAAACAGGCGCTGATCTGATGCAAAAGCAGAAAAGCATGTAGTAGGCCTACGTTCACTTGCTAACAAGTCTGAGCGCTAAACCAACAGTCATCGTGTGCCATAAATGTGGATCCTCAAACTGAGTGTGAACAGGCGATTTGAGAGCCGTAAAGATCAACCCCTGTGGATGACTACAGTGCTGTGCTGTTGTCTTTATTTACCCGCAGCTAAATTTCAAATAAACAGACCAACACACACACACACACACACACACACACCCTGATATGAGATCATTAAGCGCTCTGAATAACGGCTAGGTGTTTCTTTCATTTTGAGACTTTGGTGTAACTTAAGTGTCTGCAAAGGTTCCCTGGTGTGTAATGTGGAAGTTGTGTGTGTGTGTGTGTGTGTGTGTGTGTGTGTGTGTGTGTGTGTGTGTTTCTCTTCTCGAGTAGGCTAGACTACGGTTATTAACTCTACACCGCTCCACTATACTCTCCAACGGCAGAGCTCAACCCTGATTGGTTAACGAGGCCACAGTCTAACCGAATGAATCAAATACATTGATCAGAAATACATTTTATGCTTCCATGAGCAATATTGAGATTTTAAGGATCAAAGAGCTTGTTAACCCAGTGGTTAAACCATGCTGGACCTAGGCTACATGAAGAACCTGTACGGTTTGAAACATGTCAATACTGTCACCAAAGCTGCTAATGAACTTTGCACATCTGATCTAGTGTGTGTGTACACTGGGGTAACACTTCAGATCAGAAATGCCTGAATTAGATCAAAAACCGAATCATACACATCATTGCCGTTGCTTGACTTAATGTAGGTGCAATAGCAGATGATGTCCAATAGAGGCCAGTCTCTCTGTATTAGTGCATGTGCATTGAACATAGGGTATCATTAAATATACAGATCAATTACACTACATTTCAAAATAATAATAATAATAATACTTTTATTTAATAAGAAATATTTATTGAGCTGCAAATCAGCATATCAGAATGATTTCTGAAGGATCATATGACACTGAAGACTGGAGTAATGATCACAGGTGTAAATATTATTTTACAATATATTCATAAAGAAAACTGTTGTTTTAAATTGTAATAATATTTACTTTTAATGTATTTTTTATTAAACAAATGCAGCCTTGGTGAGCATAAGAGACTTTACCATTCTGTAAGATTAAAAAAAAAATTTTTTTAGTGTATATGTTATTATTTAATCAATATCTTCGATATTATATATTAAATGTATTTATTTGATTTATTATGATTTACTGTATTTATATAATCATATTAAATATAATATACATAATATATAGATTAAGATTTAAGGTTCATTTTTGTGATAATTCCCATTTGACTCAATGATTCAATTATTCAGTAAATAAAAACACAAACAATATTCTGTTTTAAAGCACACATCTTGTTATGGCACATAACATTTGTTTTGCATGAACACAACCACATTAATTCAATGAGGTGTTATAAAACCTATATGGGTTGAAAAAAAAAAGATTTCCATTTCAAATATCAGATGCAAGATGTTTCAATTTGACAGTAAAACATTAAACACCTTTGAAATCCTTAAATATGATGAAGCACAAAGTAAATCTCCTCATTATCTCTCAAGCCTGTGTGAGTGTGTTGATGAATAGCACACATTGCTTTTCACTTAATAGCTCTTGGATGTGATTTTCAGTATTGGCAGTAGGTGGCAGGATCCATACATTGATTTAATGTGCTCATCTCATGAGGGCTGAGCTGAAGAGGTGATGTCATTCTGAAATATGAAAACAAACGCATGCCTTATTAAGTGTGCTACCTCTCACCAGAACCAAAGTATTTTAAAGCGCATAGCTCCAAATCTAAATTCTGATTGGATGAGGCAAAAAGTGTGAGTTTTATTTAAAGCACGTTGAGTCAGGCTCAATGAAGCAGTGAGTAATTAGCAGTGAACTCACCGGGGGGCTGTGAGGGCCATTAAGGGCCCCTGGTTAGAGCCATAGTATCTGAATCCGTCTCTCTGCGCTGACTGACACACTTCTGCTTTATCGGCCAATGTGAAATGCATACATTTTCTTGAATGTGAGTGTTTGCATGTATGCACAGTCTGCTTAATCACATTCGTTTTTGGCAGTTTTGCACTCTGACAGTCTTTCAGCTCAATAATGCAAAGCCCCATTTGCATAACAATACCACCACGAGCCATAATCAGGGCTGGGAGAAGCTTTAGCTTCATATATGACCAATGGGTCCATCCAGAATTACAGCACTCCAGCTCCTGTTAGATGCACATTAAGACTAAAGTGCCTGGATGGGATATAAAACAGAATCAAATTGCAAAGAGTTTAGTTTAAAACATGGGGATCAGTGAGTCCTGCAAGGCATTGTGGTTAATTCAGGACACATCATACAGTCAATAACATCATTTTATGTGGATACTGGGATGAAAAACTTGTTTTTTGACTTTAAAAATTGTCCTTCAATTCTGTCACTACTAAAGACTGAATGTTCTAGCATGAGACAAACCAAATAAAAGCACTAAACATCACAGAATTCATCAAATCTATTGCTAATACTGATGCTGTTTTCCCTCCAAAATGATGTCACTTCCTGGAGAATGATGTAAGTAAGGAAATGGCGTTTGTTTTGCTTTTTTTTATTACACAAAAGAATAATCAAATAGATTATAGAAAGATAGAGAGTACTTTTTAACTAATTTAGACAATATTCTCAAGATTTTTGTTTTGTTTGAAACACTTAAAATAGCCAGTTTTGTATGCGTCCATCTCCTTTAAACCAAATAATTAAAAATATTTAAAATTCTTTCATATGGCCACTAAATTAAGTAATTGTGATTCTGATAAAATACGTATAAAATATTTATTCATCCAACAACGTAAGATGATTATACTGCATTATAGAAATCATTACAAAGGTGTAGCTAAATTTAGTAAGTGTTTTTGCTTACTGTCTAATGATATGAAATAAATCAAGAGATAAGGCGAGTTAAGTCAGTGTCAGGTTTCCACTAATAAAGCAATTAATCAATGACTTTATCATTTATAATCGATCATCTATGATTCTAGAATTAGAGCACATCGCTAAAAACGTTGCATTCGTAATCCAAATCAAATGAAGTACATTTCTAAATAATTAAAAAAGTTAGTTGAACTTCATTGTGTTGTATGCAAATATGATTTATTTGTCAAAGCTCTGCATGTCTCAGTGTGTGTGTGTGTGTGTGAACGTGTGTGCAGCTCAAACTCACTGAAATATTGAAAAGCTTTTGTTTTGCCTAGTTAACCATGCGCTGGTGTGACACAAACTGTGAACAATGCCATGGCACACGCACGGGACTCCTCAACTCTATTATTCATGACGGGAGGACAGCAGTCCAAACAGAGAGGGAACAGCATTCATCTGAGTTCAACACTAAACCGGTGCTTCTCAACCACTCCTGCTCCAGGACATCAAGAGCTGACCCGACATATCATACCAGAGGAAAGAAAGAGAGGTATTAAACTTACCATGAACTGCACAGTCCCAACAACATGCACAATTAGGCTATTAACAGGAAAATTGACAGAATTTGCACCGAAACATGATAAAGTCTGATTTCAAAAACAATGGGAAACATTTTCTTCTCCCTTTTAAAAATCCTGAAATCTGTTTATTGAACTATCCTAACTTTGGTGGTTAGTCGCATTTTATTGTTTGCATTAAACACTGCTCGTCGCTCCTGTCCGTGACCCAATCAGAACTATCCCAGACAGCAACATTGTGTCGGCCCAGATCCGGCCCACATCTGGAATCCACACGGCCCGGATCTGGGCCGACACTATGTCGATGTCTGGGAAACCTGTCTGGTAAACCGCATTTGGGGTCCTGACTCGCCAGTTGAAATGAATATCTAAGTCAAATGAGAGTGTGTACAAATTATGATTTTGCATAATGACTTTGATTGAAATAAAAACTAGTTTAATAGTTAGAACTGCAAATGTTTGAGGGAGGCCCTGAGCCCTGCACCTGTGCTGACCGAACTTTTGCCTGCGCGTAAAGTCAATCCGTGGCCGTGTAAAGCCAGTGAGTGGAAGTGTGTGGAGAAAAGGGGGGATCAGCAAATAAAGCTCAGAACAGCAGTATGGCGCTCTTTCCCAGCCACTAAGCTAAGCCATGAATTATAGATGCCTCCTGAGGATTTTCTCTTTCCGCTCCTTCTTCCGTCTTTTCTTTTTAAAGGACAGAAAGGGATAGAAAAAAAACAACAACAATACACAGATAAAACAAATAGATGTGCTACAAGCCTATTTGGACTGTTATGCTGAAGAGGGATGTGCTCGCAAACACCCTAGAAACGATGTTAGAAGCATTTGTGTGGTTTCCAGATCATATGAGATTTGTTAGCGTTACAAATGCAGGCAGGTGCCGCAAAACGCCGTCATAAAAACTCCCTCTGATTGTCAACAGCATTTATTGGATACTAACCAAAAAAGCTTCCTGTTTCCAAACAGGCCTATCAAAAGCCACATTAACGACATGAAAAAGGGAAAAGTGCCTCTAAATCGTGAAAAGAGTGAGTGCGAGGTGATGTAATGCTGTCTTACTCTTAATGAATAAATTATGCGCCTGAAATTTCATCGTCATAGTAACTGCCCCATTTCTGTTGACGGCACACACACACACACACGCACTCAAATGCAGGTCACTGATAAAACGAATGTGTATGGCTTTATCAGACAGCGTGCAAATGACCAGTATTTGCGTTTCTGATTGCAAATAAGTGTGTTAGAAGATGCATGTGTGTGTGTGTGTGCGGGCGGGAGGGAGACGTCGAAGGATTGAGTCTTTATCCATGCGTAAGAGCTTGTGTGCGAGTGTGTCTCTGAAGGACATAAAACAAAACGCAGTGGGCTGCTGGGGCCTGTAGTTGGTAATTGCGCGGGTGGCATTTTAGCGATTCTTGTCGCACGGGGGTCAATTTTTCCCCAGGTCACTGACAGTGACATCATCAAACCGCTATTAACTCGCCAAACAATTTTCGACTCCATCCGGGCCCGGTATCGATAACAGACCGTATCAAACATACAGAACTGGCCAAAATCTGCCCTCAATCTAAACCCTTCACCTTACAGCCCAGCACACACTACAACATCCATACACGCTCAAAAAAGAAACAAATGGTCTTCTCTATAAAGAGAGAGAGAGAGAGATATCAGAGGAAGGAAACACACTTCACCATCTGAAGATTTCAGACGAGAGTTCTTCTAAGACAGATCTCATGCAGAAATGCCCATACAGTGGATTTGCACAGTTACGCCACACTTAAATATGTATGAATGTCATTGCTTTAGATCTCTGGTTCTCAGCTAGCAGAGCATTCTTTGCTTCAGGACACAGATTTTACTGTATCAAACCCATAACCTGTATTTAATGCCGTCTGGGTCATACATACTGTTACAAGTTTGAGGTCGGTTATTTTTTTTTTTAGGATTTTGATGTGTCTTATGCTCACCATTCTGATTTGATCAAAAAATACAGTAATTTTGTGAAATATTATTGCAATTCCAAATAATTTTTCTATTGTAATATATTTAAAAATGTAATTTATTCCTGTGATCAAAGCTGAATTTTCAGCATCATTACTCCAGTCTTCAGTGTCACATGATCCTTCAGAAATCATTTTAATATGCACATTTGATGCTCAAGAAACATTTATTATTATTATTATCAGTGTTGAGCTGCTTAATTGTGGTGGAAACGGTGACACTTTTTTTTCAGGATTCTTCGAAAGGTCAAAAGAACAGCATTTATTTGAAATAGAAATCTTTTGTAACATTATAAATGTATTTACTGTCACTTTTGATCAATTTAATGCATCCCTGCCGAATACTACTGATTTCCTTTGATTAAAAAAAGTATATGAATTACTTGAAACTTTTCTTTAACCTAGTTGGTTTTCTAGGATAAAATGTTTTCTCATGCAAAAAATGATTGAGCACAGAATATGATCAGCCACATTTCTTAAAGAAATGGATATTCCCCCTTATTAATCTGGCTGTCACAAACATTTATAACCCCCCCCCCCCCACTTGAATTAGACATATATCATGAACTATGAGATATTCTCCGGCCTATATTAATAAAATAACATTGTGATAATAATGAGCTTCATTCCACGCAATTCAAAGTGCTCTACAGTGGACAAAGTGTAGACAAAGACATAAAGCTGCGAGGTTTGTCACGAGTTTGAGAGTGTTGTGTCCTGGTCCTACTGGGTGAACTGTTCTCTATTGACTTACAAGCAGGAGGCATGTGTCCAAACGCACTGCACTATTTTCCTGTAATAATAGCCAGCAGCCATGCAGCTAAATTATTAATGGGCACTATTCAATACAAACAGGTAGACACACACACACACACACACACACACACACACACACGCACACACACGCGTCTTTGCAGCCACTCCAGCCATGTTTTATTTCCCGCCCACACCTGCTCACATCACAAACGCCTGTGAGTGTGTGGCTTTTAGGAAGACCTGGAGAGACGGGACGTTTTAGACTAGCCTTACAATAGACAGATTTATAGGATCTTGTATTACTGGTCTAGATAGTTTTGGACAGTACCATGATGACGATACCAGGGTAGTTTTTGTAAGAGCAGTAATCCGAGGTTGTATAAGTCTTATATATATATATATATTTTTTTTTTTTTACTATTTTTTTAAACCAGTGGTTTTCAACTGCTCAAAGAACAGGGGAAAAAACTATAATAAAATAATACAATTACTGCAACTAAAAATACAGCCAACCATTTAATAGTTTATAATATAGTTTGGACAGCGTAATAAATCAAAACACTTCCCATATTTTTGGCTGTTGACAATTGCATGTCCAATCAAACAAAAATGATTGTAGGATTTACTTTGTAATTATTTGTGAAATTTACTAGCAATTTCTAAGTGAAAATTGTTTCAAAGAAATGGCAAGTAACACATTTAATTAATTGTGAAAATTTGAAAGACTGAAAAATATTTTCTGGTAAAACTTACTCCAATTATCTTTGTTTAATTTACAACTTTTACAGTATATTTAGCTGTGGATTCATCCATGCACTCAAAAACCATGAATATATCTATATCTATAAGTAAATACAAATAAAAATTACAAGAGAGGATAAACATTATCGTTTTGTCGACCACAGTTTATTTCTACAGTGAATTATTGGCTCCTGAGATCATGAATGCATTACAATTTTCAGCTTTTCTTTTCATGTCAAGTTAATAATTTTGTACATTACTGGGCCTATGCACTTAATATTAATAAATCGAAGTGCAAAACATTTTGTTTGCTTTTGAAAAGTTGTTTATTGTACAAATCGGATGTAAACAAGTTGAGATCCACTGATTTAATGTACTTTCCTGAATGTTAGAAGGAATTTAGTAATTAACAGTTCGACGGTAGTACTTTACTTTCACTGAGTGACCTTTTGCAGGAAATGGAGAGTCCATTCACCTAAAGGCAAAGAAATCCTCCCACACTGCCATTGCATTTTGACGTTTTAAGTTTCCTTTTCCATCTGTAGGTAAATCGACAGAATTTGGCACCGATGTGCAGCAGCCAGATGAGATTAGAAGGTTAAGGCTTGCGGATCATACCATTACATGATCAATAGCAGGGTTAGGGGGGAGTGAGTACACTGATGGGGCAGAACACATATACCATCAACCTCTCGACCCCCTCCACACACACACACACACACACACACACCTCCTCCACATTCTCCCTCCCCTCGATCAATTAGCTGCTAAGTAAAGAGATCTGTCCTGTGCCGCCCAGGCCACACTGTAAGAGATACGCCCTCCTCCCCTCCTGTCCTGGCCCGTCCGCAGAGAGAAATGAAATCCTCCCTGTGTTACTGCGGGCTCTTCTGAGATAAAGGCTCTAAATAAAGAGCGCTTACATCATCAGCCATGGCATCACCCATCAGCAGAGACTCGCACAAACCACATCACATCTACAAACCATCTATATGATCATTAAAGCACATGGAAGGTATTGCAAAAGGGCGGGACTTGATTTTGTCCGTGAGGAATTGATTGGATGGTTGTGGTTTGCTATTGGTGGATCTCATGTGAGTGACAGGTTGCTCCGCCCTCACGCCAGTAAACATGTCATCAGAGATGAGAAGAGATGTCACTGCAAGACGGAGGGGACGTTATTTTGATTAAAGATTATGAGGGCACATGAAAAAAGATGAATAGCAATGTTCCATAAAAAACAAGAATTGTCCATTTAAATTCATTTTTTAAAGGTTCTTCTAAATTCAGGGTGTGTGGGATAATTATATTTACAAGATGAGCTCATGTAAATGCATTCACATCATCATGTATTTTCTTTGAGTCCGTTAAAAATGGCGGAAGCTAATTGGTTCGCTCATAATTAAAGCTACAGATTGTATCACTCGCGTAGCTACGGGTGGGCCTGGATGGGCCTGGGCCCACCCAGTTGTCAGTCAGGCCCATCCAGTCAGTGGCCACACAAGGTAGCCTAAGGAGGGAATTCTGTTGCCATTATTACAATACTTGACCTATTAAAAGAAATGTTAACAGGGTTCCAGACTGCGACCATTTTTTTTTTAAATGTGCGAGTTAAAATTTTATGTGGTCGCATTTGTGCGAGTACATGGTCATGTACTACTCAGTTAAATTCACGCATGTGCAACAGAACGCCGTTGTATCAGCAGCTGTTGCAGTCCGTAACTTATGTTCAAAATGAATGAGTACATCATGAATCCATTTTCCAAACCGTCTTTTTGACTTATCCTGAATCACTACGGTACGCCTATAATAAGTGTTTATATTCTGACTATTTTATCCCGGGGTCGGCTCGGCTGCGGAGTTGCCCAGTGACTCGCCATAGACATTAACGGAGAGAAGTGGCTCCGGCTACAATGTTCTTCCGCAAGACACTTGCAGTTTATTTATTAACGAACGTACACATCAAGTGCATTGCACACTGATGGTGAAACGCGCCAATTAGGAATTCAGGAATTAAGGCATATACAAATGAAAAGAACATACATGTTTTTTCAAATTTAAAAAAAAAAAAAAAATTTTAAGAGTTTTTTGATTTGATAGTAAAAAGATTAAAACATTTAGCTAACATGAGGTCTTGTCACTGTCAGTCAAGGTATGCAGATTAAGACCACTATTCATCAGCATGCATTGATTAATCCCATGGCATGTAGCAAAAAAAAAATCAAATAAATAAAATTATTGGTGCGACCAAATCCTATGCTGGTTCTCAACTGAGAAAGTTGGTAGCACCAGTGCAACCAGTGGAAATTAGTCTGGAGCCCTGACACTACATTAAAGGTAATTTTCAAAAATCCATAATAGGGGCCCTTTAAACTGTGGTGTATTCAAGCAGGTGTAGTTGTGTTGGCCTATTTTGATCACAGATGCATTTTAGGCTGTGCCCACCCGATTTTCTCTGGGCCCACCTACATTGTGATTGCTGGCTACGCTAGTGGATTGTATTTACTTTTTTCAAACAATTGTGCAGCTATTCAGACAAACAGAGTAATGTTAAGGAAAACACACTTACAGTATAAATGTAATATAAGTTTCTTTGTTTACATTAAACTGGGACAAGATCAAGCAAACACATTGAAAAAATACACTACAGTTACATTTTTTTTAAAGAAATTAAAACTTGAATTAAGCACGACACACTGAATGGATCAAAAGTGACAGTAAAGACATTCATAATAAGAGATATATATTTCAAATAAATAATGTTCTTTTTAACTTTCTATTCATCAAAGAACCCTGAAAAAAATATCTCACAGTTTCCACAAGAATATGGAGCATTTCAACACTGATAATAATCAGAAACTTTTCTTGAGCAGCAAATCAGCCTATTAGAATGCTTTCTGAAGGATCATGTGACACTGAAGACTGGAGTAATGGTCCTGACAACCACAGGAACAAATTACATTTTAACATATAATAAAACAGTTATTTAAATATTTCACAATATTGCTGTTTTTACTGTAATGTTGACCAAATAAATACCTTGGTGAGCATTAGAGAATTCTTTTTATATATATATATATATAAAACTCCATATTTAGTGTATAGGCCGAAGTCAGGAAGTGATAAAACAGAACATTTTATTCCAAACAAACATGAATGCACATCCCATTGCAATTAGGACTTTCAAACTCATATAGGCACTTCCCAGCAGGATTTGAGGACAACATTAGTGTGAGAGATGTAGAAACTGTCTGAAGACAACTTTCAGGAACTACATGACTCTAACCGATGTGGATGTGGCACTTGCTGTTAGGAGCCACATGCTCTGACACAATAGCCATAGACTCAATAATTAATCATCATTCCTGATTCTGTGCCATCTGCGATTCACTCCACACTTTCGGTTTGGTTCAGTGTCTCACATCTTATTAAATACCATTCTTCACATCTCACATTCATTTGCACTCTTCATATTTGGTCTGTTTACATAGGAAAGTTGACAGGTCCTGCGGCGTGACGAGCTGCCATTCATTAAAAAAACAAAACATTTTAAGTAAGAATTATACATCAAATGAACCTCATAATAATTGAGAGACTACAGGGAATATTTTCACTTTGAAAAACGCATTCATCATTCTACCAGGCCACTGAAGTAATTTTTATTTTTAAAAAGGCTGCTGAAAACTTAGCTTTCATCACAGGAATAAAATACATTATAAAATAGATTACAATAATAGATTGTAATAATATTTCACAATATTAATGTTTTTACTGTAAATTTGATCAAATAAATGCAGCCCTGTTGAGCATAAGACACTTTGTTCAAAAAACATAAAAATAAATCTTACCGGTATGATTAAAAAAAGTCCATAGAGATGTTGAATCAAACTCAACATTAAACAAAATAGAATAAAAAAATTAATAAAAAAAATTATAAAAAATAAGGATTTATTTTCATCTAAAATAACAATGTAATAATGTATTAAATAAATATATTTTTTTAAAAGATTAAGCACATTTTACTTTTAATTCAAGCAAAGTAATACTAGAATTCCAGATGTTTCGGGAAATTCATTCTTAAAGGGATAGTTCTCCCAAAAATGAAAAATTCTGTCATTAATTACTCACTCTCATGTCGTTCCAAACCCGTAAGACTTTCGTTCATCTTCAGAACACAAATGAAGATCTTTGTGATGTCCCTCCATTGACAGCTAAGCAACTACCACTTTGAAGCTTCATAAAGTCCATAAAGATATCGTAAAACTAATCCATATGAATCGACCAAGTTCTGAAGAGACTCGATAACTTTATATGAAGAACAGATTGAATTTAATCTTGAGGAGTAGAATTTTCATTTTTGGGTGAACTCTTTAAGAACGAAACATTTCCATCTAACATTATCCGTTCATTCCAGAAATTCAAAACAAGCTCTTTATCCAGTGTTGTCTGGAATTCCATATGTCATATTATCCGCTCGATTAAATTAACGTGATACCCATTTGCCTGATCTAAACGCTATAAAATTTCACAGGTCTGGATCACGTTGCTTCAGGGCTCCTTGTACCGCACATCTGTTGGCACCTGCTCGACACCACACGGCATAATTACCACACACCGGACAGGTGTGAGGCCTCCTACGGGCCCCGCACCGCTCCTGGCCCCGGGCCACAGCTCCTCACAGCGGTGTAATCAGAGGAGAGACTGAACGAGCCTCTCTGGGCTGCTTGGCTGTTTGCAGAGGGACTGAAGGATCGTAATGCTCTTGATTAATAGACATCTATAAGATCCGTGCAGGAATGTCACGAGCGATCTGGATACAGGGCAAAATGTTGGACACAGTGGGAAAAGGGTGGTTTTGTTACTAAGTATTTCTGTGGATGGGAAAGACCATAAGTGATAGATTATTTTATTTCCCCTTTAAGGACATTTTTGTCACATTACAGGACAAATGCATTCATGCTATAGGATATGTTTTTTTCCCATAAATATTTTTCATATAATGCCAGTGCAAGGACAGAGTCCTGTGTTATAACGGCACATGTAGGTCCAGGTTGTTACTGAGACGTCCATCTGATGTGCAGCGACAGCCCTCCGTCTGGATAGCACTTATCAAGAGAGAGAATGATGGGCAAAAAGACTCAAAAGAAATATTTCATGACTAAACGTGTCAACAGACACTAGAAAGTTTTGGCCAGGATGTTGTTTGAGTGCTAGAAAGTACAACAATTAATTAAATAGCAGTAGACTGCGGCCTGTAGCAACAGAACAGATGATACTGATAAGTTTTTTAGTACCATTGATATTTTGTTCATATTTAAGTTTAGATTTTACTTTTTATATTTTCTGTTACCGCTTTAATTTTAGTTAAAGGTTTAGTTTTTTTTTAAATGTCTATATAGTTTTATTATTTATTTATTATTTTTAGTTATTTAGTTTTAGTTCAAATGAGAAATGTTGCCTTTGCAACTACAGTAGCTGAAATAAAATAAGTTTACGTTAATAAAAATTTATTTTTATTTCAATTAACATTTATTTTATTTTAAGTGCACTGTACAAAAAATTGCTGCCTTAAATTTTAAGTACAATCAACTTGGCTGTATAAGTCATTTCAACTTAAATTATATTACATTAATTATATTAAATTGACAATGAAAACACGATAAAATTAGTTGAATCTTGTATAACATACCTTAAAATTGAAAATTGCTTAACTTATTTTAATGAGTTAAAGTAATGTAAAAATATATGCTGTCATGACTTATTGATCATATCATTTTTGACAGTGTAACGCGTGTTTTTCATGGTTTTAGTTTTAGATGCGTTTTTTCACGCTCCTGGCGTAAAATTCAAATTGTTTTCAATGGGAGCGCCGCGTTTTTTAAACGCCATGAGCGTAACGAGGCGCTGAGTGTCTATTTAATGCTCAAACGCTGAGCGCCCGGCGTTTTTTACTGGTCGCCGAGAGTTGAAAAATGTTCAACTTTGGGTAAAACGCTGCGCTCATCACTGTCACTTTTTACACAGCCATCCAATCACAGTGGAGGAGGGGCGGGACATATGTCACACCGATCAACTGTCACAACATTCCTTCTGTACAAAGACATCAACCAGCAGAGCTAACCGAACAAAATGGATGAAAAATACATTTTTAGTATGAAACAAATTATCTGCGAAATCAGTTACAAGTAAACTGTGCTGTGGATATTCTGTATCATAGCAACGAATCGTCTCAACTGAAAAAACGCAGCGCTGCCAAAACGCTCTCAAGCGCCCACAGCTGGGCGTTTTCAGCAGATCGTCTAGCGTTTTCAGCTGGCTAAAAACGCTTTGGTGGACACACGGCCTTAGTTAATGATAATAACTCTGCAACAAGCATTTCTCTTAAATTTCTTTATATTGATTTAATAGGGATGGTGGAATCTGTTTCCACACAATGCCTCCATAAAACCAAATCATAATTGCACTAAGGATAATATTTGTCTACTGAATATAGACTTAAAGTCTGCATATCACCAACAGTAATGATGTTCACATCATCAGAAAGAAGAGAGTCTTATCACACGAGCAGATAGTCTTTCTTGAGTATGTATTCTCTATGCACAGGGGAGCAATTACAGTCTGTTTTCCTCTGATAATACTATTTGTTAAGTCGATAAGCATAACCGTGTACACATTATCACTGAACTGCTTTACTGAAGAACCATCGGAATCCAATGCTGATACAAATTTGATTGGCTAACAAACCGTGGTGCTTACAACTACACTGCAACAATAAAACCCAACCTTTACAACACTGTTCAAGCCATCTAGTAATTCATCTAGTAATGTTAAAATTTAAAGACGGTGGTGTCTTTATATATATTGGTGATTATGCCACAAATTCAACAGAGAGTTATGTAAAATACTGATGGGTTGTTCATGCATGATTTTTTGCATCATACAAAATTCATAATTTATCTTTGGCTGCATTACAATGATTTCGCAATGTCAACATTTAGCATAAGTGGACATTTAGGAATTCAGCTATTAAGTAAATAAGCAAAGAAATAACAATCAGGGTCTTCAGTTGCTAGTTCAAAACTTCATGTTAGAACTTCGAAAGTTATTGGAGTAACCAGACGGCAGTATGATTGTGTGATTTTATATATTCTAATCTTAAATACCTATTATGTATGTTTGAAAATAATTCCTAGTTAGTTCTGTTTGTTTTTGCTCTGTGGGACAGGGAACTAAGAAAAAACAAAAAAACATTTCACTACAGTACATCACATGTGACCAATAAAGAACCAGTTTAATAAACAAGTAAATATTCCATAACTTGCATTTTAAAGACAATATTGCAGTTACTTTGTCTGTTTTTGTGCCGCCAATGAAAACTGTTTCAAACGAAGCCACAACACCAAGTAACACAGCAGTGCTGTTTCGTTCCTGAATGAATCAACGTTTTTGAACAAATCTGCAGAGTGAATGATTCACTGACTAACTCATATAATGGCAAATCCTGAATGAAGCAGCATTTTTAAACGAATCAAATAATTCAAATGACTAACAATGCAGAAAGAGTCACTGAAAAATATGCATTACCATTATATTTGACCACCGAATTATGTTTTTATCGAACAATCTGTGTGTTATAGCAAGGGCTACACGCACCCCTGTTTGGGAAGCATTGACCTAGAGAGCAAACTCTCATAGAGGCCACTGAAAACACGCTACTCTGGCATAGTATAACATCGAATGCCCCTTTTCAGGGTTAATATAACCCTGTATTTGTAGTCAGTAGGCTAGAGCCATTTCTTTTCTACACCAAGGCCTTCATTTTCACCCTTTTGCATGTAAGCCATGCTCAACGGAGTCTCATCCACAAACCACGGGTTGCCTGGAGGCCAGAGATGCTGCGCTGCTCACAGAAAGGACAAACTCATATCTCTAGTGGATATTGCAAGAGAGGCTTCAGGATTAACCCACTCTAGGGTATATCTTATGAATCAATGTAGAAATAAAGGAAAAGGACACATTTTCCCAATTCTCTAAGTAGAATACTGGGCAGAGTCCGTTCCATTAGTTTTATATCTGAATGAATCGCTCTGGAGTCCCAGTCGCTCATTAAAACTGGCATGTTAAGAGACGGAAATGCAGAGTGATAGATTTCTGCAGCGATAATGGAAATCTCTCAGAACAAAGGCTGGTTATTAATGAATGTGCTTCATAGCATGAGCATTTGAAAAAGAAAACAGAAAGGAACAGTGGGCTGGGAAATGAAGGCCTCTGAGATGAAAAACAAGCATGTGTGAGTTATTATATTAATCATACGGATGATAAAGACACTGCTGATGGGAGATTGTTGTACGAGTGGGATATTCAAAGAATGTTTGAAAATGTTCCGAATGGAATACGAGCGAACATCTTACTGCATGCTCATATACTGTTGGCTTCATGCTACCTTTTTAGTACTGTCAAATATGTAATTCGCAACAAAAGTTTAAAGGATATATTTGAAATATGCATACCGTAGAATACTACATTTGCCAAAATGTGCCGTTTACAGCAGTGAGGAATACTGTAACCATGTAGTGTGCTTGATCTGACCATCCATTCAC
>JAPDVR010000011.1:5338628-5381128 GCA_026230005.1 Gila orcuttii
GTTTATCTGAAATAGCTGATACCACAAGAATAGACTGATGTCTGAATATTTTTACTTTGTTACTGTACTTAAGTACAATTTTCAAGTATCTGTGCTTGATCAGAGTATTTTTATTTTGCTTTACTTCATTCCAAAGCATTTCATTTCATAAAAACATATCATTCCTCATTATTTCTGAAGAAATCACCATCTGATACCCAAACGATAGCGATTTCCAACTCATGGAGGAGCCAATTCTTCCCAATGAATGTTGAACTGGTTCACAAATTGCACTGAATGATTCATTCACGAATCGGACTGATTCGATTGCAGCTGTCAACAACTAACTGATTCAGTGATTCGCTCAAAATTAACTCTGATATTGTAGGAGCTTGAGTGGCGTGAAATGTACGTTACTAATGCCGAATTTCAGTAAATGATCATTTACTCACCATATTTAGGTCAGTTGAGAACTAAATCTGATGTAAAATGTTTAATGAGTATAATAATAAGTATAATGTTTAATAAGTTTAAGTAATAAAATAAAAAGTTTGCTTTTTTGCACACCAATGCATATTCTTACTATTGCTGACTAATGACTAATACTGGATATATTATAAACATGGTTCATCAATCAATCCTTTTCACTTTTAGTACTTAAGTACATTAAGTACTTTTACTCAAGTAATATTGAAAATGAGTAGGCTACTTATACTTTTCCTAGAGTCATATTTTATTAGGGTATCTGTACTTTTACTCAAGTACTTGATTTGTGTATCGTTCAATGATTTTATGCCACTAACTAACCTGTCAGCCTGACTGTATTATGTACCTTAATGCATAAAGGCCAGCAAAAGTTGTCCTGAGCACTATCAGACATTCAACACATCGCATCTCTCTTTTTTCTTCCCCACTGTCAAAATAGGCTGTACGTCTGGTAAATTCAGCACTGAATGAAAAAACAGAAGATGTTCCTGATGGATGGAGCGTCGGAGGCTAATAGAAACATATCGACAGGAAAATGTTGTGCTTATCTCACTCCTGCTGTAAGACGGCAAGCGACAGTCCCAAAAGCAGATGGGAGACACTTTAGGGAGTGAAGGAGGGGGAAGAGAGAGGGAAGAGAGAGGCGGAGGGATGTGGAGTTACAAATGAACAGTTTTATAGCTTTATTGCTGCTAATTCACAGGGAATCAGGACTCCTGGGGAAAAGGCAGAAGGCCAGTCTCCAGATGTAATACTGATCAATGACACACTCTGAAAATGATTAACTTTTTACACAGGGTGTCACAAATTCAGAGATCATAGTGTTTTATAATGCATTCGTCTCAAATACTGTGCAGCACAAATTTCTCTGAAGAACACTGAAATGGCTATTCAGAAAACTCTTTATTATGACAGACTCTTTTCTTTATTGTGCTCTCTGATTTATTACTTTTGATTTAATTAGGCCTCAAACTTCCAACATTAGTCGTTTAAAAATTGCTTTCTGTGTGGTACAGAGAGTCTGCTGAAAAGGAAAGTTTCTCAAACCCTATTATGCCCTTTTTCAGTCTTGATTTTGTTTTTGGGGTCTACTAAATTATGTTTTCATGCTTGATTTTTTCAAAAAACACATTATTTTACCCATATTTGACATTATTGCAGCACCTCTCTTCCCAGTCTGTCAGTAACGCTCTGTTTAGTTCCTTCTCTATGAAGCCCCTCCTTCTCAAAAGCACAATGTGCTCTGATTGGTGCTCAATGTGCTCATTTTTCATGCTCAATACAGCAACATTACACACTAAGGAAAGTTTTAAAGTTTTAAAAAAGCATCATACGACCCCTTTAAAAAATGATCCATTTCTATTTCATGTTGACTTTAAAAATATTTGCTGCAAACTATAAATGAAATTCTGTACACCCTCAGCCTATACTATTACTAGAAAAATCTCTATATTTTTATAAATCTCTTTGCAAATTGATATTATAAATTACACTGTCTCTATAAATGGACACTCAAAATCATTGATGAAATGAACAATGGTTATATCACTGCAGGAGTGTGTCACAGTGTCTGGTTGTGTTTCCCTTGTCATTCACTAGAGGTCCTCGTTCTCACGGTGTCCTTCACATTTGACTTCAATTCCCAGCATTCTGTCTGTCACTGTCACTCATCAGTTCATTGCACTCAGCTGTTCCCCGGAATCATTGTTCCCAGCTGTTCTGTGTTAGTCTTGTTAAATATGTGTATATAACCCTGTCTGTTTTAGTGTGTGTCACGGAGTCCTTGTTTAATGTGACCACACTTTGGATGCCTGTTCTTGCCTGTTTCTTGTTTAGTTTCTTGTGTTGGATTGCCTTATTGGATTTTGACCCCTGCCTGGATGACTACGAGTTTGGATTGCCCTTTAAATAAAAACTACTGCAATTGGATCTCTCTCTCTCTCCTGTGTGTGTTCGTGACAGAAGGACTCCGTCATTAGAGATCCAGCGGTATGTTTTGCAACATCTCTTCCCCAGCCACCGAGCGGGAGAGAAGGGAGTTGTTTAAGGGGACCCGGTTGGTAAAGTTCCGCGGGACCCGTGGAGGTCGCCGCAGAGGAGGTGAAAGGGAGATGTATCACGTCCCGTCTGCCCAGCGAGAGACTGTTCACGTCCCGTCTGCCCAGCGAGAGACTGTTCACGTCCCGTCTGCCCAGCGAGAGACTGTTCACGTCCCGTCTGCCCAGCGAGAGACTGTTCACGTCCCGTCTGCCCAGCGAGAGACTGTTCACGTCCCGTCTGCCCAGCGAGAGACTGTTCACGTCCCGTCTGCCCAGCGAGAGACTGTTCCCGTCCCGTCTGCCCAGCGAGAGACTGTTCACGTCCCGTCTGCCCAGCGAGAGACTGTTCACGTCCCGTCTGCCCAGCGAGAGACTGTTCACGTCCCGTCTGCCCAGCGAGAGACTGTTCACGTCCCGTCTGCCCAGCGAGAGACTGTTCACGTCCCGTCTGCCCAGCGAGAGACTGTTCACGTCCCGTCTGCCCAGCGAGAGACTGTTCACGTCCCGTCTGCCCAGCGAGAGACTGTTCACGTCCCGTCTGCCCAGCGAGAGACTGTTCACGTCCCGTCTGCCCAGCGAGAGACTGTTCACGTTCCGTCCGCCTTCCTGGACCTGGACTATCGGGAGCGATCGTTCCAGAGCCGGAGCCGGAGGCAGAGCCATTGCCGGTTCCAGAGCCGGAGGCAGAGCCATTGCCGGTTCCAGAGCCGGAGGCAGAGCCATTGCCGGTTCCAGAGCCGGAGGCAGAGCCATTGCCGGTTCCAGAGCCGGAGGCAGAGCCATTGCCGGTTCCAGAGCCGGAGGCAGAGCCATTGCCGGTTCCAGAGCCGGAGGCAGAGCCATTGCCGGTTCCAGAGCCGGAGGCAGAGCCATTGCCGGTTCCAGAGCCGGAGGCAGAGCCATTGCCGGTTCCAGAGCCGGAGGCAGAGCCAGTGCCGTCTGCCTTCTTGGATCTGGACTATCTGGAGCGTCTGGTTCGGATCCTGGACATGCCCATGTCTGCTGTTCCAGAGCCGGAGCTAGTGTCTGCTGTTCCAGAGCCGGAGGCAGAGCCAATGCCTGTTCCAGAGCCGGAGGCAGAGCTAATGCCTGTTCCAGAGCCGGAGGCAGAGCCAATGCCTGTTCCAGAGCCTGTTCCAGAGCCAGTGCCTGTTCCATAGCCAGTGCCTGTTTCAGAGCCAGTGTTTGTTTCTGTGTTTGTGTCTGTTTTTGTGACTGTTACAGTTCTTGTGGCTGTTCCTGAGCCGGTGTCTGCTGTTCCTGAGCCGGTGTCTGCTGTTCCTGAGCCGGTGTCTGCTGTTCCTGAGCCGGTGTCTGCTGTTCCTGAGCCTCTGCCCTGGCCGCCCGAGGGGTCTTCGCCGCCCTGGGCGCCCGATGGACTGTCTGCTTCGCCCTGGCCGCCCGAGGGGTCTTCGCCCGCCCTGGCCGCCCGAGGGGTCTTCGCCGCCCTGGCCGCCCGAGGGGTCTTCGCCGCCCTGGCCGCCCGAGGTCCTCGTTCTCACGGTTTCCTTCACATTTGACTTCAATTCCCAGCATTCTGTCTGTCACTGTCACTCATCAGTTCATTGCACTCAGCTGTTCCCCGTAATCATTGTTCCCAGCTGTTCTGTGTTAGTCTTGTTAAATATGTGTATATAACCCAGTCTTGTTAAATATGTGTATATAACCCTGTCTGTGTCAGTGTGTGTCACGGAGTCCTTGTTTAATGTCACCACACTTCGGATGCCTGTTCTTGCCTGTTTCTTGTTTAGTTTCTTGTGTTGGATTGCCTTATTGGATTTTGACCCCTGCCTGGACGACTACGAGTTTGGATTGCCCTTTAAATAAAAACTACTGCAATTGGATCTCTCTCTCTTGTGTGTGTTCGTCACAGAGTGTTCAGAAAAAATGTAAACAAAATAATTTGACATTTTTTTTCTATCTGCACTAGCTTGCTAAGTCTAAGTCATGATGTATTACTGTACTTGATAACACAATGCACTGTTTGGACTATAAAGATTACTGTTAAAATATCACGCAAGAATGCTTACATGTCATATAAAAATAATACAGCTAATACACTAATAGTTACAGAGTGCACGGTTACTTTATGCTGTCCTACAAATCTCCCAATATAGGCCTTTAAGCATAATTTGGAGGTTTTCATTATGTTCATTTGTGTTACAAAAATATGATTCTAGAATTGTAGGTTGGAGCAAACAATTCACAAATTGTAATTTAAGACTGTACTGGAACCAAAATATGTGTACCGGACAAAATCCTATACGTAATGGACTGTATCTCCTCTACTTAAGCCCAGGAAAATGGTCAGTTTGAGTGAAAGTGTGTTAATTAAAGTGTGTGTGTGGGATAACGTGTGTAAAGTAGCATTACTCATCCATGACATCAACCAATTGATCATGATGTAGGACTCAATTTCAGAGGGGAAACCTGTGATGTAGGAGTCAGCAGGTTATCAGTCGGAGGCCTGCACCTTGTCTTTATTGAGGTGGAGGTGTTTCTGTCCACCAGAGGAGGAGGATGGGTGTGTGTGTGTGTGTGTGTGTGGGGGGGGGGTTGGGGTGGGGTGGGGGGCTCCCAATGCACAATCAATGAAGGGTTTAACTCAAAGGTGGAAATTCACCTTGCAGTAAATATTGTTTTTCTACAATCTGCAGTTCCCAAAAGAGCCATCATAAGGCATGCGGAAAGCATGACTTGGAAACAGATGTATGCCATGAATAAAAACATTTGTGTTGCCAAACATGTGATTCGATAATAAACTCATGACTATTTCCACATGTGTTGCTAATGTACATGAGCTGTTTCGCTCTTAAATGCTGGTGTTTGAAGACATTAAAGTCCAGTGTAATTTTGGACTCCTAATGGAATAGGCTTTTAATGTTGACTTAGTAAGTGACCCTTATTATGAGAAGGACTTTGGATTGGACTGCATGACGAGGTCCGCGGTCTCTTAAGGGAAAGCGAGAGGTATTGCGGCATTATTGCGGTGCTCTGATAGCAGGTGCTCCGCACTGACTTGGCCTTTATTGACCCATTACTCAGTGGCCCTATCGCTGGACAGTAACGGCCCGGTCAATGGATGGGGAAATGGTGACCATTCACCGCCAAAACTACGTTTTTATTTGCCCACAGTGCTGAGCTCTGAAATATTGTGTGGCAAGCGTTTTGTGTTATATTACCCATCAATACAATTTTGGGGCCTTTTTCCTAATTTTATTGCCGTTTACGTTATCGGAAAATTATTTATATAGTACAAAATGTAAGCAAATTTATCCTTAAAAATCAAACATTTAACAATATTGAACAATATTTTTATTACAATGAGCTGTAGGTCAAATAACATGTAGCCTACTGTTCATTTTTATGTAGATAAAACAGAAAATTTCAGTTTGAATTTCATTTTTTTCATGTTATTAACAGCCAGTTATTCACAGTTCCAAACACTCTGGGCGGCACAAATAGTAGGCTATATTTTTCTGCAAATGATCCAATATATAATATCTGCCAAATTTGGCTAGTGTCTAATTGGACACACAATCTTTTATGCTTACAACAAAAGACAAAGAAAGCATTTTCACCCACCATTTTAAAAGTTGAAGCCTATTTATTTTTCTATTATAACTATACATTATTATGCAATACCGTGCAAAAGGGTCTGAGATTTGAGAAAATATTTTTATTTTGTTTATGAACAAAGTCTCTTATGTTCAACAAGGCTGCATTTATTTGATCAAAAATACAGTAAAAATTTAACAATTTAAAATAACTATTTTGTATTTTAATATATTTAAAAATGTAATTTATTCCTGTGATCAAAGCTGAATTTTCAGCATCATTACTCCAGGCTTCAGTGTCACATGATCCTTCAGAAATCATTCTAATATGCTTCTTTTTTTTTTTGCTGCTCAAGAAACATTTATTATTATTATCATCAATGTTGAAAACAGTTGTGCTGCTTCATATTTTTGTGGAAACTGTGAAACACTACCGTTCAAAATTTTGGGTTAAGTGATTAAAAAAAGAAGAAGAAGAAATTAAAACTTTTATTTAACGAAGACTAAATTGATTAAATGTGATAGTAAATATATTTATAATGTTACAAAAGATTTATATTTCTATTGCTTTACATCTGCAAGAAACTGGTCCTTTTTTTCTTTAACTACATTTAAAAAAAATGAAATAATTTTTAATGTTATAAAAGTCTTTAAAGTCACTTTAGATCGAGAATATTCCTTTAAAAAAACATTTGAACGTTAGTGTATGTTTAGTTGCATTTGATAATTTGCATTTAACATGGTTCTTCCCTGATGTCAGAGTCACAGCGTTAGGCCACGGCTCATTCAGTTCAACGCTTCCTAAAGATATGTCTAAGCTAAGTTTGACTACATTTCAGTATTTATGTAATTGACTAAAACCAGTGTGTCGTTTTGTAGCACGACACCTCTCAGGACTAACATTACAGCTGTCACCTCCCACTGCATGGGATCGCTCACAATTTACCACCAGTTTGTGGGATCCAGTTACTCAACCCCGCAAGGACACATTCACTGGAAGAGAGGGAGGGCGGTTCCGAGACAAAGCCCGGTGAGTAAGATTCAAAAGAGGGAAACTGGACCCTGGCGGGCTGCGTTATCAGAGTTTTGTGTCGAAATAATTAGCCTGCTTAACGCGCCATCTGGGCCCTCCTCCGCTGGCAGGCAACGGGTACCAGATGCCACCTGGCTCATTCTGCCACAGCGGTAGAAACAAACTCTGCGCGAGTGCTACATCGCCTCTCTGCTGGGCCCTAAACGCTGCGACGAAGGGCTGAAAAACTCCCGATGAAACTGTCGAGATGGCACATTACGTGCCGACCACTTCATTATCTGAGAGCTTAGCATCTTTTAGAGGTCCAGAACACACTAAACTGCGCTACAGGATGTAGATTGCATTGTCAACAATGCCAGTATATTTAAAGGACGTAAAAACTTCAACAAATTCAATCCAGACTGTAAATTCGGAATAATTTGTTTGGGAATTCTCGTCCCACATGAATTCGAATCTTAAAAGTAATGACTCCCAGAGAAAGCACTTATGTTGTAGACTGTTAAGAAGGCTAAAGAGATAAAGTTTAGCACGTCCACTACTTTTCCAGCTTCTAATTACCCAAACAAATCCATCACCTCCCAAATTTCCCAGGTTATCAATGAAAAGCAGCTGCCCTGTAATGTGACCGCTCCAGCTCTTTCAGCACTGACAGTGACAATGGGCAGAAATATTTGTTCGACTGGAAGAGGCCTGCTTGGTAACTTGATAAGGGTCTGAATTTACTTGATGAGGTAAAAAGTTCCTGAGCTCAGCAGCATGAGGCTGACGGTCCCCTGAGGGCGGCTGAGAAACCATATCTGCCCTGTAGGAGCTTCCCCTTTGGTAAGCACTTCTTATCACGAGGCCATCACGGCTGGCCGATAGCGCTGGGTAATATCCAGTAACAGCAGTCTTATGTGAGATCCAATACACGGATCAATCCTCAGGCCAGAGAGCTCTCATTATCCTCCACAGGCTTTCTTATCCGCGGAGACCGCGCAAAACATGTATATCATGCATATATACCTTCTTATCTGAAAGAATAATGATAGTTTGGTGTGTTCATAGCTGTTTAGGTCATATTAAAGACATCTGGACACATATACATGTTTACTGCAGGCAAGGGCCTCAAAATAGTTGAGAAGGTATCATCACAATGCGACAAGATCTCCGCCACTGCACACCGCTCCCTTATGGGCGGCTTTACAATGGAGTAGTGCAGTAAATGTGTGTGTGTGTGTGTGTGTTGGAGCCTGATGATGGGAAGACACAAGAGATTGAGAGAAAGAAAAAAGAGGCAAGAAAACAGGGATATGAGAAAGATAGACAGGATGGGAGAAAGACAGAGACATTGGAGCGATGGGACTCTGAAACCCCAGCTCCATTCCTTTGGGGACGCCCATATACTGGCGCACATTTCCCCATGTGACCAAAGAAACAAAAAAAAAAACTACCAATTGTCATTCTCACACTCACACTCATCTACACAAGAGCGACTCATTCTAATTCACACTAAACAAGCAGGTAAAAAAAAAAAACACTCAGCGAAGGCACGATAATAATGCAAAGATCCTGAATGACTGACGCGACAGACACCCGAAGAAAATTGGAAAACTTTTAATACACAACTGTCATTATTTTAATTACGATTGAATGCTTTATCAGACCAAACAAAACATGTAGAACTCCAGAAGATATTTTAATTATTTTCATTCAGTCTGTATGAAAAAAATGCACTTTACTCATAAAGCATGCCAATTTAATTTGTCAGAGCAATACTTAATATATACATATATATATAAAATGCCAATTAGATTAATTAATTTGTCAAAAATGACTCTCAATAACCATATTTAAATATATCTGAAATCATTCCAATCAAAGCACTCATGTTTAATGATAGTTTGCATGAATGGCCTCTTACATTCTGTGGCCTTAAATGTTCCTGTTCCTTTATTAAAAGTCAATATGCAAATGACAGCCTGAAAATTCCAAACTTAAATTTCAATGGATTTTAAAAACTACACTTCACATTTCATGTGTGTCCTCAGACTTTAAAGAAACACACGTAACCTCCATACAAACACAAGACAGCTTCACTGAAAAAAACGTACTTAAATAACAGAAAAGTAGATAAGTAATTATCCACAATTAGAACAATACCATCCAGTATAAACAGACTATTCCCAGGACTGCTAAACTACGAGCCGGGCGGCTGCTGTCCAGTAAAACCAGCTTGTGTTTCTTACCTCCAGTGAGGAGCTGGTATCTACAGGGGAAGGTCAGGACCTCTCGGCGGATCTCATTTGGCTCCAGCAGGACGAGGGAGTAAATCAGGGACAGAGACGCAGGGTAAAGATGAGCTCCATGCTGGGGCGAGAGACGACTGCTCGAGCCGGGCCGGGTGGACGGCTTCTTTTGCCTCTCCCTGAATGAAAGCAATCCCTGAGACTGAATGGGTAATGAGATCCCGGCTCCTGAGATTTTAGCTTTCTTAATCATGTTCATAATTAATTCAAGAACATTGATAATTTCATTACATTCTTTTTGTCTTATCAATAAATGATGTGCCTGCACTTTTGGTCTTGTGTACGGGAGAGAGAGAGAAAGAGAGAGAGAGAGAAAGAGAGAGAGAAGGGGAGATGCTGAGAGTAATACAGTACTACAGGCAAGAGGAGATGAATACGATACAAACAGCAAAGTGGTAATTATAATCTTTGACCAGGCCACCGGCAGCACAATATGAAGTCAAGTGGGCACTAATAATTAATAAGCCCTTATGCTCAGAGTGTGTTTGATTACAAAACGCGTGTTTTGCATGTCTACGCACATGCCGTGAGGCCACAATTAGAAGTGACTTTAAAAATGAGCACTTTTTCATTTTGGAGGTTGGTGCATGTCAATTATGCTTATGCTAATTAACATCAAGATTTTAGGTTACAGTTTATATTGGAAAATGTATATTCAGTGTCTAATGGTTAGTGCTGTGACTAATAATTTTTTATTTTTCCATCAATGTTAATCACTTTCTTTGCCTAGTTCATTTAAACGGCCCTGCGGTAAAACAAATTAATTTAATTAGTTAAAAAACTACATAATAATAAAATAATAATAATTAAAAACATTAAATAAAGTATTAAACAAATAAACAATGTAAAAAAAAAATGTAATTTCAATTTAAAATATTTTATCTCAACGTACCATTTGCATAATCTCAAAAAGTATTTTTTCACACGCTGAATTCAACAGATCACATGCTGGAGTCATAAAACTGTCGCCTTGAATCCAATATTGCAAAAATATATAAAAAGAAGTGATATAAAAAGAAAGATTATAAGACAGAGCTTTCGGTCTCTGCAAAAGTTAATGAGGTTCTATGCATTTTTAATGGATCATTGTGACAAATTCCATGAGCCAACCACCTCTGTTCTAAGCATGAGAATATGTTATGCTCTGTTATCGACGTTTTCTAAAAAATCTATGACAGTATATGTGCTACAAATAAATGAAATGAGGATTTTATAACTCAGGTTGAACCAGTGATGATTATGTTACTGTTTTGTGTACATTTACAAATAAGCTTTACTTGAGCAAGTAAAGGAGATTGAGGCAGAAAGCGCGAGTACAGTAATTTGATGGATGTGACTGACCCCGTTTATTGGGCAGTGAATGATAAGCCTCAGTGGGCGGGTTAATCTGATAACAAGCACAGCAGAAATATCTCGTAAGGAACTAAACGCAATCACTCAGAGGCTGGTCAGCGCTCAGACCGGTGACTATGATTGATACACGGACACACCATCCGTTCCTCGACAGGAACAAAACCGGCGACGTTTGCCGCACAGATTACGCTGATATCAGCGCTGTAACACAACAGCATTAGGCCTGTGATGCAAAGAAACCGGCTGTAATGCAGGTGGACATAAAAATATCTGAGCTGAAAATGTATTTATAGTCTTATTTACACGTAAGTTACACGCCCTAATAAAACCGGAGGCAAAAAGTACAAAATTTATGGAGGTCATTTTGAAGGCACTTGATATAAGATGCCCACATGATGTTTTTTGCATTCTTCACCCGCACACATTTTAATCACATTTTCTGTGATCTATGCATGCCACTCTCATCTGTGCCGTGACGTTTGCGTTTGCCCTTCCCAGAAAAGATTGCCACAGTGCATGTAATGATGGCCCTGCCCAGCTGTGCTTCAGAGGGCCAGTGGATGATAGTATTTCCATAATAATCCACCCTCGGCTCCCAGGGGCCCCTTGAGAGAGGTACGGATGGAGGAAGAGGGGTGTAGAGGAGCCCAGGACTGTCGGACTGAGTGGAGCCTCATCTGTGGTGTGGTGTGTGTGTGTGTGTGGGGGGGGGGCACGAGCGAGTCGTGTGGCTAGACCAGCCTGTAGGCAATGCAATAAAACCAGCACACGCTGCTCCTCTCTGCACCGCGACGCATGGCCCACCACTAAAACTGCACCCGCGGAGGAGAATAAATTTGAGGCTAGAGAGAGAAAGGGAGAGGAAGGGGGTGGTGGGAAACAGCTAGAGAACAGACTTTGATACTAACAATCGGGGTGGCATCCCACGCTCTCCATTAGAGAAATGTTTTTATGCATGCATTAATTTTGTGCCTGGTCTTTGAATTACAGAATGCATTCTTGCGTTTAGTCTATGCTTAACTTTTGGTTTATGAATGCATGCGCCATATAGACGTCTTTGGTCGCTGTCACTGTTTCTGTTTTTTTTTATCTATGTCTAAGTTAAAAATAGCTCCACTTTTGACATGCAACCCTGCGGATCAATGTCAGTTTGTAAAAAAATATCTAATGAGATAAATCTGAGGGCAGGACAAGCATCTTAAGAGTAGAGCTCTACGTCTACACTACCGCTTAAAAGTTTGAGGGCAGAAAGATTTGTATTTTTTTAAAAGAAATTATTACTTTTATTCAGCGAGTGACAGAAAGACGTTTATAAAGACGTTCAAATTATGCCCTTTTGAACTTTCTGTTCATCAAATAATCCTGAAACAAAAATGTATCAGAGTTTCTATACCTGTTTTCAACATTGATAATAATCAGGAATGTTTCTTGAGCAGCAAATCATCATATTAGAATGATTTCTGAAGGATCATGTGACACTGAAGACTAGAGTAATGATGCTGAAAATTCAGCTTTGATCACAGGAATAAATTAAATTTTAAATTATGTTACAACTTTTTTATTGTATTTTTGATCAACGAAATGCATTGGTTAGCATAAGAGACCTCTATCAAATACATTTATCTTTTGAACAGTAGTCAATATTTGTTGTAAAGTCTGTAAATCCTTCAATACTTATGGAGCCCCTAAGGGACATGTTGGAGGAATATGGAGATAATATTGCGTTCTTGAACCTGTTGAGCTCTTTGCTCAAACCTGATCACACAGGAAAACCTTAACTATGTTACATGGTGGCAAATTCGTATGTTTTTGTACAATGTCAATTGTACACAAATGCACAGCTATTAGAAAAAAGTAGGAATGAAGGTACACCCCTAAACCTAACCATCACTGGGGCGTAAGCAGATTGTACAAAAATATATGAATGGGATCGCATGGCTTCATACGAATTAGCCACCGATTCGCCAGAACTTAAAAGAATTACGAATCACCATGAGATGTTGTCAACACTGGCGTCACCAAACAGAACAGCAGATATAATGCCTGTTTCCAAACACATTTCTCATCTGTCATTGGTTGAACAAACAACTGGCTCCGCCTTTGGTCAGGATATGTAAAAAGAGCAATGTTTTAAAAGAGGAATCATCCCACAGAATACTTATTTATAGTTGTTTCTGGCCCGGTTTCACAGACAGGGCTTAGATTAAGCAAGGATTTGGCTTTAATTAGGGCATCTAAGTAGCTTTTATAAATGTGCCACAGAAAAAGAACATTATTGGTGTGCATCTTGAGACAAAACAATAGCACTGATATATTTTAAGATTTGTCAGTGCAAGTTGTTTCCAGTTAAAACCGCTCAAAAAAGCATTTTAGTCTGGGACTAAGTTTAAGCCTGGTCTGTGAAACTGGGGGTCTGTGCTTTAAGCCGGAGTGGTTTAACAAAAAAATTTTTTTTGAACGTCTCCAAAGATGTTTTACTTCTCCTTTGCAAGCTTTAAGCACAGTTTCTGACACATAATGGATAATTCCATATGCCGTGAGCTTCAATACATGATACAAAATGTAAAGAACCGGATGCCGCTCCGACTTTTAAAGGGCAGGGTTGCGAAAGGGCAATGAAAGGTGCCTGAGCTGTGGAGGGGGCGTCAGCTGCGGCTCGACTGTGGCTTAGGAAAGAGCCCAATGGACAGCAGGGGCCCCTCATCTCCATGACACACTCTCTCGCACCGCAGCGATCGCAGTCAGGGGCCACACTAATCAATACACGGAGCCTGCAGGAGTGCGGAGGAAATGTCTTAATGTCCTCAAGATGTGCGCGACTGCAGGTTACACTCATTCTGGTTTGCCAGCGACGCAAAAACCACTGGCATGACGTTGGTGTGTGTGTGGGGGGGAGGGGGGGACAGAGAAAGAGGGATAGAGGGCAGGCTAATTAATGTAAGCATTTGCCAGTGATTAAGCTTTAAACAGAAAGGTCAGCTGAGCAGCAGAGCAAGGCCTGTCCCAGCGCCTTGCTCTTAGGGCAGTCTAAACCTTTCCAGCTTAAATGGTAAAGATGCCATTTCAGGATGGGGGAGCATGGGACACATGTAGGCCTGACACACGGGTCATTGGCTCGCCACCCTCCATTACCCGGCCAAGGCAAATGTGCCGATCTGTGTCATTTAAGAAATGAAAAATAAGGCCTTCGACAAGATCAATAGATCCTGCGGTTCTCAACCGGCTGTGATTAATTGACTGTCACCAATTAATGGGGGAAAGATTACAAACCATTGTCTGAAGCATATGTGGGCAAAATACAATCTTTAGAGTATCTGAACTGTTCCAATAATATGATCTGAACTAGATTTTTTACATGTGCAATTGCAAATAAAAATGTTCAAACTAATTTCACAAGACTTCTCTACCTCTCATTGGTCTTTCAAACACATAGTTAAGCATCAAACACACTGACCATAATCAATATGCATCTTGTTGCAACTGTGTGCCTGGTTGTATAAATCATCAGAACTTTGGGAATAATTATAATATAACATAATATACAGTATCATTCAAAAGTTTGAGGTCAGTAAGATTATTATTTTTTAAAGATATTAACACTTCTATTCAGCCAGGATGCATTCAATTTATTAAAATTGACAGTAAAACATTTATAATGTTACAAAATATTTATTTTTCAAATAAATGCTGTTTTTTCGAGCTTCCTATTCATCAAAGCATCCTAAAAAATGTATCATCTGTTTTCAACGTTGATAATAATAAGTAATGTTTCTTGAGCAGCAAATCAGCACATTCAAATGATTTCTGAAGGATCATGTGACACTGGAGTAATGATCACAGGAATAAATTACTTTTTAAAATATATTACAATAAGAAGTTATTTTAAATTAATATTTAATCATTTAAATGTAATAATTTTTACAATAATACTGTTTTTACTGTATTATCGATCAAATAAATGCAACCTTGGTGAGCATAAAAGACTTCCAAAACCTTTTTTTTTTAAATGCACCGACCCCAAACATTATAACAGTAGTGTATAATATAATAAATGAGTCCTCAGCAAATCAAATCAACCCATACCTCTCTATTAACAACGTAATCTCCGAATGGGCCTTTTTGCAGACTTATGTGTCATCCATCTGCTCTGGATGAATCATTTCACTGGAGACTTGTGATGAAATGGACATCTCTTGTTGACACAGCTCTTGTTCCACTTACGAACGATGAATTGAGTAGCAAGCGATTTTTGTGTGTATTTCTGAGATGCTGATCTTACTGACAGGAGAGACAAAAGGGGGAGGTAGTTCTGTAAAAATAAGAAAACAAGGCAAATATATGTTATTATGTAAGAGCGTGCTCAGCAGTTTGGTCTTTGCTTACAAATGTGTGCAAACTCTCTCTCCAGGAATGATTCGACATGCAGATGTCTAAATCTGAGTTTCAGACCTAGTGGCGTACAGTTTGACTACTCATAGTCTAGACAAAGTGAAGTCTCCATGGGCTGTGTTGACATGACAGACCTGCAACAAATGACAGTAATGTAGTCGCAGCACCAATAGTCCGCTTGATGCAATCAATGTACAACATTGTTTTGAATCAGTTCGATGCTAATGAAGTTATATCACAAGCGCTCAGCCACTGGGTCTGTCATTATGGGATAATAAAGCCATCATTTGGCGATGACCAATGAATTATGAGATCAAATAAAAATGAAGTAAAACGGTTTACACTGTTGTAATAAAACTCTTGAAACAACGAGCCGACTTAAAGAGACACATTAGCAGAACAGGAGGGACAGAGAAGCATTTTGAGTAGTAAAAATATACACAGATTGGCTTTTAATTGCTATTTAGACGTTTGGTCACTCTATACATTTTTTTTTTTTTTTGAATATTTTGATCTAATAGTGATTCATTGTGAAAATACCAAGTGTTAATGGCCTTAAGAGCAACCTGATCACTCAGACTTCACTTCAGGCTGTGATTTAAGATTTAAGATGCAATTTATTAAAGTACAAATAGGCTACATTTGTTCAGGCCATATAAAATGTATTCCTCCCAAACATAACTACATCAACAATTATTATTTGCCTAGGCTACACTGACAAAGTTGGTCTACCTGTAGCAATAATAACCTACCATAAAAGACTAGAAATAAAAAATTAAGCACAGACTGTCTATAATAACTGAAGTTTATAATAATGCACAACCACAACCATCTTATTAACATATTATCTAACTTACTAATAATGTTTTTATCATTATAAATGTGTTGTTTTTAGGTGCGTTCACGCCATTCCAACTTGTAAAAAGCGTTCACGTCCGCGTAGAACTCGTAATTACAGCTTGTAAACTGGGAATTTTCTGAGAGCTCCAACTTATACCACTTGATCACTGCATATTCATTTAGGTGTTGATATCGTTGCCACTGAAACGCATAATTCACAGTCCGAGGACGTGAACAGCTCAAAGTAGAACGTCACGTGTTGTCATCTCGAAACTACCGTAATTACGACATGGCGTGAAGACAGCATTGTTTGTTGCTGTTGGTAACTGAAGGAAGGAACACATCAAGATTCTTTTTTAGCAGTAGATGTGATATACTAGAGACCATAAATTCTATAAATACAAAACCTTGCTTTATAAAAGCATAAATAACCACAATCGTTTAACACTACCCAACACATTGAGAATGTACAGTAGTCTGAGGCAGACGCGTTTCGCTGTAGTTTAGTACTCTGCGCTTGCCGTAGTCGCGTGTGCCGCTAGTTACTTTGTTTCTGTTGGAGGGAGTTTTGGATCATGTTTCTAATCTCTGAGGACTAAATCATGGCGCAAAGTTTTCAAAACGTCACTCTTTCATTGACTTTACCGATATCCTGCCAGATTTGCCTCGGAAAGGTAACACTTTAATACACTTAGTTTAAATACGCAGGAGTTGAACACAAAGTCGTTCAGTGCGCGCGTGTACTTCATGTTTGTTGATTGTTGATGCATCTCGGTCTTTAAATTAAAACCACTTTAATGTAACAGTTCTTTTTATCATCTATCAGTGAAGATACAGTGTAAAAATACGTGCATTTAAAGATAATAACGTTTCTGTAACTCAAAACAGCGATAGTTTTATTACAGTAGAGCACCAAGCGTCCCTTCTGATTTAGTTTTCTCCCAAAACAAAAATTAACGACCATTCCAGCACTCACCTGAACACCGTGCTCTGCTGTTAATGAATCCCTGAAATCACCACAAAGGGTGTTGTCAGAAATAATGGACCAGATAAGCAGGAATGTTAAAGGGATAGTTCACCAAAAAAAAAAAAAAAGAAAATTCTGTCATTTGCTCACCCTCAAGTTGTTCCAAACCTGTATTAATTGATGGCCACCACTGACTTCCTTAGTATTTTTCATACTATGGAAGTCAATGGGGCCCATCAACTGTTTGGTTACCCATAGTCTTCAAAATATCTTCTTTTGTGTTCAGCAGAAGAAAGAAATCTTGAGGGTAAGTAAATGATGACAGAATTTTATTTTTAGGGTGAACTATCCCTTAAATGTTAACAGTCATGATGTTGAATTTACCTTTTGGTTTGCTCTGATCTACACCTCAAAGGTGCGTCAGCCAGTCATTTGTTGCAACAACCATGTGTTCTGCTCCAACTGTATCAAAGTTTGGCTGGAGAAGAGCAGTCAATGTCCCACCTGTCGAGTGGCCATCACCCCAGAAAACCCCTGCAGAGAAATCATTGGTAATGAGACCTCACAATCATATCTTGTTATTTTTTCAATGTAAGCTGTAGAACTTTGTTTGTTTTAGGCAGGATGAGTGTGATTAATTATAACTCTTTCTTTCTCGTGTGTGTGTTAATGCTCACAGGAGCCACAACTGACAGTGAATCCAATGAGAGCTCTTCTGTGAAGAGACGCCTCCGAAAGACTCGAGGGGAGCTGCTTTTGCGAGAATATGAGGTATTATTTCTCAAAGACCCAATGAAATGGTTTGATAAATACAAATTTCTTTCCTGTATTGAGATTTCTTATATCATTTCTCTAAATGATATAAGAAATTTCAATACAGGAAAGAAATTTGTATTTGGAGTTTCCCTCCAAAATCAGTGCAGAAAACTGCTACGCCTCTAGACTCCAAATTGGATTTCATGTGATCTTCAACACGTTTTAATACACTGCCCGTGCCCGGCCAAAAATGTCGCTGTTTGGAAGAGTCTATGATTGGATCATTGTTGCTGTGAATATTATGTTTCTAGCATATGTTAGTGTTTGGCAACAGTTCTTCTAACCCTAAGGCCGTGTGTCCACCAAAGCGTTTTTTCACGCGGCTGGCGTATTTTTTAAATTGTTTTCAATGGGAGCGCCACGTTTTTAGAACGCCATGAGCGTAACGAGGTGCTGAGCGTGTATTTAAAGCTCAAGCGCTGAGCGTTTTTTACTCATCACTGTCACTTTTTACACAGCCGTCCAATCACAGTGGAGGAGGGGCGGGACATATGTCATACCGATCAACTGTCACAACATTCTTTCTGTACAACGACGTCAACCAGCAGAACTAACCAAACAAAATGGATGAAAAATAATTTTTTAGTATGAAACAAATTATCTGCGAAATCAGTACAAGTAATCTGTGCTGCGGATATTCTGTATCATAGCAACGAATCGTCTCAACTGAAAAAACGCAGCGCTGCCAAAACGCTCTCAAGCGCCCACAGCTGGGCGTTTTCAGCAGAGCGTCTAGTGTTTTCAGCTGGCTAAAAGCGCTTTGGTGGACACATGGCCTAATTGATGGAGTGTGTAGCTTTTCATTTCTTAGACAACCATGTAGGAAGACACATCTTGGCCATATTCCAGGATGGCAATACAGTGCATGATGGAAATAACATCACAACATTTATTTCCATCAAGTGGTGCATACATTTTTTTGTCAAGATCTTGTAATGTCAATGAAAGAGTCCAGCTCTCTGTAAAGTCTCCTCCAGTACATCCCAAAGACTTTCAATGAGTTTAAGCTCTGGTCTCAGAGGAGCATCAATTCATGTGTGAAAATGATTCTTCATGCTCCTCCCAAACATTCTTTCACAGTTTGATCCTGATTAATCTTGACATCGTCATCCTGGAATATGACCATGATGTGTCTTCCTACATGTTTGTTTAAGAAATGAAAAGCTACACAAGAACTGTTGCCAAACACTAACATGCTAGAAACATAATAATCACTGATCCAATCACAGACTCTTAAGCATTTGACTATTAAAATCCAAACAGCAACTTTTTTTTTGGCCGGGCAGTGTAAAATATGCCTGTTAAAAAAATGGACCTAGCTATGCAACGAAAGCCAGAGCTTATGAATCATCTGTTTTACAGGATGAAATCGAAACCCTCTTGAAAGAGAACGAGGACTTGAAAAGCAAAAACTTGAGCCTTGAGATGCAACTTAAGACAGCTCTGGAACCGAGCACGGTCTTGGTTCCTCAGAGCGAAAGCAGTACTGTTGACCCGAGCGCTCTGGAGGAGTCGGCTAATAAGCTGAGAGCTGCCAATGACCTCTACAGGAATTTAAAACAGGACCTCGAAAAGCTGAAGGAAGTATGAATGGGATTGTTTAAAAAAAAAAAAAAAGACAGATTAGACAATGGCCAAAAAAAGCGCAAAACTAGAAATATCACCCCATAATTTAGCCGTTTTGAGATAATCTGCATTGACTGTGCTCACTTGGTCATTTAAACTGAAGTCGTAATGTTATTTTCATAAATCATCATTGTCAGTGGATAATAATTTTCTGTTTTAAATATTTTGTTGTACATTGAGGAAACATGTCAAATGTATTTTTTTTTTATGTGAGTAATTGTCTCATTTGCTATCATCTAACTTTTTTACATATTTTGGCATTATTTGGGCTACTCTCCAAACATCAGAATTGGTATCAGTTGTTGAAAAACCCTTATCATTCGTATAATATTATAGTAAAGAGATATGGTTGCAATGGCTCGGTGCTTAGTCCACATCTAGAGCATAAATATATATGTATATAGTCCCTGGTTTTCTCTATTTTCTAGAGAAATTTTCACTGACCATTGGAAAAATGGGAAAGGGTGTTATTTGTCTTCTGTGCTTACAAAAGAAGAAAAAGCAACTATTCTGAAAGAAACATGCTTCTTTCCCTCAGGCTAACAAAACTCTGCGGTCCCAAAATTTTGACCTAATCCAGGAAAATATGCATTTGAAAGCAGAAGTGGACAGCAGATCTCCTCAAAAGTAAGCACAATGTTCATTATACAGTGTTGGTGTACTGACTTGCATTTTGAGTAAGATTAAACATTGACAACAACAAATAAAATATATATTTTTTTATATGTATGGATATTTACACAGTATTAGTAACTCAGATCTTTCAAAGTTGATTTTATTTGTGGTTTGTCTGTGTTTTACATTGAGGTTTGGCCGGTATACAGTCGCAGCTCTCGAGTCTAAAATTCATCAGTATGAGCGGGATGTGGCCCAGCTGAAAAGAGCTCTGGAGCGCAGCGATAAATACATCGAAGAGCTTGAAGCCCAGAACCAGAGGGATGACCCTCAGTCTGAAGAAGGTATTTGTTCAAACGCAGCCTCTGGAGGGACTCAAAACGGAGGGATTGAAAGGATTGCACTGATGCGAAGGAGCCTGAGTGAAATGGAGGAAACTTCTGTTTGTACAGACCTGGACCGAAAGTGTTCAGAGCTTCCCAACAACCACGGGCACCTCCTCACTACATCTGATGCCTGTTTTCTAGGAGGGACCTTGAGTCCACAGAAGGATGGACTCAAAGAAGTTACCGTTCCCTCTACACCCTCCTCGGCTCTCAGATCTCTGAGCTTGAAGAGTCCTGTGGTGTGTAGTGACCGAAAGTTAGGTCTCAAACCTCTCACTTACCTGAGAAGACTGAGTTTTGATGATTGCCAGGGCCCAGCCAGCTCATCCTCAATCAGCCAAAGCCCAGGATCCTTCCAAGGCAACAGAGGCGCTCCTTTCAATCAGAAGACTGCTGTGAATTCAGACAGAGAGGTCTTGTGTGGAGGCTGGATGGACTGCGGACCTGAGCTGCCCCATCTGGAGGAAAACAGAGAGAAGTTGGAGCCGTCCGAGGACCCTACGGGAAACAGTGAGGCTTGTATGGATGCAGCGTACCTGGACAAGATCTCTGAGCTGGACTCTATGATGGCTGAGGGTGAGAGCTCCAACAGTCAGGTCTCTCACCTTCCCCTGGCATCATCCCCATCCTCACGCTCTCCAGACTTTGATGCCACCCAAATACCAGAACTGGATTTCTGTAGCAACCTCTTGGCTGATCCTGGAACAGCAGGAGAGCACCAAACCACATCTTTGACACAGGAGACCACCCATTGTGATGTTGAGGTCAGTGACAGAGCTGGAGATAAGGTGGAAAATCCCGGCCAGCCCACTAAACGCAAGTGTCCCACAGGATTGTCCATCTCCAGCCCCTCCAAACTCTCCAAACTAAAGTAGAAGCAGAAACATTTCAAGTATTTTACAGCATGATCTTCCAGCATGATTTCAATGACATTTCAGGAGAACAACAAGATTTAACAGCCTTTCTGTTCCATCAGGGCTTTTTATTACAATTTAGCCTCACTGTTCATTATGATGGCAGCAGTGTGCGCTGGATCATGTTACTGTATGATATAAAAACCATTTCAGTATCCTGAGGGGATAAGGTGTTACCATTACACCTTTCTCTTGAAATTAAACGTATTTTTTTCTATCGAATTTCAAGGATTTTTGTGGTTGTGCAGAATTACCTGGCATTCTGAATAAATCTGTTATTAAACTGTGAAAACAATAAATGCTATTCTTGCATACAGTTTGAAAATATTAAGTCATTTTCTATTTTTCAGATATTTTAGTAAATGTTTTTGTACCTGGGTGTTATCTAAATAAAAAACTTTTGTATGCCTATAATTTATAGTTTCATCTTCACATTTTCAAAACCTTTGATTTAGTGTTATGACAACAACAGTAAGCGTTTTAGTTATAGTGCACGCAAACACATTGTCTTTCTGTGTTCAGTGCTGAATTATTTCATGTGTCATCACCAGAATACTAAACAAATCCATTTACTACCCACATCCTTCACAGTCTTTTAAAGAATTAATTAATGCTAGTGAATTAACACTTCATTAGCTCCAACTAAAAGCGCTGGGCGATTAAAAATTCATGCAGTGATTAGAGTTTAGTGAAATATACATGATAGTTAAAGTTGCGTAATCAATCAAGCCAATGCCACCATGACGCGTTAACGTGAGCGAAATGTAAATATTCAAACACAATATCTGATTTAAATACAGATTATGTTTTGATGTCTGCGAATTTCTGTTGACGTCATTTGTAGGCTAATGTATGAATATTTATGTCTAAAACGATTTTCGTTATATATTTATATTAGGCAATTATTAGTTCGTTTTTCTTTTTTCCCTTTATCTTATCTGAAATATAGAGTTGCTTAATGAATCAACGCGGTGCAACCATAAATATTAGCTAAATTAAAATATTCACGTTTGCAAATTCTCCTGAAACTGAAATTAACGAATAGCTACGGAATCAACAATGGTTCCAATTTATTGATGCATTTTATTTTTGCAAACGATTAATAAAAATAAAATGAAATTAATTACATTATTTCGCAGTTAAACAATATATTTCATGTTTCCATTTTGCTTTTATTTCATTTATTAAAATAAATATGCTTATTATAAACATTTTAATATTATTTATAAAAAAACTGAATTATGCCCAACTTAAAAGTGTCTGATTAATTTGGATGTATTTTTACAAAAAAAAAAAAAAAAATCTACTATTATTCAGACATTTACACAGTCAGCCCTCATTTGCATATCGAATGTTAGCGGTTACACTGTTACCGTTTAAAGCAACAAACAACATTCTAAATCAGTAAAGGCATCACGCATGCGCACAGAATCCACAGGTATGGAAGCCCCCCTCTCAGTCATTAGGCCGATTTACAGTTCGAGGAAGACATGAGACGAGAAGAGGCGCGATGAGATGAGAGGAGAGGAGGAGAAGAGAGTCAATCGCGCTCGTCTCGCGAGAATAGGCGAGGCTGCCGGACGAGATGTGAGGGACTCAGGTGTAAGAGCGCTCCTCATCCACACACAGCAGAGCCAAACAGAGACGCACACACACACACACTGCGGGCATCTTCTCTGTACCATCAGCAGCCGAGCGCTACCGCATCCGCCCGACGCCAGAAGAGGAGGCGGGAGGACCTGGCCTCTCTCGCTTTGGGTTTTATCCTCCTTTCGTGCACTTTATCTAAACCGGATCTAGCGCAAACATGATGTCCATGAACAGCAAACAGGCGCATTTCGCCATGCATCCCAGCTTACCTGAGCACAAGTACACATCTCTGCACTCGAGCTCGGAGGCGATCAGGAGAGCCTGTCTGCAGACTCCACAGGTAAACGAGCTCCAAACTTCTGCTTTTCTCCTGCGTTCTCCTCTGCGCGCGAGGAGGAGCGCTGGAGGCGCATATTCTGCCTTAATGTTTTTTTCATGTATTCCACAGCAATCATCCGCACGCCTGTGATCTTTTCTGAAGGCATGCTCACTGAAGGCTCAGGCTTCAGCCTTTTTTGTATTAATTTTTATGACTGGAAGCCTCTTAAAAGGAATATTCTCTCTGTGTTATGTGTTGACACTATTCCCCAGCTGACATCTCCACTTTCTTTCTGTTTCTCTGTTTTTCTCGCTCTCTCTCTCTCCGACTCCTCCAGCTACAAAGCAACATCTTCGCCAGTCTGGATGAGACGCTCCTGGCCCGCGCCGAAGCTCTGGCGGCCGTGGACATGGCCGTGTCCCAGGGTAAGAGTCACCCGTTCAAGCCCGACGCCACGTACCACACGATGAACACCGTGCCATGCTCGTCCACCTCCACCGTGCCACTCGCCCACCACCACCACCACCATCACCACCACCACCACCAGAACCTGGAGCCGCCCGACCTCATGGAGCACATCAGCTCTCCGTCGCTCGCGCTGATGCCCAGCGGTCACGAAGGGGCCGGTGGAGGAGGCGGAGGAGGAGGCGGCGGGGGCCTGATCTCCACGTCGGCCCACCCGCACTCCCACATGCACGGGCTCACCCACCTGTCCCACCAGGCTGCTATGAACATGAACTCGCCGCTCACTCACCACGGGCTCTTACCGGGCCACCACGGCGGTGCGCACCAGGGCGCGCCGGGACTCATCAACAACGGACTGCCCTCCATCAACGACTCGGACACGGACCCTAGGGAGCTGGAGGCGTTCGCGGAGCGCTTTAAACAGCGGAGGATCAAACTCGGGGTGACTCAGGCGGACGTGGGAGGCGCGCTGGCCAACCTGAAGATCCCAGGCGTGGGCTCCCTGAGCCAAAGTACCATTTGTCGCTTCGAGTCTCTAACTCTGTCGCACAACAACATGATCGCGCTCAAACCCATTCTCCAGGCGTGGCTGGAGGAGGCCGAGGGCGCCCAGCGCGAGAAAATGAGCAAACCCGACATTTTCAACGGCAGCGAGAAGAAGCGCAAGCGGACCTCCATAGCGGCCCCGGAGAAGCGATCTCTGGAGGCGTATTTCGCGGTCCAGCCTCGGCCGTCCTCGGAGAAAATCGCGGCTATAGCTGAGAAATTGGACCTCAAAAAGAACGTGGTGCGAGTATGGTTTTGCAACCAAAGACAAAAACAGAAGAGGTTGAAATTTTCCGCGGCTCACTGATGGACTATACACTTCTGTAGGGAAACAAACAACAAAACTGACTTTTGGGGACCAAGGAACATCACTTTGGTTCAAACGCGTGTGCTCATGATTAGTACCGTTTGATTTTCACAACTCATGTTTCTTTTCACTGTACTGGTGAATGTGAAGTATGCAAATAACAGGTAATCCATACGAACTACTTTTCTGCGGTTCAACTCTACATTTGTTTTTGTTGCCCCAATGACGTTTATTCTGAATGACGAAAAATAGCCATTGATGGATTACCTCATAGTTTAATTCTATCCTATTTATTTATTTATTTATGTATTTTTGTTCAGCATATTTATGTACTTATTCATTCGTAACAGGGAACTGCTATATTTTTGATTATTAAATGTGTTAAAAGCAGATCCCATTTTCTCAGTCTTGCTGATGAACTAGTGTGATCATTCAGTATTTCAAAGGTCTGCTCTGATGAATACAGAACTGAACAGGAAAAGTATACAGAGTCCCTTTTAAATAAAGGTGGCAACCACCGCTCGTATTTGTTGAAATTGCACTGAAATCTACTGTTATTTAGATTGGTTAGATATATTCTAATGCTTTTGTGTATATATATAAATATACGTACAAATGACACTTGCTCACCTTGTAAAACTGAATTCCCAGTTTTTTTTTTTATTACTTATTATTTATTCTATTTATTATTGTTTTGGCAAATCAGAATTCTTCCTATGCGGATATTAGTTAACTCGCATGATAAAGATGATAATATTTACAAAGCAAAATTGTCCTGAAATATCATTTCGTTGGTTTGTATACTTTGGTTTGCAGTGCAAACATTCTATGCATTGAAAGAAAAAATAATAATTACCAAGCACTACATAGAGTATCTACTGGTAGACCTTGGTGGATGGTGTACGTCACTGTTTAATGCCTGTTTTCACATGAAGACACAACGTTGTTTGTCGTGTTAATTGTTCCTGAGAAAAAAAAAAGGTTGTAATGATTTTATTTTGTGCACACGTATGTTTACAAACAGCGGCCACGTGCGCATCACTCTGTCATACCTGTGCACCTGTCCAACAGTCTGCTGTCTCTCCATCTTATCATCCAAACTTCTCTCATTCTGTAAGCCAAATCCAGCTGCAGGGCTCCAGTCCCGGCGATCTTCTAAATAAACGATGGAAAATCAAAGTGGAGGCTGTCATTGGGGTGCATCTTATTCTACAGCACAGACAGACAAATCTCAGACATATTTAGCTACTGTATGATTGTTTAAATTTCGCCTACACATAAATGAGAAATGGAAAAAAAAAAATATTAATGTTTATTAGGATTGGAAATTATCAGAGATATACACATATTCACAAATGATACCTATCCGGCACAATTACATTTAAAATAGGCTATATATTAGGGCAAAATAGCGAAAATATGGACTTAAAAGTTGAATGCCACAATTAAAACGTAAAAGATAATTAACATAGAATGGCGCAAAAAAATAAATAAAATAAAATAAATATTAACCAAACCCTGGATCCAATAGCATTTCTTTCTTTGTTTCTTTGTTTGTTTGTTTGTTTGTTTGTTTCTTTCTTTCTTTCTTTCTTTCTTTCTTTCTTTCTTTCTTTCTTTCTTTCTTTCTTTCTTTCTTTCTTTCTTTCTTTCTTTCTCTGTCTTACAGTGGCTTCCTTATCAGCACAAATCTTTGATATACAGTCATTACTCCAGAAACATGCATTATTTATACATTTTTATTGCTCTTCATTTCCATGATCTGGATTTCTCAGACTGCATTCCGTTAGACCAGTGAAAATATTTTTTTTTAACCACGAAATTCACGTTTTTACTGACGAGACGAGAAAATGTCTTAAATTTAACATAATGCATTGCAGACAAAATTGTAAATACATAAGATACAAAATTGTATAATTAATAATAATAATACTTTTTAATAAATGTCGCACGATTTCGGCCATGATACTCCGTTAGCATTATATTTGAATAGGCCTATACCCTTACTACGGTTTATTAAATAATTCATGCTCTGTGGTTTGGAAAATTAATAAACGGAATACAACAAGACACTAATTAAAAAGCTCGGTAATTGTTATCGGCGCCCTAATGGGGTGTTAGTGTGTCAAACAAATGGAATTTTTGGCCATGCACGTGTCTGCTAAATGAGGTAACATGAGCATTACATTAGACTTCCCTCTGAATAGAATTCTGCGATTCGATATCTGCTTATAATAGCAGCCGAAAACTCTTGGTATTATTTCCTCGAAACAGACCTGAAGGCTGTAGGTGATATAATGGGGTTTTACCCTGCCGAACTGATAATAAACATTTCATGAAGCCTGAGAGCAGGCCGTCTCCAAACAGTCTCACTAAAGAAACGCGTCTAATTTCAAAAGTTTGTTTATTCATAAAAAAAAAAAAAAAAAAAAAAATGACACTGCAGATCTTTCTCACTGTAATATAGCAGAGAATTTCAGGGGGGAAGGGGAGGGGAGCTTTACATTTTGCTGCCTTTTAAAAAAGATATGTTATATGTAGGTGATGCAATATTAATCGCGCTTTGCTGATATAAAATGCAATATTTTCAGACAGCTATCGGGGTTTTTCAGGGAAGCACTTGATGAAAGCAGGTCGCAGCTGCAGTGCTGCTGCTGGAGAAAGAAACATTTATTGCTCCTGTTTGGCTTTTGGCAACGAACAGAAGAACGCAGTGAGTATATGGACATTTTCTTTGGGAAAGGATGATTTGACTGGCACTGAAAGTCTCCCAATCTAGTCGTGCTTTTGGATCGTTTTGCAATTCGACGCTCTCTTGGCGCGACAGCATATTGAGAAAATATTCATTTTCAGCTTTAAGTGAGTTTCTGGCATCAAACACTGCGTACACCTCAGATCCAGTCTTTTTTTCTTCTATTTTATATAGACAATTTCTACAAACGAATCTTTCCAAGAAATGATTCTCTGTAATTGTATTGCTGTTGTAATTTTTTATTCGGCTATTTGTTGTTTGGCTTGGGATTCAGTTTTGATATCGAATCCGTTTCTTCCCTCACACTATAAAATATTTGATTAAATAATCTAAAATGTATTCAAGGTCAAATCTAAATTAACTCGTTTATACAAGTCAAATAAATAATCGACTGCATCAACCTGACTACATTAATTACAAATTATTTTTAAATTAAAATAATATAGCCTAATATGATAAAATAATATATATATAGCATATATATATATATATATATATATATATATATATATATATATATATATATATATATATATATATATATATATATATATATAAATAAATTAGCTAGAAGCAGTTTGTTTTTTACAGTGATGTCGGAGATGTAATTATAATTTCATCATTTTCATTTTACTGTTTTTTATTATTATTTTTATTTCGCTAATCCCCCACACCGTTTTTAGGTAGCACTTTATTTTACAGTCTTGTTTCGCATGAACATATTGTAGTAGTGACACCTAACCCTGAACCTACCCCTAAACCATGAACTTAACCCATGTTACCTTACACTACTCAGTAGGCTACTTAAGTACACTGTAAGTCCACTGAAAGTGCACGAACTGTAAAATAAAGTGCAACCCCTTTTTATATTAATTTAAAACTTCGAACTTCGTTTTGCCATTGAGAAGCGCACGCGCCATATTTCAGCACCACGAACAGCTCCCTCGCAGATTGAAGAGTAATGCATTATTGAGAGTCTATATCAAACAGCTCTAGGCTGCTGCTGTCTTTCTGCCTGCACTAAAGCCTCTAATATGTTAATGGCCGGAGGGGATGCCGCAGGTACAGAGCCCAGCTGCTTCATGAGCCATATGTCAGCCGGTTTGCCTCATGGATCTATTAATCAAGAGATACTTCATCAACACAACTCAACAGCATCGCACCCTCAAAGTTCAGCTGCTACAAACAGCAACAACAAGAACACCGGCTAACCCATTTAAAGCGAAAAGAGAAACATTCTGTGGATGGATGTGAAAGAGAGAAAAAAAGGTCTCTTCTGTTGTTATTTGCACGCTTAAACGAGCAGTGAGCATTATCATTCTAACCTTCGATAAAAAGAAATTATAATTGTTCTACCCGAAAAAAATCAACCCGTCTGGATAGCATAGCTTTTTTATTTCAAAATAATTGTTCGATGTTTTTTTTTCCCCATTGAGCAGAAAAAAAACAAAACCAGATATGAGCTGAACTTGAAATAAAAATATTATTCTCAGATTTGTAAATTATTTATCAATGTATTTTATATATATATATAGTGCATGTATTTTGTAATTCTATGAATAAATTACAATTAAAGATAACACTTTATTTTACAGTCATTGTTACATATGTTACTTATCATAGTAATAACAGTAAGTTATGCATAATTACATGCAACTAACCTTCAACCAAACTCTAATCCTAACCCTATAGTAAGTACATGTTGTTAATTAATTTTACTCAGTACTGTTACAAGGACACCTTAAAACAAATTGTAACCCAATTCATTTTTAAGTAGGCTACCTAAAATATGAAACAATAAACAAATCATATTTTATATGACTATAGGATGACATTATGATATCAACTGTTTATTATTATGATTATTTTAATAAGCAATGTAATTAGCAATTTTTCGATTAGCAACTAAAGCAGCCTGTTTTATGGGAAACAAGTGCACACAGAGCAAATTCAGTATCGGTTATAACAATGTCCATGAAGGATGGCCTGTGGACGGAAATGTCAAACAGGGGGTTGGGAGAGCGAATCCTCCGGATCTGTGTTCATTTCCAACTTGTATTTATTCAGTGATCTTCAGCATCTCGCCGGCCTCGAGTGGAGGCGGGCTGTTGACACAACGGCATATTTCAATCACAAGGGGTTCAGAGACAGACCAAAAACCTATTTGTTTAATAAATCCGTCATTTAAGTTGAAAAATATTTGATAAGCAAGGTTGACCCCCCCCCCCCCCCCCCTTCCAAACCCACGGCGTTTACTGCAGCTGAGAGGAAATAGAGGTTAAAGTCTTTATGCAGATCAAAACCTGCTCGGCTCTCTGCATTTATCCGCGCATCAAATACTGCAGACAGCTCGACTCCAGATACTCCCTTCAAGAACAAACTGACAGAAATTAAAGAGCCAGCAAGGTTCCTGCCAAACAATATCCAGCTGTAGCTTTAAGCACGTGAGAATCGTCGCTGATCTGGCTCTCCCATTGGATTGTTAGAGTGGCTGTCAGTCTGTTTCTTTATGATGGGCTGTATAAATGTCAAGTGCTTTCTCTCACCCTGTCTCTTTAACGCTCTCATGGCCCCGGGCCCTGCACTTTTTGACCTTCTATTGAACACACTGGCCCCTCATCATTATCCTCATTTTGCCTCTGGAGTCCATCGTTTGTTCCAGCAATCCCTCTTCACCAAAGCGTGGATATTTACAAACCAGCTCTGGGTGACACTGTTTACAAATGGGCCCTTCAGATGGAGTTTTGAAGCCATTTGATTGCCCAAAGAGAGCGTGGAGAAAGTGTTGGAAAATGACGTGTTATTATACATCTCTAAATCGATTTTATTTTTCTCTACCACGCTTCCAGATGATGCAGTAAACAAGATAACGAAAACAAAACAAAAACAAACAAAAAACTAGAAATAAAAATAAAATAAAAAAAATGTGTCAATGATTTCAGACCGCAATGAGATGCATGGAGAACGTGTGGAGACTTTTGCCCCATGGGCTCCTGTTTTTCAGATTTTTCTGAATAAAAAAGACCCCAGCAGTTTCATATGGCTTTTTAAAATAGAGATATCAACAATGTCTTAAAACACAGATTTGACGAGATACATAATGTCTGCAATCAAAAGAGTTCAATAAGAACTCAATCCACTCTATCCAAATCAATTCTATAGCTCTATATTCTCACTTGATCTTAACATTTGTCTCATTTATGTCTATTTTTATTTATGGAGAAACATCCGAGACAAAGTTGATTCTCAAATGTGTCATAACTGAGAACTCCATTAAGATATCTTTGAGTTTCATTGCATTAGGGTTTATTCCTGAATTCACAAAAATCACATAAATAAAGAGTTTTTTTCAGTCAGATTGTCCACTGAGTAGTAATTTCTTTAAATACTATAGACATTTTAATATTGCATTACCTATTTAATTTGAATATTTATAATACCATGAAAAAAGGTATGTCACTTCAGTGGGGTTCTTTATAGGGTTCTATTTATACCAAAAGGTTCTATATAAGGACAAATGTTTTACATTATCGCATAGTACTATCATGTTTAACGTTTAATTTCATGTTTAAATTGTTATTATTATTATTTTCTGGTAATAAATTGTGTACAAGCTGTTTGATTCATAAAATGTAAATACAATTACAGGGGCTTTAGTATTCAGAAACCCTTGTTATTAGAGACTCCGCTGGCCGTTAAGTGAACTGCAGCCAGCAACTTATTGTTTGTGTAACATACAAGAGAGACTAAGCGTTATGCAATGCAATGATCTCTACTCACGGTGAAGTTCTTTTTCATTCTTCTCTTAGAAGTAAAAAGAAGTTGGGCATACTTTTGCAGCAGTATACTGTTAACCAACATCCAGAAATCGTCCACGCTGCTGAAAGCAATGTTAGATAAATATATATAAATATGTGCTGCGCGCATTCCTCAATAACAATACTAGCTACACAACAAAATGACAGTGGAAGTAAACAGCGAAATGTTTGCACACGTTCTGCAATTAACCAGCATCATGTCGACTGAGGAGGTAGCCTATAGCCTAATTAAAATTACACTGTTATAATAGTTTTCTTTGCATGACACATTGACATTAGTCTACAGTTTCTGCTTTATCCTGAACATTATAAGCATTCGTTTCATAAGTCATTGAATAGAAGAGAGGAGAGGCTCTCAGAAGCGCGCGTAAACGTCACATCCTTTTGATTTTCCCGGCAAAAACGTCCCGAGTCCTTCACATAAAAATCAGTCTTTCATAGACAACTGTCTTGTTTTTTAGGTTTTGTTACAAGCTGTTCACATTAATACAAGGAGATCCTTAGATATAGGCCCTTAAATTATGTAATAATGATGAAATCAATTAATTTAAACTAAAACACATGATGGGAATCCTTTAAAGGTTCTATGTATTAAGTGCCTGACAGAACCCTTTTAAGGTTCTATATAGGACCTTTTCTTCTTTTCCTTTACGTTTCTTTCAATGATGACTTGTTTTGCTTAATTCTGCAAAACCATTGAGAATATTAACATAGCAGTGCAATCACCAGCCATTAGCCTACTGCCTGTGGAACGACATCAAACATCTCTAGTAGGAACTTCCACGATCTTTACAAGGGAAAAAATAGGCAGCTGATCATTTATCCCAATGAATGGTTTATCGATCACAGATGTCTGCACGCAGAGGTAAAGATAGACCTAATGCGATACATTATGCATGAAACATATCCCAAACAAGATCTGACAGGACGGGCCGACACTGTGCCACCATAAACTCATCGAGTCGTCACATTTCAATCTGGATAAGCGTGAACTGGCCATGAATGACTGAATATATTCATCAGCTTGAGTCTAGTGGAAGTTTGAAACTTCGTGCTCAAGGCTTAAAGGCCTTGTGTGTGTGTGTGTGTGTGTGTGTGTGTGTGTGGTACTGGCTGAGATGGAGGCTGTGTGTGTGTGTGTGTGTGTGTGTGTGCGTGTAGATAATGAGAGAACCGGCCTGGGCCACCCCTGTGCTCACCACCACACCATCAAATATTCATCAGTGTTGATTAAACAAGACACCGGCCGCAGATCTGGTGGCACTGTGCTAGAATGCCGAACCATATGCAAAAAGAGGAATGAAATAGGATGGACTGTCCTGCAGTCTGAGGTCAGCGTCAGCCGGTGGACGTGACATCAGACATGCAGATGATGATGATGATGATGATGATGATGAGAGAGGACAGGAAATGAGAGGCTGGAGAGGTCATGTGACAACAGATGAAGAGATGAGAGCTAGACAGTGTGTAGAAAATGAGAAAAATGACAGATGGGGAGAGGGGATGAAAATAGGGAGGAGAAGACAAGAAAACTGCATATACTGTTATTTCCTCTGTGGAATAATAATAAAAAAGTTTTGAAGAATCTTCACACAGATCTTTTTAATATAAAAACAGTTGGCAGTGACCACAATTGTAAATCTATATTTAAATAAATAAATCTTATTCATCAAAAAAAAAAAGATCAGTTTTTACAAAAATATTAAGCAGCACAGATGTTTTCAACATTGATAATAATAACTGTTTGTTGAGCAGTAAATCATCATATTAGAATGCTTTCTGAAGGATCATGTGACACTGAAGACTGGAGTAATGATACTGAAAATTCAGCTTTGATCACAGGAATAAATTACATTTTTACAATATATTCAAATAGAAAACAGTTCTGTTAAATTGTAATAATATTTCACAAGAGTCAAAAATATAAAAAATTAACCAACTCCAAACATTTAATCAGTAGTGAATTTAAAGCAGTTTTTTTTCTGATTCTTGTTTATATGCTCAGTTATTCAGGTTATATTGGTGCATCATTAGGTGGAAGGACGTGGATTTATCTTTATGAGTGAGTCATTGAATCATTCATTCAACCGATTCGTTCAAACACACTGGAGAAACAAAACAAGTGATTTTCTTTATGAGTGAGTCATTTACTCAAATGATCTGTTGAAACACATTGGCTGCATCCGGAATCACATACTTCCCTACTGTATAGAAGGAGGAAAACATCATGCAACAAAAAAAGTATGTTCAAATTCACAGTACTCATAAAATAGTAGACAAAACGTACCTGGATGACCTACTACTTCTGGGGAGATTCTGAAGTGTGCATACGATGGACACTTTATTATACCATGAGGCCACAGGAGAGGATTTGTGAATGGCAGTGAAGCGAAGCAACTAATACTGGTAGGTCACATGATAATGACAACATGGAAAATGTACGTCCGGATTACATTCATACTACGTACATTCATACTATATAGAACATACTTTTTTAGAGCTTGCAAAGAAAGTATTATTCTAAAAAAGTACCTACTCAACAGAGTAGCCTATGCGAGAGGAACGAAACAAGGGCTGCCTTTATGATAGTCATTTAGATGATTATTTCAAACACACCAATTCATTCCAGGAACAAAATCCCACACAGACAAAATCTAGCATACTACCCTTAATATGTATGCCATATAAAGATATGATAGAAATAGTAAGAATAGTATGCTAGTAGTATGCAGTTCCGATTCATCTGTACTGTCACTGAATGATTCATTCAACAAATTTGTTCAAAGACACTGATTTTTTTCAGGAAAAACACAAGTGACTTGCTGAATTCAGAACTGCATACTAGTATACTACTCGTACTACTTTTACCACATCTTTCTATGGCAGATATACTGTAGTAAGAGTAGTAATGGAAGTATGTGGTTCAGAATTCAGCAACTGTTTTTCTGAATCAATAATTGAGTCATTGACTCTGATTCTTTTTGAAGCTTGGCTGATCTGGTCACTATGAACTGTCATTATATTTAAACGAGCTGTGTGAAAATTTTCATTTTATGTGAACCAGCCTCAGGCATAGTGAAGAGCAAAGTTTTCAAGCGTTGACAGTTTAATTTTTGGTTGAACTGTTTCTTTAAGAACAACGCATTCGAGGAGAGGATCAGAACGAGGACAGGACTGAACTTGACAGGAAAGGGACAGTGGAATAGATGGGTGGAAAAAATGAATTGAAAAGAAGAAGAGAGGAGAAGAGAGGTCGGTCACTCCCGAGCACATTAAATATTTGATGAGATGTGTGGTTCAGCAGAGACAGGAAAGAGTGTGGTCAGAGAGGTTAGCCCAACTCATTTACAGCACCCGGAGAGAAGGAGAGACAGACACACAGAGAGCATTAAGAGTAAGATGTGTATTTTAGCATTGTCAGTCAGCATGCACAACACTTATTTGCTATTTGAGAAATGAAACATCTTAAAACATGACAGAATCAGAGCTGTATAAATTATTATAAATCAATGATCATTGTTTGTAGATAACAAAATATGTTCTAAGAACATTTTGCTAACGCTCCTCAAATTATGTGGAAATGTTCTCTTTATTAAAGTTCACCTATTATTATTTTTTAAATATTAGCATACCTTTCATGTAGTGTGCAACAAAGCTGTTTGTACATGTAAAATGTCTTCAAAGTTTTAAAGACCAAACTGCACAACAAATAAAGTTGTGTCTCCTACAAGAGAAATCGATTCTGAACTGCCTGAAACAAGTCGTTATTAATTCCAGTTTCACTTCCTGTTCGAACCTGTGTAGGTAGTCTTGTCTTCATTTACTGCCCGCAAACAACGTCTACTTTGACTCTCACACACTATAGTTGTAGCTGAAACTGGAAGAATTTGGTTCATCTTGTTGACATGCCGAAAAGACACGAAAAGCGAAATTTGTGCATGTAAAGTAAACCTATATTGTAGACTCCAAAACAAAACCAGGAACCTTTAACATAGCATAATAAGGGCACTTTTGTTCTGAAAAATGTTCTTTTTAAATTCTTGGTTATGTGAACGTCAAGGAAACATTCCATTTGATCATTACTCAAAAATTATGGGAATGTTAATTTTGAGCGTTCTCTGATCATTCTTAAACAAGTAGTAACATTTAAAAAATGTTAGACTACCATCCAACTAAAACATTTTATAAAGAAACACTCCATGAACGATGTATAAATATTGTTTTTGAGAACATTATTAAAGACCAGGTAACTTTGAACAAACGTTACTGGAAGAACGTTTGTTCATAACTTTAGGAGAATCTTGCCAAAAGTTGCCAAAGTTGAGAGCATTCCCTGTTAGCTGGGTTCAAATCACTTTAAGGTTTAGTCAGTTGAACAAACCTCTATCCCTATGTATTATATGTCCCTGTGTAACTCATCCTGCGTTGTTTGTGTTACAATACATCACCAAATCACTTTTTTCTTGTTGAAGAGATGTGTGGTACTTCAAGTGTACTACAACTGTACAACTACTTAAAAAAAGTGTCATAAATCATTAACCACCTAGCAACGCCCATGCAACCAAAGAGAACACCCTAGCAACTGGTTAACAACCACTCAGAAAAGTCACTGCACAGCAACGGTCTGACAACCATCCTTCATATTTTCTTCATAAAACATAAAAATGTTGCTTGAATTTAAAATGAATAAAAAATATTTCTTTTTTTGTTTGTTGAACTCTGAGACATCATTCATGAGTTTGTGCATGAATTCATATTCTGTGCATGAATTATTAAATAACAATATTTTAAATATTTGGGTAGTTATTAAGAAGAAGTTAATGAATAATTGATCATGTCTCCAATGTCAGCAACAGAGTAACAGTGTTTGTTTTGATCTATGATTGTTTGTGTATCAGGACGATTATATTGAATTGACCCATAAAAATACTGTATGTAATAATGTATGCATATGCAAAATAAAAGGCTTAAAGCTGAAATTTGTGGAGAGTTGTATTTCTTTACTTTTATTTTTCTACAAATGTTTGTTTATTTGTGGGTCATGTTGCAGCTAAATGGGGATTGTAAAACCTGAAATGACCTTCCAAAATTCCAACATAATAATCATGAAATAATATCTTATAGGGGTCCTATTATGCTTTTTCCCCCTGTTCATCTTTCTTTAGTGTGTAATGTTACTGTTTGAGCATGAAAAAGGTCCGCAGAGTTAGAAATCACAAAGTCCCTCCAGCGGGAGTTATTCTCTATATCAGTGTGACTGTTTCTTAACTCCTTGAAATGCCTCTATTGTAGTCTTGAGTTTCCTTCCGAGAAGGAACACGTCACAATATTCCTCATTTAAATAATTCCCGCCCAAGGCATATGCAAATGAAGGGGTGTGGCCTGGATAAGTCACATTAGTAGTGTGTTGAAACAGGCCATTATGGTAAGGGGCGTGACATTTCCAAAGCACACTCAGAAGCGGTTGACCAATCACAACACACGGGTCCAGCCGACCAATCAGAGCACATTGTGCTTTTGAGAAGGAGAGGCTTCATAGAGAAGGAACTAAACAGAGCGTTACTGACAGACTGGGAAGAGAGGTGCTGCAACAATATTTTTTACAACATTCAAGCCTGAAAACTAATCTAGTAGAGCTCGAATTTAAAATCAAGAAAAAGTGCTAAATGGCAAATAAAAATGCTAAATGGCTTCTGGCAGTGTTGGGTTAGGGGAAATTAAACATCTTAATAAATAGATCAGAATAACGACAACAGAAGTCAATAGAAAGTCCACACCATGACAGAAAAACAAACGTGTGCTGGGTCTATCAAATGTCCCATTATAGCTTGTATAGAATGTGTGTTGGAGTGGGTAAACAAAGTAGGTTTAGACAAAAAATCTGCCCTCAAATAGTTACCTAAATATTACAAACCCACAATTTGGAAGAAGCTATAAAAAAATAAATAACAACTAAAAATGACTTACAAACCTACTAACTAAACGACTAAAATGAACTAATTATTACGACATACATATAAATAAATTAATTAATTAAAAGTTTTTTTATTAAGAGGTAGGGTTAGTCTGTAATAAATCAAAAGAAAAACAATAGAAAGGCAATTTTTTTTAAAGGTAAAAAAGTGTGGGTATTTGTGAGGGTGAGTGTGTGATCTCATTAACATCCTGTTGCCAGACTGAAATATCATCCATTAGATTACGTTACACACACACACACACACACACACACACACACACACACACACACACACACACACACACACACACACACACACACACACACACACACACACACACACACACACACACACACACACACACACACACACACACACACACACACACACACACACACACACCCTAATGGCAATTATTGGCCATTATTATTGTGCACGTTAAACACACATTAATTCTGACAAACTCCTCAGACTGCACACGTGAAGGAAATCTTTGGTCAAATATAGCATTACTCTCCCAGCGTTTCTCTAGACCAAACCAGAGCAGACACCTGCAACACCCTGAAACACACACGCACGCAGCTGCAGTTCATTCCCAGTCATTTTCGTCTCGTCTTATCAGCCCGTCATCCTGACAGACCATCATTGATTAGCATGTCGGTTCTGTGTCTGGGCGAGACGGCCGCGGGTCATCGGGAGTGAGAACTGTCTCTAACCAGAGGCCACCAGGGACACCTCCAGCCCCCCCGATGTCTGAGACTGACAGGTAAGGCTGGAGCCCCGGTGAGCTGGATTTGTCCTCACGCTCTCGCTACGCCGGCCCAATGCTCCCCTAACGCCGGTCGACCTGATCAAGCTGTCAGGGTGAGGGCAGGAAATGAAGGAGAATGAGAGGTCAGATTGACACCAACAACATCATCAGTGGACCGTCTGACATGCTCTACAAGGTATAAAATGATCTGAATTTTAACAGTAAATGACTGTAAAACTTACGGTAAAAATATTTTTATTGGTAAGTACTCTTTATGGTGAAAAACTGTACTACATAATATAAATATTTTGAAGTCGCAGAAACATCTAATAGCACATTTAATGTAATTTTACAGTAAAATACCATATCTTCTATAACCGTAAATATTTTGTGGAATACATTGGGTACAACAAGGAGTTTTTAAGCGCCACTGTTTGTTGTGTGAAGTCGCTGAAACATCTAATAGGACATTTAATGTAATTTTACAGTAAAATACCATATCTTCTTTAACCTGTAATATTTTGTTGAATACATTGGGTACAACAAGGAGTTTTTGAGCGCCACTATTTGTTGTGTGAAGTCGTTGACTTCAGCCTCACTATATTCTCTCTCTCTCTCTCTGTTCTCTGTCCATTATCCATTGCTCAAACAGGGGAAACCACTATTGATGTATGTCTTGATTGCTCTGATTGACTGCGGTGCTCTGTCATCTGTCTAAATTTACACAGCTCCCCCATATTACTGCCCCTGACACCCCCATCCACACACCTCCTCAAGGGGACAAAATACACACCGCCACACGTCAAAACGGTCCCATCCACCATTGTCCAATTTTAACCCACTTATTGAGCGTTAAATGACTATACAGAGAGAGAGAGAGAGAGAGAGAGAGAGAGAGAGAGAGAGAGACAGACAGAGAGGTGAAGAATGTCACTGAATTATTTAGAGTGAAAACACAGAGAGGAAATCAATGGGGCAAAATCTGATATTAACTGCAAATTAAACAAAGACAGCATGAGAGGGTCCCTGTGATGATCGCAGGGATGATCTAGGTGTGTGTGTGTGTGTGTGTCGTGGAGTTCAGTGTATATCTTGATTGAAGGCAGGGACTTGAAAACCTCACCATCAAATGCACTAAAACCCTCCTGTAATGCTCAGTGAAAAACATACTATAAAGCAGACAATATAATAATGATAATAATCAGAAATGTTTCTTGAGCAGCAAATCAGCCTATTAGAATGATTTCTGGAGGATCATGTGACACTGAAGACTGGAGTAATGATGCTGATAATTCAGCTTTGCATCACAGGAATAAATTACATTTTACAATATATTCGAAACAGTTATTTTAAATTGTAATAATATTTCACAATTTTACTGTATAAATAAATGCTGCCGCAGTGAGAGCATAACAGACATAAAAATCATTATACACTTTTGAATAGTAGTGTACGTGGCACATTTTGTATTATGTTGCACAATGTCAACTGTTTAGTATATCCTGAATATTATTATTAATTGAATGTTGGTATTTTTATCATATAGCTGTTCCCCCATCCTGTTACAGTGATTTTACTCTGATTAAGGAGGTTTTAGGACTCTCTTTACTCATGGTAAAATCACTATAATTAGCATCCATTCCAGGACCGAAAGTATCAGTAAGTATTAAATAATTAAGCATGGTACAGTTTGAGTCATCAGATGCTGGGATGTAATTGACCAATAAAATCTGTGCAGTGATGCTCAATTAACCAGTCAAACAGAATGACTCAGCATAAAATGGAAACTTTATTACTTCTCGAGTACTACAAATGCGCTCCCTTTCTCTCTCCCTGCTCTCAGTTTATCATCAGGTAATTAGTATTTTCATTAACTCCAGCAAGAGATGAGCCTTGATCATTTCATTTTCCCTCCACGAGTCCTTATTATGGTGTTGCCTTATAATTAATATGATTTATGCTCTGCCAGTGTAATTTCCTTCCAGTGTCTTTCTTTCTCTTTTTTTCATTATATATAGGTTTTCATTTATACACCATGCACACAATAGGGGTTGTCCAAACTGGTTGATTGGTTCCACCTCGAGGCCTGTGGATCACATGACTTGCTCTATATTCACAGACGGGGTTGTAGTGTCATTTGTTTAAGTCAGCTTCGTAGATGAGTGATTTGAAATGCTCTGCGTAAATGTGAGATTTATTTCAAGAGATTTTAGAGACTACAAAGGCTTTAAAATACACAACATGCAATAGTAATTATTTAATAAGAAGAAATACTTTTCAGTATCAAAAGAAATACATTGTAAGAAGTCTTTTAAGCCCATCAAGGCTGCACTTATTTGATCAAAAATACAGTAATTCAGTCAAGAAATATTGTGAAATATTATTCAAATTTAAAAATGTAAAACTTTTCTATTTTAAGATATTTAAAAAAGTAATGTATTCTTGATATGGCATAGCTGGGTTTTTTCTTCAGTGTCACATGATCCTTCAGAAATCAATCTAATATGTTATAATAAGAAATTTTTCTTCTTCTTATCAATGTTGAAAACAGTTGTGCTGCTTAATATTTTTGTGGAAACCACTTTTTTTTCAGAATTCAAAAATTCTTTTTTTCAGAATTCAGAATTCTTTCAAAAAGAAAGTTCAAAAGAACAGCATTTATTTGAAACAAGATTGTTTTGTAACATTATGAATGTCTTTACTGTCACATTTGATCAATTTAATGCATCCTTGCTGAATATTAATTTCGTTAAAAAAAAAAAATCTTGTGGACCTAACTTTTTTTTAGTCCTAATTTGCCATTTACAAATGATTCCAAATGATTTTGGTGTTGCTCAGCTAGATACACAATAATTAAAAATTGAATAAAAAAGACAATAATTGTATAAAGCTGTTGATTTTTCCCCCACATATTTTTCAGTATTGAATGACACTTTTCTCCACCATCTTGGAAAGGCTAATCGTGATGCATTCTGGGATTGCCTACTCCATGATGAACACACGCAAATCCGCTTTAGATTTGATCCAAAACAAGACATCTTATAAGGCGCCATTATAAACGTCATCTAGTTTGGTAGTAGCCTATGTTTTTGAACAAATCTAAAAGTTTAATGTCCCTACACTTAATATTTCGAACGGCGTCCTTTTCTGTGATTTGGAATCCGATAATATTTTCAGAGAGAGGAGATTTAACTCCCCTGATACCGATAATCCATTTCTCTCCTGTTAGAAAGCAAACGTGCCGTGTGTTTGAGAGGAACGGGAGACCATCTCATTTCCAGTCAATATAATCAAACATTTTGCCTCAGTGATTTTCATTTCACTACGGTTGAAGTAAAGATACGTCCATATTACAGCCGTCCTGCTGAATTCATTTGGCATTGAGCACATCCATATTTTCTGAAAGGTTGGATCAATCCGCGGTGCGATTGAGCCGATAGCCTGGCCGGTGCTCTGGAGAGGACCGCAGTCAGACTGGCTGCCCTGCTGAAGAATCCAATACAGAGCACAGATCAAGCACAAATGCTTCTCCACAACTACAAAGTCGTACCGAGCCCGGCGGGAGGCCAGAACTGTGTACATAAATGACTTTTATCATTAATAACGGCCCATTGATTATTGTTGTGCTGTTTAAAGGTGAGCAGCGCTAGCTTAGAGAACAGCAGGGAGCCCACGCGCACACACTCGCACGCTCACACACACACATAAACGAGCGTGCTTCTTTTCTGAGGTGCGATTTACATTTTGGAAAGTGCACAGATTCCCCTGGGAGAGTGTATCATTTCCAGTCAATGCTGACCCTGAACTTTCGTTGTGCCAAAGGAAGGCAAAACGATCCGAGAGCGCCTCTTTCATGGGTGAGAGCGAGGGAGACAGGAAGAGAAATGTCATGAAACCTCGAGTTCGCTTAGAACTTCTGCTAAGTTTAAAGAGCCCCTAATTTAAATGACAACAAAAAGGGTCTGAAAGCAATGCCGTACGTCTTCTCTTTTATGAAAACGTCTCTCGCGTTAATACCGTCTGATGTGCAACTGGTGGGTTTACGCGGGAAAACAAGCTTTCATGTTCTGCCTCTCTCTTTCTGTCTTGCTTTCCCTCCATTTCTCCAACGCAAACACACGTTCCCTCCAGCTAACGCTTCTCTTAGGCAGCTAAAAAATGTGTGTCTTTTGTCATGAAAACGTCTTTGTCAGCACAAAGCGTGCAGCGAGCTGGCAGAACCGCTCTAGTTTTGCCCGGGTTGACAACAGGAACCTCAGCACATCTCAAGAGTGAGAGCCAGCAAACCCTCTGACAGTATTCGGCCTCATTTCAGCTCAAAAACAGCCTTCTTGTCCACTATCACTCCTTCTTTATCAACACTTTGCCTGAAAGGGCCTGCGCGCTCATAAAGAGAAACTATTACAGCAGACATCAAACGCAGTACAGAAGAACACAGGAAAACAAGACGAACACATTCGCTTGAACGCCAGAAACAGACAAATACACCACTAGAGATCTGAGCAGAAAACAGCTCTGTTGAGGTAAGAGCACAAACCACCATCAATTTATCAGTCTTACAACTGTATATGTGTGTGTGGCAGACAGTCCACAAGCGTATAAACACTTACACACTTTTAATGCATCTAAAGGCAAAGAAGGCAAACAATAACTGAATAAAGTGAAAAGACTCAAAAAGATCCTGAGCTCCAGATTAGTGAGAGACCG
>JAPDVR010000011.1:5396128-5547846 GCA_026230005.1 Gila orcuttii
GAGAGGGAGGGGTCGGTTAATCTGTGAATAATGTCGAGGGCGTGTGTGTGTGCGTGTGTGTGTGTGTCAGAGCGAGGGGGCAGAGAGAACTCCTGGCAGCTTCATAAATTTTTTATTTGCCACTCAGACAAATGAAACACCCGCCACCCAGAACAAGGGGGACCTTCTGACACTTCAAAGAGAACCCCTATGGGTGGTTCTCCTCTTGAAGCGGGGCAGCTCCGGGTCTCAACCCCTCCCCCTTCTCAGCTGGGGGGCAGCCCAGGCCTCATTAACCCTTAAACAGGCCTGGTGTGAGACGCACTCTTCACCTTTAATTACCCCTGCACTTTTGGCAAGGCTGCCACCCTCGTACCCTGCTCTGAGACGGGAGAAGGGGGGTAAAATAGTTCTGGAGTGTTCAGAGCATGTGCTTAATTGAAAAACCAGATCACACCTCTTTGCTCTAATTAGCTGGAGAGAAACGCCCCCTCGCTAATGTAGCGGCACAAGGATGAGAGCTGTTTGTGTGTGTGTCTGGTTGGGCACAATGTAGATTTTAGAAAGTCACTCTTATTCTGTTTCTGAGAGTGAATTTTAATTAATCTGGCCGTGAACCATTGCAATGGAAAAACCTGTCGAAGAGGAATGTTCAGAATTGCAATTCAAACAAATTCAACTATACATAGCAGAGAGATTTAGTGCAACACAAGTGACAAAGCATAAATAACAATGCAGTTAATATCGACTAATTATGCCTGTTTAATCCCATGATATGTACTATTGATAGACCTATATGGTGAACGTGATTTCACCAAGTACCTCATGTTCCTGGATCAACAACTTTCAGATCAACCAATCAGATCTGAGGGACAAGTTTACAGTTAATGTCAAGTTTAGGCTTAGAACCAGGGTAAGGTGCTTCAACATCAGTGTTATTCATTTATCATTTCCCTCTGATTTTAGGGAAACGTTATGGGTAGGGTTAGGTTTAGGGATAGGGATAGGGTAAGGACTAAATTTTGGCACAGGAATGTGGATCAAGGATCAACAAAATATGTTCATCCAGGAACATGTCTTACTTGGCAAAATCACGGTGACCATGTATATATTTTATTCTGTTTTAAGACGATCAATATTGTCCAAACAATTAATAAAAGCCATCAAAGACAGATATATGTTTTTGTTTTCAGACATATTAAGACATTTCATATACTCAAGTATACTCATTTCGTATACTTCATATACCACTCAAAAGTTGGGGTTGGTAATATATATATATATATATATACAGGTCCTTCTAAAAAAATTAGCATATTGTGATAAAGTTAATTATTTTCCATAATGTAATGATAAAAATTAAACTTTCATATATTGTAGATTCATTGCACACCAACTGAAATATTTCAGGTCTTTTATTGTTTTAATACTAATGATTTTGGCATACAGCTCATGAAAACCCAAAATTCCTATCTCAAAAAATTTGCATATCATGAAAAGGTTCTCTAAAAGAGCTATAAACCTAATCATCTGAATCAACTAATTAACTCTAAACACCTGCAAAAGATTCCTGAGGCTTTTAAAAACTCCCAGCCTGTTCCATTACTCAAAACCGCAATCATGGGTAAGACTGCCGACCTGACTGCTGTCCAGAAGGCCATCATTGACACCCTCAAGCAAGAGGGTAAGACACAGAAAGAAATTTCTGAACAAATAGGCTGTTCCCAGAGTGCTGTATCAAGGCACCTCAGTGGGAAGTCTGTGGGAAGGAAAAAGTGTGGCAAAAAACACTGCACAACGAGAAGAGGTGACCGGACCCTGAGGAAGATTGTGGAGAAGGACCGATTCCAGACCTTGGGGGACCTGCGGAAGCAGTGGAATGAGTCTGAAGTAGAAACATCCAGAGCCACCGTGCACAGGCGTGTGCAGGAAATGGGCTACAGGTGCCGCATTCCCCAGGTCAAGCCACTTTTGAACCAGAAACAGCGGCAGAAGCGCCTGACCTGGGCTACAGAGAAGCAGCACTGGACTGTTGCTCAGTGGTCCAAAGTACTTTTTTCGGATGAAAGCAAATTTTGCATGTCATTCGGAAATCAAGGTGCCAGAGTCTTGAGGAAGACTGGGGAGAAGGAAATGCCAAAATGCCTGAAGTCCAGTGTCAAGTACCCACAGTCAGTGATGGTCTGGGGTGCCATGTCAGCTGCTGGTGTTGGTCCACTGTGTTTTATCAAGGGCAGGGTCAATGCAGCTAGCTATCAGGAGATTTTGGAGTACTTCATGCTTCCATCTGATTTCATTTTTCAGCACGACCTGGCACCTGCTCACAGTGCCAAAACCACTGGTAAATGGTTTACTGACCATGGTATTACTGTGCTCAATTGGCCTGCCAACTCTCCTGACCTGAACCCCATAGAGAATCTGTGGGATATTGTGAAGAGAAAGTTGAGAGACGCAAGACCCAACACTCTGGATGAGCTTAAGGCCGCTATCGAAGCATCCTGGGCCTCCATAACACCTCAGCAGTGCCACAGGCTGATTGCCTCCATGCCACGCCGCATTGAAGCAGTCATTTCTGCAAAAGGATTCCCGACCAAGTATTGACTATTGAGTGCATAACTGAACATAATTATTTGAAGGTTGACTTTTTTTGTATTAAAAACACTTCTTTTATTGGTCGGATGAAATATGCTAATTTTTTGAGATAGGAATTTTGGGTTTTCATGAGCTGTATGCCAAAATCATCAGTATTAAAACAATAAAAGACCTGAAATATTTCAGTTGGTGTGCAATGAATCTAAAATATATGAAAGTTTAATTTTTATCATTACATTATGGAAAATAATGAATTTATCACAATATGCTAATTTTTTGAGAAGGACCTATATATATATATATATATATATATATATATATATTTTTTAAAGAAGTTCATCAAGGCTGAATCAAAAATACAGTAAAAACAGTAATATTTTGAAATATTATTCAAATTTAAAATAACTGTTTTCACTTTGAATATATTGTAAACTGTAATTTATTCATGTGATCAAAGCTGAATTTTCAGCATCATTACTCCAGTCTTCAGTGTCACATGATCCTTCAGAAATCATTCTAATATGATGATTTGCTGCTCAAGAAACATTTATTATTATCATCAATGTTGAAAACATCTGTGCTGCTTAATATTTTTTATGGAAACGATGGTACTTTTTTCAGGATTCATTAATGAATAGAAAGTGCAAAAGAACAGCATTTATTTGAAGTAGAAATATTTTGTAACAATGTAAACGTCTTTACTGTCACATTTGATCAGTTTAATGTGTCCTTGCTGAACAAAAGTATTAAAAAAACTTCCTTTTAATTTCGTTCCATTTTAATAATTGTTAATATTCAAAAAATCTTAAATTCAAATTTGAACTACTGTTTTCAAATTTATTTCAAATTCTGCAAATTAACAGTCACAGTTTAAAGGCATTCTCAATTTGGAATGGAACACATCCTGATGAGTAGCACAAAAAGAAAGGGTATAGTCTCTATTTGGGTTCATGTGTGTGTGTGTGTGTGTGAGTGTGTGTGTGTGTGTGTGTGTGTGTGTGTGTGTGTGTGGATTGATATTCCCTTGAAAGACACAAGCAGGTTTAATTGAGGCAACCAGCAAATTGAGTGCAATTTACACAAACTCACGCAATGCTCTGTTAGCCCACTTCTACTGTTTCTAATTGCTCGGTAAATTAATTAGACTAATCAGACACACCCCATGGAGCCCGGCAGCAGATTAAAAGAATTAAACAAACAGGGGAGTGTTAATACAGACCGAACCCAGAGGAACAGCCTCTCCAACTGTCAGACGATCCCAGTAATGGAATTTCTCTCCATGACCACAGACTCAAGTTTTACCTAGAGATGCTGAGTCACATGTCATCAGAATGGACAGATGTTTAAACCAGTAGTTCACTCAAAACAATGAACATTAGTAATGTTGCTGTTTGAGGATGAAAAAGGTCTGTGAACTTACAAAGCACAAAGTCACTCCAAAGTGAGTTATTCTCTATATCAGTGTCACTGTTTCTTAACTCCCTGAAACGCCTCCATTGTAGTCTTGAGTTTTCTTCCGGGAAATAACACCTCACAGTATTCCTCATTTAAATAATTCCTGCCCAATGCATACACAAATAAAGGTTGAGTTGAGTTAGTAGTGTGTTGAATCATAAAGCACTGGTCCAGCCGGCCAATCAGAGCACATTGTGCTTTTCGGGAGGAGGGGCTTCAACAGGAATTAAACAGGGGAGCGTTTCCCATTCAACAATGTAATTCGCTGCTTAACTACCATAGTACGTTGCATCATTGAAGAAATCAACTTGCTAGTCCGTATTGTGGCAAATTCGTTGTTCAACCATGTTGGTTAATGACGTCACACAGATGGTGGAGTAATAACTACTTTTAATGAATCTGTTTGAGATTGAATTAATGCTAGATGTTTTGCTATAAATTACGGACATGGCATCTGAGGACTATTTCTCATTTTTCTCAGTTATTTTGCTTTATTTCCAGATTCAATCATAGGCTCATTCTTACGTAGCCTACTAGAGCACATAAGCACATGACATGCACACTCTTCAAAAATGACGGTTTAAATCTCTTAACAAACTAATAGACGTAAATGACATTTGTATGTAAAATAAAAGAAATAGATTGTACTGAATGTCAGCTTGCTTATTTTGTTCACATGTCATGCAAACAAGAAACTATGCTTCCAACCACAGGTGGAGAGCTGTCGTTCCAACCATTTTGCGATGCTGTTTGCAAATGTTAATTGGAACGAACGATGGTTTCGGGAAACACCAAATTGTTGAACTAAGCTGATAACGACGGAACTTGCGAGTTGCGACCATTGTCTAAGGCTACGTTCACACTGCTGGCTGAAACGACCCAATTCTGATTTTTTTGCCCCTATGCGACCTGTATCTGGTCTTTTCATGACAGTCTGAACGACACAGATCCGATCTTTTCAAATGCGACCCAGGCCACTTGGGTATGTGGTCCAAATCCAATATGTATCCGATCTTTTGAAATGCGACTTCAATCTGAACGGCCAGGTCACATGTATCCGACCCGCACGTCATTGATATGCGACAAACGTCATAATTCTGCGTTGAAGTAGGCGGGAATGAGAAGATAAACAACAACTATGGCGGACGATGCTGAGACCAGTCAATGGAAGGGAAGCGAGGTTACTGATTTAATTAATATTCGGGGGGACAGCTCTATTCCGGCCAAACTCGAGGGCTCTTATCAGAACCGAACTCTTCTGCGCATGCGGGTCACTTCTGGGTCATTTCACGTTCACGTTCACGTTCACACAGGAGATCGCAAAAGGTCGCATTTAATTGGAAATGTGAACGGCCTTGCAAAAAAATCATTGAGCATTAAGCCCCTGCAGTGTGAACGCAGCCTAACAATGCTTTTGGGAAACACACCCAGAGCGTTACTGACAGACTGGGTAGAGAGGAGCTGCAACAATGTCAAATATGTGAAAAATAAGGTAATTTTTGAACATTCAAGCATTAAAATCTTTTCTAGTCAAAAACAAAATCAAGACTTAGTAAAGGGGAATAATAAGTCCTTTTCAAGAATCTTCTTGGAGCTCTTTTCCATATAAAGGCAATTTATAGTGATTATGTCTGTCAAGCTCCAAAAAAAAAAGAAGCTTAATTTGGCATAAAATCCTCCTAATTTGACTGCGTTTATGATCTGTAAAAATGTTTGAAGTTAGAACATACATGTCTCTAAGCATTACTGATGATCTATTTCGGCAGCAGGAAAACACTGAAATCAGTGATTCAAATGATTGACTGGCTTGATAAGTCATATTGTAATTCTAGTTTTGTGCTAAATCATAACTCAAGTCATTTTCTCTGGTATTGCTAAGCAAAGTTCCTCTTCAATATTTTCCCATGAATGCTACTGCAATTTAAAATATATACAGGTTTAAAAAGCAATAAACTAATTTATTCGAAAAAATGTTTCAATACTTGACTCAACCATATAGACAAGCACAGGCCTGTATCCATTATTGAGTAAATTTGAAAGCATAATCGCTGATGCATACTCATTTTTCCCATATGAATATTTGATGTGCGAGATTACAGCGGTGAGGAGTTTTCTCATCTGAATTCAAAGGAAAGCAGGGTGCTTTGTTCTTCTCCTCCAGCTTATTAACTGGCAAACACGACGCCGCACCTCTGTCGGCATTGATTTTCAAACCTCGTCGCAAGGTGAGTGTCAAAGCACTCGAAACGTAGAAAATGAACACAGACTTCCTGGTGTGGTTCGGGGGCGGCAACACCTCCTCAGTGAGAGTGGCCCGGCGGTGTCGAGTTTTGTGCAATCTGAGAAGTTACTTGGCTAATTAAAGGTGGACCACAACATCTGACCCGGCACAGACACCTTGAAAACGCTACAGTACATCCCACCAAAAATCCCATGAGGATCTGTGGCTCTATATTACCTGATCATCTGTATTGATCAACCACAGGCAGAATATGGACGGAGAATGTTCAAAGAGCAAAAAAATCTCTACGCACATGTGTACACTCAGGCTTAGATTCTCAGCACGGTTTCAATGTTCTTCTAATTATTTGGGCATCAGAACTCATATGAAACACATTAAAAGGACTCAAATTAAAGTTATAGGTTTTAAAGAGAAGTGATCAATAGTATGCAGTGGGCCAGTGTGAACAGCCGGTTAATAATACATGTACTGAGCTATATGATCCGACCCATTGTCTCCCAACCCCACATCATCCTATTTTAAGCACAGAAACAAACCTGAACATGAATCCTCTATACTGTAACCATTCAAGAAGCTCAGCCAATCAGCAGGGCCGATTATGGCCACCACAGGCCTCCATCTGCAAACCACCAGAGATTGAAGCAAAGGGGAGGGATGAGCTGAGTATAGCATCCGTTCACTCAAAAATGAAAACTCAATGGCTGTGTGAGAGAAACAGACCAAAACTTACATAGTTATTTGCTGAAAATCTTCTTAAATCACATTTTCGTTCATGTGTACTAGTGGCAGACTTCATTCAAATTTAGTCCTTTCCATTCACAAAGCTATTGCATGCTTTCAGAAGACTAATAGTGCACCGCTTTTATGTGTTTTTTTGGTCATTTTTTTTTAGCTCAACAGCAACAACCACCATTCACTCCTATTGTAAGGAAAAGAGCAATGTACATTTTCTGACATCTTTTATGTACATAAAAGTCGGTTTGAAATGACAGCGAGTATATAATTAGAATTATTTTTTATATTTTTTAATATATTTTTTAAATTAATAAAAGGGATAATAATAATCTATTCTCTAAACTGCTTGTCGTATGTATTTATTATATTAGGCCTATATTATATTATATTATATTATATAGGGCTGGGCAAGTTAACGCGTTATCGCGTTAACGCATTTATTAATTAATGCCGACAATTTTTTTATCGCATGTTAACGCAGTTTTTTTTATTATTATTATTTTGAAAGTCCGTTGCTCACTGGCTCTGAATACACATAGGCCTACAGTCAAACCATGATCACAGGAGGGGTGGGATGTTGGTCAGCCAGCAAATAACCCACCCAAACAAGCAGTAGAGAGAGGCAGGTTCTCTCTGGTGAACAGTTAAAGGGTTGCGCTCCGCGAGTGAATGAGAGGCGCTCTATGGATAGTACCTATAAAACCTATAGATAATAACTATTTAGATTCTGGAAACTCACTAACAGCGAGCCGAGGATCAGTCTCTCTTCTAATGATTTGTGCTGCGCGTCCTTTATAAAAAGTTATAGACAATTCAACTTCGGCAACGAGCGGGCGCGGGCGCGTGCGTGAGGCGAGCATGACCGCAACAGTTTCACAGGAACGCACCCGCTTGTCGCTGCACCTTGTGCTCGACCACTTCACCTCACTCTTGGCTGATTTATACTTCTGCGTCGAACTTACGCCGAAGACAATACGCTATAGACTACGCGTTCGTTTTCATGTATATCTCTGCGTCGTTGTCCGCGTTGACGCGCAATTACACATGCAGAGGGAGCATGTGAAACCCGGGGAGCGGTTCTAGCAATCACAGCGCTTGCGGTACGCGTAGAATTGACCTTACATTTTTGGAGAGGTGCACGTCAGGGTACGCCGAAGTGTACGCGCGCTACACAGCAACAGCGTGAGTATAAAGTATAAATTGTTTTTTTTACTCTGTTTAATGTAATCTTACGTTGGAAACCATGGCATGACCAAACCTAAGCTACTATAAGTAACGTTGGTCGACTTATATAGTAGTGATCATGACCTCTGACTATTACATAGACTGTTTCTGCTACTCCCTGATAAAAGATACCTGTTGATACCTGTTCAGAAAAAAAACAAGAAAACTGGACTCGTTTTAACAAACTAGATAAAAGGTAATGCCTTGGCAGTGGCAAATAGCTTTATTTAAATATTTGATTTGATTACATTAATGTTTAAGTTGAGATTTGAGATTACTGTGTAAAGGGAATACTGCTGGTATAAAAGCACCTTATTTGTTTAAAGTTATTGCACTTTTGTGTATATAGCAGTACATTTAAATCAAAAGTGCGCAATACACTACTTTAGAAGTCATTATTCAATTTTGCGCATAACAATGCAATTAATCGCGATTAATCGCAAGAAAACCATGCGATTAATCGTGATTAAAATTTTTAATCGTTGCCCAGCACTAATATTATATTATATTATATTATATTATATTATATTATATTATATTATATTATATTATATTATATTATATTATATTATATTATATTATATTATATTATATTATATTATATTATGCCTAGTTGCAATAATATTATATATAATATACATTTTATTAAAATCTATGGCTCTAACCTCTGTCCTGGAAAAAATACTCTGGAGCGAGGAACTCAGTGTATAAGAAAGGATCAGTTGTTCTGGTACATTCCGGTTTTAAAGCACTTAGATATTTCAGCACGTGTCTATATCTCATCGCTGTGTGATTAAATCAGTATGTGTGTGTGTGTGTGTGAGTTCTGGGTCTGCGGGTGTTAGAAGCCGGTGCAGGGACAGCTGCTGCTCTCTGCCGGAGCAGGAATGAATAGATTATGAGCAGTAATTAGACGTACATGGAAATCAATGCACTTATGGCACAGAGCTGGAGGCAATGAGAGCAGATGAGAGGCTCTACAGCAGGGGCCCCTGCAGCCCCTGAGATAGGAAGACACACACCAGGAGACTGAGTGACAGGACCCAACCAGAGATGAGGATGAGAGAGACACAGAAATGTGCACTTTGGAGGCCTGTATCTCTATAATATATAGATTCACAAATTCTCCAGTGGCCTTGTTTCTGATCTTGTCCTATCCACACACTAGAGGTCTGCTACCCAACACATAATGCTTCGCCAGGTTCAGCTTGGTTTTCATGTCTAACTTCAGGTTCTGATAAGTAATTCATTATTGAAAACAATATTTGGAAACACTTCATTTGAAGGTGATATAGTTACCAGTGGGGATTTCTTTAAGACTGCAAGGGAAGCTCGGCTTCCCCTATAATATTAAAAAATTAATGGTCAAATATGTACTATTGTGTTAACATTTTATTGAATAAAAATGCGTTAGAACACGTTCATCTCGAAGACGAGTTCGTTCAGAATCAGCTACATATAGCAGGTCGGCTGACTCGATTTCTTTCTCATTCATTCCCGGAGCGTCACAGTGCATTTCCCTGCTGAAGCCGAGCGTCCATTGACTTCAATGGGGCTGCTTAGAACAGTTTTTTTCAGTGCTTCGAAACTAGTCGGTCATTGGATAAATCTGCGATTATGTCCCACTCACGGACGCTCAGCTTCTCTGGGGTGAATGGAGGAGTGGGCGGGGCTGGACTCGGGGCTTGTGCATGACGATTGGAGGGTCTTTTGAAAGACTGCATCTCCTTTTGATTGACAGCGATTTTGTACTATAAAAAGTCGCTGACTCTGAAGCTATTTGAGCTTAGTCCCATCGCAGATTTTGCAAGTGTAGTTGAAAGACAAACTGCTGCAACCTATTTCTTGGTATTTGCTTGGCGAAATTGCTAACCAATTTTCATCATAAATTCACACAATTACACAACACATTCCTTGTTTCAGTTTAACCTAATTCCCGCATTTCCTCCGTCGAGTTTAATATCTTTTTCTAAGATCGTTTGTTCATTCATTCATTAATACAGCTTCCCCTCTTTGAAAGACCAGCAGCTGCCACATGCTACATGTACTTACAAACAGTAAATTGTGCATAATTACAAGTAAACCAAACCCTAACCCTAACATAACTCGATTGTAAGTACAATTTAATTAATATTACTCAGTACTTGAGTAAGTACAATGTAACTACATCACCTTAAAATAAAGTGTAACCCAATATTTTTTACACAGGATGTGAATTGCAGGGGTTTGATTCAAGGCTCAAAATTTCTGAAACTGTGCAAGTTTTGCTCATAAAAAAATCTTTAAAAAGTTGATCACCTAGAAAGTCACTGAATAATTCACACATATTGTATACAGCAGTGAACATGTGAGATTGAGAATAAATATAAAATCTGTATTTTTGTGCGAATGAGACGAGTATGGAGCATGAATCTACCTCTGTCCTGTGACTTTACATATATGTTCCTATATTATATAACTCACATTTATAAAAAAAAATCCTGAAAATTTTATATACACTGAACAAAATTATAAAGGCAACACTTTTGTTTTTGCCCCCATTTTTCATGAGCTGAACTCAAAGATCTAAGACTTTTTCTATGTACACAAAAGGCCTATTTCTCTCAAATATTGTTCACAAATCTGTGTTAGTGAGCACTTCTCCTTTGCCGAGATAATCCATCCACCTCACAGGTGTGGCATATCAAGATGCTGATTAGACAGCATGATTATTGCACAGGTGTGCCTTAGGGTGGCCACAATGAAAGGCCACTCTAAAATGTGCAGTTTTACTGTATTGGGGGGGTCCGAAAACCAGTCAGTATCTGTTGTGACCACCATTTGCCTCACGCAGTGCAACACATCTCCTTCGCATAGAGTTGTTCAGGTTGTTGATTGTGGCCTGTGGAATGTTGGTCCACTCCTCTTCAATGGCTGTGCGAAGTTGCTGGATATTGGCAGGACCTGGAACACGCTGTTGTATACATCGATCCAGAACATCCAAAACATGCTCAATGGGTGACATGTCCGGTGAGTATGCTGGCCATGCAAGAACTGGGATGTTTTCAGCTTCCAGGATCTGTGTACAGATCCTTGCAACATGGGGCCGTGCATTATCATGCTGCAACATGAGGTGAAGGTCGTGGATGAATGTCACAACAATGGGCCTCAGGTTCTCGTCACGGGTATCTCTGTGCATTCAAAATCAATAAAAAGCACCTGTGTCCGTTGTCCATACCATAGGCCTGCCCATACCATAACCCCACCGCCACCATGGGCCACTCGATTCACAACGTTGACATCAGCAAACCGCTCACCCACACAACGCCATAAACGCTGTCCGCCATCTGCCCTGTACAGTGAAAACCGGGATTCATCCGTGAAGAGAACACCTCTCCAAAGTGCCAGACGCCACTCAAGTCGGTTACGACGACAAACTGCAGTTTGAGGACAACGAGCATGCAGATGATCTTCCCTGAGACGGTTTCTGACAGTTTGTGCAGAAATTCTTTGGTTATGCAAACTGATTGTTGCAGCAGCTATCCGGGTGGCTGGTCTCAGATGATCTTGGAGGTGAAGATGCTGGATGTGGAGGTCCTGGGCTGGTGTGGTTACACGTGGTCTGTGGTTGTGAGGCCGGTTGGATGTACTGCCAAATTCTCTGAAACGCCTTTGGAGACGGCTTATGGTGGAGAAATGAACATTCAATTCATGGGCAACAGCTCTGGTGGACATTCCTGCAGTCAGCATGCCAATTGCACGCTCTCTCAAAACTTGCGACATCTGTGGCATTGTGCTGTGTGATAAAACTGCACATTTTAGAGTGGCCTTTTATTGTGGCCAGCCTAAGGCACACCTGTGCAATAATTTTGCTGTCTAATCAGTAGGGTTGGGTACCGAAACACGGTGCCAATAGGGAACCTGTTGCTACGTAAACGGTAGTAACGAGACCGAATATGAACGAAAATTTCCGTGCCTGATTTCGGTGCCTGACTCTTTGTCTTACATGCGCCTCATGAGGCACACACGCACACACACGCCAGGTCTCTCGCTCTCTTCCTCTCCGCCGTGCCCGCTCTATACGGTTTGGAGCGCGCTCTTGCTCGCTCGCTCTAGATTCTGGGAGATTTTAACTAATTTACGAGCATCAGGGAGCCGCTATCAATATGCGGGAGACTCCCGGAACTTTCTTATTACCATATGTTACTTGTATTTATATTGTTTAAAGATTTAAGTTAATATTGTGTCCAGTTTGGCCCTGTAAATAAAAGGGTATTCTTTTTTGACAAAGTGTGTGCGGTTTCGTTTTCTTAAGTACCGTTTCAAGAACCGTTTAAGCACCGGAACCGTTTAAAAAATACGGAGTAGGTACTGGTATCGGATAAAACCCAACCGATACCCAACCCAAGATGGATGAGGTGGATGGATTATCTCGGCAAAAAAGAAGTGCTCACTAACACAGATTCAGACAGATTTGTGAACAATATTTGAGAGAAATAGGCCTTTTGTGTACATAGAAAAAGTCTTAGATCTTTGAGTTCAGCTCTTGAAAAATGGGGGCAAAAACAAAAGTGCCTGCATTTATAATTTTGTTCAGTGTATTAACAGCCCAAATTTTCTCAATAATCAGAAAATATTGTCAACAGACAAACATTTTTGGAATAAAATGCTGTATAAAATGAGGCAAATTATATATGAACAAACCCCTCTCTAAAAAACCTTCAGAATGCAGATACAAATAAAACTGTATTATAGTTTGGTGTACGTACAGTATACTGTGGATTTCTGGCTCAAAATTGACCAATGCATGCCTGTCATGTCTTGCCTTAATTTAATGTAATCTTTGTCATGAATATGTAAGCATGCTTGCACAGCTTGAGTTCAGGCTTACAATTTGACAGTATGAGTTGGGTCAGGTCACACAGTCTCGGGTATGGGCTAAATTTGGACCTATATTCTAGAAACAGTGTGTAATATTGTGTGTGTTTCTGAAGTCATTTCTTATGTATATGTGTGGATGTTCATGTATCCCCCTTTCTGAGTGGCAAATATCATCCTCTCCACCCTTCTCCCAGGAGTCACACTCTTCCACCCCGTCTCAGTGTATGGCCGTGGGCGGAACCTGTCTGTGATCATGGCAGTAATGAACATATGGGTCTGTCTGTGATCCTACAGCCCAATTTAATCACAGCACTGCCCACACACACACACACACACACACACGCGCACGCATGCACACACACACGCGCGCGCGCGCACGCACGCACGCACACACACAGCCTGAAGACAAACTCCTGCCGTTCACCAATAAAATACCTTTAATGAGATGCCTTCTCAAAAAAGAAAATAAACTAGATTTGCATTTCCTGGAGGAGATATCATACCAGTGCTTGTAAGGCAGAGTTAAAGTTTAGGTTTTAATCTAGTTTAATCCAGGAGCAGGTAGGAAATATTGCATCAGAGCGGCTTTCGGGTGATGTTACACTCATCACGTGTCTTATTTACTCTCTTGACTGTATAGCATTAAGTGGCTATAAACTGTTTGATAGGAGCAAAAAAGATTAGAACCCAGTATGCAAATAATGTGATGATATCAAAGCCGATTGTTAGATGTTGATTGATGAAGTCAATGGGAGTTTTCAAACGTTAATTTTGAAGAAAGAACACTATTGTTCAAAAGTTTGGAATCAGTCAAATTTATTAATGTTTTTGAAATGATTTTATATTCATCAAGCTGCATTTATTTGATCAAATATACAATAAAAACATTAATATTGTGAAATATTATCACAAAATATTGTGAAATATCATTACAAAATATTGTGAAATATTATTACAATTTAAAATAACTGTTGTCTATTTTATAGGGATGCACTGATATGACAATTTTGACTGATAACTCTTTATATTTGAAAGCCGATAACCAATACATTGGCTGATAAATCTAATTATTTTTGAGAGCCTGATTAGAAAAACAAAAGTATCACCATTAAAATCCATGCCCCAAGCACACAATTATAATAATGTTTTCATTATCATTTTTATGTAGCCTATATGGCAGACTTTATATGATGAATAGAAAGTTTAAAAAGAAAATGACTTGAATTTTTTTGTAAGAATGAAAAAGTCTTTACTTCTTTACTGTCACTTTTTATCAATTTAATGCATCTTTGCTGAATAAAATCACTTTTTTGGAAGGAAAAAAAATCTCACTGACCTCAAACTTTAAGGATGAAATATAAGAATTACCACCATTAACAAAATACCTCTTAAAATACATTTGTTGGTAGTCTTGTATATTGGTTTCAATTTAATAATAATAATAAAAAAAATTAGGCCATCATGTAGAGGAACCAAGATTCATACTGGGTTAATTTGAAGTGAAGTAATGGAGTGAGATTATGTTGTGAAGAGGGGACATTTCAGCAGAGGTGAAACAGCTCTTATTAGATAATGTTTGTCAAGAACCTGGAGCAATCTTCACCAATTCTGTCCTGTCCCGCTCTCGGATAAGGTTCAATAACATGAATGCCTGGACAAATTTACACAGAAAATGGTTTCGAATGCTTTTAATCTTCCATATGGGAAAAAACAGGAGTCTGTTTGAACAATGATTCAGACAGATCTCATTTAAATGTAATGAAGACATGATCCTCACCCCCCTCATGATCCATGAGCTCATTAGTCAGAGGAAGTGCAAATGAACGTGTGCTTAGGCTTGTATTTATATTTGAGTATTTTTGGGGTGAATGATTATAATCGTGCATATGAAGATTTATCACGAGCTGACTTTTGACCGCTGTTTGGTGCGATTTAGAGAGCCTCTAAGGGATGATGACTAGAGTCCACATGGAATCTGTACACATTTTTAAGCTTTTCTGCACCAATTCTCAAGGAAAAACAATGGAATTGTTGATGAAATGTTTCAAATGTAGTTAAAGAACATAAGATAATGTAACTTCTGTACATATTTAATGAAATGAATAGCACATCTCTTCTGAGAGCCTAATCCTGTTCTGTACACACACATAGTTATTATTCAATCCAGTTTACTCTAATTCAGAATTTATATCTATGTAGTACAGAGCCAACCTAAACAACTTGTTACTGAAGTGAAGTAATCCTTCATACATTTTCATACTTAAAAACAGCAGCTTATAGAGCATAAACAAAACAACAGTTTATTAATAATTACTCACTAATACTGCAATATCGGATATTGGATTTTTTTTTTGCTTAGATGACTTAGCTCTGAAATAGCTTGTTCTAGAACTGATGGTGGTGATCTTATTGGGGATCAAAATAAAAATAATTGTAAAAAGCTGGGAAAAAAATATTTTTTTTTATTGTGAATTTTTCAAAGTTGACTGTTTCCATTACATATGGTATTGTCAATGCACAATAAGCAGAGCCCAATTTCACCAAGTACAACATGATTCTGGATCAACATCTTTCTTTGTTGACATTCCAATTAACCAATAAGATTTGAGGGATCAAGGAAAGTGATTGGATGGTTGTGGTTTGCTATTGGTCGATCTCATGTGATTGGCAGTTTGCTCCGCCCTTGCGCCAGTAAACACGTCATCAGAGAAGAGAAGAGATGGCACTATTTTTTCAAAACTACGAGGCCATACGAATACAAAAAATGTGCTTGTATAAATCATTTATAATAAACACTGCAATATTCCATAAAAAACAAGAATTGTCTGTTTTGATTTCATAGTAAATTTAAATAAAAAAAATCCACAAAATAAGAAATATATACAAATACTATTATAGTGTAAGATAAAAATGAGTATTTAATAATACTAATAATAATTTTATTATAGGACTACAGTAAAATTACATTACAAACATCTTCACTATGAAAAACAAAGCACATCTAGTATATTTATTTAATTAAATCGCAATATCAATTTTATTTCAATAAAATTGTATTATACCCATGTTTTTTGTTTACAGTCAAAACATCACTATGCTATTATTATTTCATCCTATGGCCATACTCATTATGTTTCGGAAATGTTAAATCAAGGAATAATCTTTTATTAAAGGAATAATATCAAGGGGTCGGGTTTGGCTAGTTAACCCTGCTGGCAGATGTTATAACTACAACATTATTATAACTTCCAAAAATAGCTGTACATTCTCTGCCAAGAGAAACACTTGGTTTAATTATATGACAAAAATTATATAGTAGATATATATATATATATATATATATATAGTATACTGCAGTGTCAAGTTATTATTATTGGATCAGTTGTTCCTAACAGAAAATCCAATCCAGAAGTCTATTTCTCCCTCTCTGGAGTTGCTCTAGGCTTTGAATACAGCTGCAGAATGATAATGACATGAATTCAGCACAGGTGGACCTCCTCCGCTCTCAAACCACACACTTTTAGGGTTAAAAGCAGAAGATGAGAGCAGTTTTGGTTTGATTTTAGGCTCAGTGGGCCTCTCGGATCCGGCTGGGAGACAGTGACAGGATTTAGATGTGTTGATAAAGCATTAAGATGAGAGATCTGAATGAAGACAGGTAGACTCGGGCTTCACTGCACTTCTGCACCAGTGTTTGTTTCTTGCTGTTTTTTTTTGTTTTGTTTTTTCGTCTGCTGATTGACATCAAAGAGAAGCTCTCTCTCTGCCCGTCTCGCTCAGAACCCTTTGGCATCTGCTCGCACTATATTCTCTGTGCCTGTGTCAAGCAGAGCAGCAAAGGAGAGAGAGAGAGAGAGAGAGAGAGAGAGAGAGAGAGAGAGAGAGAGAGAGAGAGAGAGAGAGAGGGGGTGACAGGCCTATGAAAGCAGAGATATTTTAAAGGACTGAAACCATTTGAGCAGCTGCATTTGTGTCTGTGTGTGTGTGTGTGTGTGTGTGCGCTCTGAAACACGAGCCTTTCTCATTGTTCATTTCCCAATACGACTATAAAGCCAACAAGAGCCGATTACCGGTTTCATCAGAAGAGTGGAGGCCAAAGTGTTCGTCTGCTCTCATCCTCAGCGTATTGTTCCTCTAAACTGAGCTACTCCAGGGCTCTGGCTTTGTTTAACACAAACACGTGTTAGCGTGAATGAATCAAACGCGGAATCACCAAAGTTGACTGTTTCCATTACGTACGGTATTGTCAAATGCACAAATAAATGCCTCGGGGTTCATGCCGACAAAGGCATTACATGAGTAAAAGTACACAAACACACATACACTGCACATGCTCCACAAGTACAAAAACACTCTAACTCACACACAATATATACTAAAGTAATACATGCTTACACAGAGACAGAAGAAAACAGATCACTTTACGAACAGTAGCTACTTCTAGATTTTAGTACTACACTGTATACTTTTTTTTAAGTACATGAAACAGTATGCAGTTTCAAAAAGCATTATGCTACATTGTTGCCACATGACTTAAATTGGAAATCAAATTATTAAAGAGTTTCTAGTTCAAAAATGATGGTTCATATTGCTTCTAGTGTCCAATGCATTGTTTGGGACAACATTGTAGGTCAGAGAGAAAATGTGGCTGAATTCAGAATAGCATACTACTTCTTATGTTAGAAATTGTATAGTAGTACTGTATGTTATATGATACTCTGAATTCAGTCTGTGTTCTGTTAGTACACTACCAGTCAAACGTTTGGGGTTAATACAATTTTTTTTTGGTAAAGAAATTAATACTTTTATTCAGGAAGGAGGCCTTAAATTTATCAAAAGTGACCGTAAAGACTTTTACATTGTAAAAAAAAAAAAAAAAAAAAAAAAAAAAAAAATCTATTTCATATAAATGCTGTTCTTTTGAGTTTTCGGTTCATCAAAGAATCTTAAGAAAAAAGTACCATGGATTTTAACATTGATAATAATAAGAAATGTTTCTTTAGCAGTAAATCATCATATTAGAATGATTTCTGAAGGATCATGTGACACTGAAGACTGGAGTAATGATGCTGGAAATTCAGCTTTGATCACAGGAATAAATTACATTTTAAAATATATTCAAATAGAAAACATTTATTTTAAATTGTAATAATTGTTACTGTTTTTACTGTATTTTTGATCAAACAAATGCAGCCTTGAAGAGCATAAGAGACTTCTTTCTGAAACATTAAAAAATCTTTGAACTTTTGAACTATAGCGTAGTATGCTTCATAGTGCAAAAGTAGAAAGAGTAGAATGCATTATTTGACAGCCATTGCGAACATGATAAACATGCGGTCAAAGGTCATGGGTCACGCTAAATATCTGATGATTAATATAGCAGAAATCCTTCACTCTCAGAGCAGATAAACGGCCAGGTTCATACACAACTCTTCAACCGTTGCTAACTCAAGAGAAATAAACAAATGCAGGGGAAAGCACACAATAAATAGCAAATCAGTAAAAGCAGATAAAGACGCGCACAAAACAAAAGTAAGGAAATAAACAAACATCGTAACAGAGCGGCTTTCCAGCAGAATCATCAGGGGTCGCAGAGGAAAACAGATGCATAGAAAGATGGAGGGAGACGCTGAGGGTGGAGGTAAAAAGCCTGGTTCAATTAGCATCGTAAAATAAAATACTTTGTAAAAGGAAATAAATGCTGTAGCAAGAGGAAGATTCATGCTCTGAAATAAACTGCAGCTGTTGAATTTTTAATTGGAGAGGTCCTAATTACGGTCATCAGACAGTGCTCCTAAACACATTCCCCTTCTCTCTCTCTTGCAGTGGTAGAGGAGTAGTCCGGGTGTACGCTTCCATTTCATTAATATTTGATGAAATGGGTCCGACTGCCTCAGCTGCGCACCGCGGCCCAGAATTAAGCCTTCATTACGCATGCTGCTGTCTTACTGCTGCGTACATTAGCTGGATGTCAGAAGTGTGTGTGTGTGTGTGTGTGTGTGTGTGTAAGAAGCGGGGCGGTGTCTCGTCAAATGGTTCTGTCGATTGATGCTATTCGATGGTGGAAAAACACTTGGGTGTGAGCCATGATTGAACTGACACCAATAATGAAACCAGATAGTGTCTCAGAGCCGCCAGCAATATGCTAAAGATATTGATGCTCCTAATAATTCCTGGGGACTTGGACAGGATTAACGGAATAGAGGAACCTCTCAAAAAATAACGGCTTTAAATTACATCCCGTGCCAAGTTTGGAAAAGTCCACATCTGTCAGCGCTGACAGTGAGATGGGAGTTTTTCCAGTAGTCGTATTGCACACATTTAAAAGAACAGATCTGGTTGTGCATTTGCTTTTGAGATGCACAAATAGAACAAAGAATAGAGCAAACACATTACAATATTGAACGTGAACTCAGAACTTCACAAAAGTTGGTAGGCGTTGGGATTTTTTAAATGTCTTTTAAGTCTCTTCTGCTCACCAAGGCTGCATTTATTTGATAAAAAAGTACAATTAAAACAGCAATGTTGAAATGTGAAATATTACTAGAAATTAAAATAACTGTTTTCTATTTTAATATATTTTAAAATGTAATTTATTCATGTGATGAAAAGCTGAATTTTGAGCATCATTACTCCAGTCTTCAGTGTCACATGATCCTTTAGAAATTATTCTAATATGATGATTTGCTGCTCAAGAAACATTTCTGATTATTATATTTCAGGATTCTTGGAATAAAAAGTTAGAGCATTTATTTGTAACAGCAGTAAAAGCATTATAAATAATTATAAAAAAAATATTTTTTGTAACAATGTAAAAGTTTTCACTATCACTTTTGATCAATTTAACGCATCCTTACTGAATAAAATGATAATTTAAAAAACAAAAAACAAATTACTGACCCCAAACTTAAGAGTCTTACATTATTGCTATTATTGTATTTCATTTGAGCTTCACTCATTTACTGCAATTAATTAATTAAAGAAAAGATGCAATGGTCAAAAACACACTGGTGTGATAATCTATGATTAGCTTGATTAATTTAATTAAATGAAACATGATAATCAGTATTTCATGTAATTATCTGCATTTGGTATTGATTCCACAGCTGAAATACTGCTGTATTCTTAAGTATATTTGTGTGTGACTCATGAGCATGAGGAGCATGAAGAATCATTTTGATGCTCCTCTGAGACCAGAGCTTAAACTCATTGAAAGTCTTTGGGATGTACTGGAGGAGACTTTACAGAGAGCTGGACTCTTGCATTGACATTACAAGATCTTGAGCAAAAACGTATGCACCTTTTGATGGAAATAAATGTTGTGATGTTATATCCATCAAGAGGTGCAACAATCTTTGCTCAAGATCTTGTAATGTCAATGCAAGAGTCCAGCTCTCTGTAAAGTCTCCTCCAGTACATCCCAAAGACTTTCAATGAGTTTTAAGCTCTGGTCTCAGACGAGTATCAATTCATGTGTGAAAATTATTCATGTTTCCTCCCAAACATTCTTTCACAGTTTGATCCTGATGAACCTTGACATCGTCATCCTGGAATATGGCCATGATGCGTCTTCCTACATGTTTGTTTAAGAAATGAAAAGCTACACGCTCCATAGGGTTAGATTGCCAAACATATAACATGCTAGAAACATAATCATCACTGCAATAATAATCCAATCATGGACTCTTAAGGATTTGCCTATTTAAATCCAAACTTTTTCATTTTAATTTTTTCCAGTGTTATCGTATGGTTATTTAAAACAATATTGGACTAGGGCAAATATTGACAGAATATGTTTTTATCCTGATTTGCACTTTTAGATGTCTGAATAACCTGGACCTGTTGACTACGACAACTCCTTGTCGACTAGAGAGAAAAGTGTTTTTATAAGGAAAGCAGGACATGAACAACTGGGACCAACATCTAAAGACTGAATGTATTTCCCACAAAATCTGCATGTACAGTATCTCAGCGAAACCCCCGCTGCAGGAGGCTCATCTCTCGCACGACTGTCCCAATTCAACTTGCCAAACACCCTCTCTACTATCAAAAAGCCACCGCACTCACTGCCTCTCTCTCCTGTGCCCCGCCAGAGGCCTTCCACTTATTACCCATGATGCTTTGAGAGAGCACAGTGATGCCCCCCCTCCCCTACCCCCATACCCTAATCTCAGACATGAAAGGAAGCGCGCGGCCCGGACTGAAATGATTCTACTGCTCACAGGGGAATAGGAGGAGAGAGAGAGCGAGAGCGAGGGAGGGAGATGAGCAAGAGGTTTAATAATGACCAACTCCACCTCGTCACTCCCAGCTGAAGGGTTCGGGCCCAGGGGACGTCCGCTATGCCCGAGGGGGTCAGGGGCAGCTGAAGCGACAAGGGGCCCCTGAGTGATCGCCCAAATCTCAGGGTGATTTACAGGGCCAAAGCATGTCAGGGGCCCGGTTATGACACGAGGAGTGGGTGTCTTATTTTATAAAACAGCCATAGACAGTCAGGAACATTGTCAGGCGAGGCACAAATATTGTAGCAATAGAGCTTGACCCTCAGAGATTTTCAAATAAAAATGATTTAAAATGTCAGATGCTTTTACATAAAAAATAAAAAATTGTGAAAAATATAAAAACAAAAACCTGCTGTAAATATTCCACTTTTTAAAATACATGCCCCCCCCCCCCAAAAAAAAAAAAAAAAAAAAATTGTAAATGTTGTGCTTCCATGTTTTATGAGGATATTGATGATTTTTAAACTGGACTAGAGTGCAGTTTGTAGGCAAAAACATGTCCTTTCCATTTTTATACATCTTTAATTTTTTTCCACTTATAGTTTCATGAATATTGCAACAGCAGGGTCATACTGTAAACACTGTGCAGAAGTGTGTAAAAACTGTACTCTAAAAAAAATAAAACACGGGGTAAGCAACTTTATGTGATTGCATCTCATCTGGGTGAAGTGTGAAGTTTTTCTGCACTGGCATCTAATTGAGTCAGACAGGAGGAAGCGGAGGAGAGTGGACCTGTCATCTCCAATCCCAATTCACCTTGATTAACATCAAACTTTTATAGTGCTCTCAGAAATTCTGCCGCCCTCTCGCTCACTCTTTCACTCTCATATTCTAAAATGGATCTTCACATCTATTCAAGGTAAATTAAGTGCTGATATGTGGAACAACAATTTGCATTTCCTGAAGGAAATACCTGTAAGAATAAGGTCAAAGTTGTAAATAAGAATAGGTTTTAGGTTTTTAATTGTTACTTAGAACCACTTTATTCATGACACAACACATTCCGTTTTCTACAACAACAGACACTGTGCACTGTAAAGGCAATTAAAAACATAATATATATATATATATATATATATATATATATATATATATATATATATATATATATATATATATATATATATATATATATATTAATATTAATATTTAAGTAGATGCAGGAACTACAAATTCAATATGCAATGATAAATAAAAATACCAAAAACAATTTAGTGAGTAATTTTTATAATGACATCGTTGCTGTTAAATTTCAAATGCTGAACATTCTATCAACAGGAATCATACAGATACTGTTAAAGGTACAATATGTAAGAATTTTGTATCAAAATGTCCAAAACCCACTTGCACAGTGTGATATATATTTTTTTTAATTATGTACTTGCATTATCCTAAATGTTTCCAAGAATTTGTAAATTCAGAGAAATTCACAATTTTAGATAGTGCCCGTCCCTTGTCCCTTGTCGCCTGTCAATGACGTAATATCCGCGTTATCCCTGGTTTCCGCTTGTACTGCTATACTAACATTGGTGACAGATGCGGACAACTGCGTAATATATAACGGCACACTGTTGTTGTTTCGTTCAAACATTATGGATCATGGCAAGCAGACTTTGGGACAAAAGGAGAACTAAAACGAGGATCAATATCGGCGTGGCGTTTTCGAGATGCCGAGAGCTTCGCAGCAAACTTTGACTTGACAGAGATGTCGCTCTTGCATGTACTTTAATAGACAGGTGAGCAAATGTACATAAAACAAATCAATGTTATATTGCTAAACATGATGAAATGTTAAAATATGATCAGTATGTTATTCTAATGTTGATCTAGCTTACTGCTTGTCTCATATAGCAAACAAACTAACACAGAATAACATTAGACCTTTCAACACACTCAAATGCAGTTTAGTGTGATAGTGTAACGTTAGAAGTGAAACAGCGCTGCGTTACCTCACAAGTTTAATTCGTCAAATAAACTGACATGTGCTGGTATAGTTCAGCACTTGCAGGTAGTTCGGTGGAATGTAATGTCCCCATTCCTTTATATCCGCGGGACTCGCGTGTGGCGCTGATATCGGTCTCTTATTAGCAATCGCGCCCTGCTTCATACCACAGTCATGTTAAAAAACATGAATGTTTTCACTCATCCATAAACATTATTAAATCCATCAGGATGATAGCAAGTTCCATGATTCCGCTTATTCATTGCGTCATCAATCTATGCTTATGTTATTGTAAGAGGTCAGCGACCCCTAGCAGTGAAAAAAAATTACATATTGTAGCTTTAAATGGACTTCAAGGACTTTTCAAGCACTACTTTTTTTGGTTTTCAAGGACTATAAACAGAGATCTCACTAATCAAACAATATCTTCATTATCTTTAAAATTCTAAAAGGTAAATAGATAAATAAAAGTATAATAAAATGGTACAAATAAAGTGCAGCACATGCAATGACTGTGGTAACTTTAACCATTGAAAGGATGCTATGACAAAGATATCGCTTTCCTTATTCAAACTGATTTTTTTTCATTGATCTGAAGAATGAAAGCTGTATTTTACATTGACATTTATCTGACGCTTTTATCCAAAGCGACTTACAATTGCTATTTCAGAGGCCTGCAACACCTCTGGAGCAATTAGGGGTTAAGTGTCTTGCTCAGGGACACATTGGTGTCTTACAGTGGATTCGAACCCGGGTCTCTCACACCAAAGGTATGTGTCTTATCCACTGTGCCATCACCACCCTCAGGGTATCATATACAGGTCCTTCTCAAAAAATTAGCATATTGTGATAAAGTTAATTATTTTCCATAATGTAATGATAAAAATTAAACGTTCATATATTTTAGATTCATTGCACACCAACTAAAATATATCAGGTCTTTTATTGTTTTAATACTGATGATTTTGGCATGCAGCTCATGAAAACCCAAAATTCCTGTCTCAAAAAATTAGCATATTTCATCCGACCAATAAAATAAGTGTTTTTAATACAAAAAAAAAAAAGTCAACCTTCAAATAATTATGTTCAGTTATGCACTCAATAGTCAATACTTGGTCGGGAATCCTTTTGCAGAAATGACTGCTTCAATGTGGCGTGGCATGGAGGCAATCAGCCTGTGGCACTGCTGAGGTGTTATGGAGGCCCAGGATGCTTCGATAGCGGCCTTAAGCTCATCCAGAGTGTTGGGTCTTGCGTCTCTCAACTTTCTCTTCACAATATCCCACAGATTCTCTATGGGGTTCAGGTCAGGAGAGTTGGCAGGCCAATTGAGCACAGTCATACCATGGTCAGTAAACCATTTACCAGTGGTTTTGGCACTGTGAGCAAGTGCCAGGTCGTGCTGAAAAATGAAATCAGATGGAAGCATGAAGTGCTCCAAAATCTCCTGATAGCTAGCTGCATTGACCCTGCCCTTGATAAAACACAGTGCACCAACACCAGCAGCTGACATGGCACCCCAGACCATCACTGACTGTGGGTACTTGACACTGGACTTCAGGCATTTTGGCATTTCCTTCTCCCCAGTCTTCCTCCAGACTCTGGCACCTTGATTTCCGAATGACATGCAAAACTGAGCAACAGTCCAGTGCTGCTTCTCTGTAGCCCAGGTCAGGCGCTTCTGCCGCTGTTTCTGGTTCAAAAGTGGCTTGACCTGGGGAATGCGGCACCTGTAGCCCATTTCCTGCACACGCCTGTGCACGGTGGCTCTGGATGTTTCTACTCCAGACTCAGTCCACTGCTTCCGCAGGTCCCCCAAGGTCTGGAATCGGTCCTTCTCCACAATCTTCCTCAGGGTCCGGTCACCTCTTCTCGTTGTGCAGCGTTTTTTGCCACACTTTTTGCTTCCCACAGACTTCCCACTGAGGTGCCTTGATACAGCACTCTGGGAACAGCCTATTTGTTCAGAAATTTCTTTCTGTCTTAACCTCTTGCTTGAGGGTGTCAATGATGGCCTTCTGGACAGCAGTCAGGTCGGCAGTCTTACCCATGATTGCGGTTGAGTAATGAAACAGGCTGGGAGTTTTTAAAAGCCTCAGGAATCTTTTGCAGGTGTTTAGAGTTAGTTAGTTGATTCAGATGATTAGGTTAATAGCTCGTTTAGAGACCCTTTTCATGATATGCTAATTTTTTGAGACAGGAATTTTGGGTTTTCATGAGTTGTATGCCAAAATCATCAGTATTAAAACAATAAAATACCTGAAATATTTCAGTTGGTGTGCAATGAATCTAAAATATATTAAAGTTTAATTTTTATCATTACATATTAGAAAATAATTAACTTTATCACAATATGCTAATTTTTTGAGAAGGACCTGTACTTGGATATTTACATGAGCAATATCACACTAATAGACATGCAAAATGGCTCCATATCAGAAGCCTATCTATATCAGACAGACTGCAGCATTCATTTTGCGTGTAAAGATTGTTTTATCAATTAAATTAAGCACTGTTAAAGTACCTTTTCATAAAAATTGCTGTTTTTATGGGTTTTCCAGGACTTAAATTTCAAAAAGCCAAATTCATGTACTTCTAGCACTTTAGGAACCTTGTGCAAACCCTGTATCAATATGAAAAACACAAATACAAAGAAAGTATCTACAAAATAGAGTGTTGCACAGATGACTTCAAAACCCGGTAGACTAATTCGCCACTGATTACCTCGAGATTTACCAATGGGGTTTTATAATGTTTTTCTTTATTTTTATTTATGAGTGAACTTTTTGTTCTACAACTTTTGGTAAAACGGAAATTTCTAAGCTGTATTTATTAGAAACGTATGAGACAAATTGTATGAGACTAAAGACAATTTGGGGTGTGAGTGTGTGCAGTTTACGTTGTAGAACAAAATGAACAAAACCCCATTATAAAAACCCATGAGAAAATCTTGAGGGAACTAGTGTCTTCCCAGTTTTGACGTCATCCGTGTATATAAAGGGATTGAGGCTAAATAAATACTGAGGATTTGGGGGTTAAGAGCAAAAAACAATTCTGCTTTACAAGGACTGTAACAACATTTCCTGTGAGTAAGAAATCAGTGAGTCAGAATATGAATCTCTTTTACAAAAGCAGCTATACATCCTCACTCCCAACAGATCTGATGAACAACAGTGGAAATGAATGAAACATGAACAGGAAAAATTCTCACTTCCTCCATGAGGGACACCGAACACTGCCTCTCTAACAGTGTCTATCAAGGGAACACATGCAACACTAACTTCAAAGCAAATTAAAAACGCACAACATAATGCTAAATGCACCCCGTGCATAAGAACAAAACTCAAAACGGTTGTTATCTCAAAGCAGAAGCTGTAGAGTTTCTAAACTGTTGCAAATCTCACCATTGTGAGGTCACAAGCTTCCATTACATCCTCACCGCATCTGCATATTCATTGAGATGTCAATAATTTAACACTCACGACACTATTTGAATATGTGTTTACCAGCGAGGTCGGTAACCTGAACCCATTTACTGAGAGGATTTCAAAGTGTGAATGTGATTGCATGTCTGTTTGACTTTGGGGGAGGGAGGTGGATTTTAGATGAATGAATGCGTTCGGTTAATGTCATTTTTGAAAACGCTACAAATATATATTTTTGAAAATGTTGTCAAAAACAGTTTTTCTTACTAAAGATCACAACAAAAATAGATAAACGACACACACAAACACGCACACACACACACACACACACACACACACACACACACACACACACACACACACACACACACACACACACACACACATTATGTAAACAAACTTTTATGTTAGATGTGATCACTCGCGATTAATCGATTTGACAGTAATATATATATATATATATATATATATATATATATATATATATATATATATATATATATATATATATATTACTGCTGTCAAATCGAAGTTTAAAAAATTATATATATATATAGTAAACATTTAATGTATAATGCAAGGCAATACAAATCATAACTTAATCATCAATATAACATATTAAAAATACAATTATAAGTATTTAAAAAAATCTAAATTAAATTTTTATTAACACATTGACTTACTTAAATTTATTTACAAATTAAAAAAGTATTAACAAACACTTTTTTAGCCATCCAGCCTAAGAATACAGAAAGTTACTAACGAAAACAGACTCATATTGTACGCCATAAACACACGTGACCAGCCTCACTGAGCTCTGATACACACAGACCACGGCCTGCCTAAAACAATGACACTTTGAGACAGGTGTGAAACAATCTAAACACACTCATCCACGTGGGTCATAGTGCTGTCAAAGACCACTAGAGTTAGAAAGCAACTTCCTCAAGTGAGTGCACACTCTCTCACGCCACCCTGCTTCCCCCCCTCTCTCTCTCTCTCTCTCTCTCTCTCTCTCTCTCTCTCGCTTCAACACGCTCACGCGTTCGACTCGCAGGCAGCACCTCACACACACTGACACACAACACCATCATCAGCCCAAGCTGCAAAAAGCCACAGAACAGATGACCGCACTTACTGTGTATCAGGCGTCCCGTGAAGAAGTTCTTTCGCTGAATTTACCCCCCCCCCCCCCGCTCCCCCACTTCTCCCTCCCCTATATTTCTCCTCTCCATTATCCATGCGGAAATAAGCCGACGGGAACGTGGTGGCAGCCAGGCGGTGTTTCTGGAGCCCGAGTCCCAGCTTCCACTGGTTTTGGGTCGGAGGGACTCGACTAACCCTCTCACGCTCTCTCACGCACACATGGATGCTGCCTGTGTTGCTCTGCATCTGGTTGCCAAAGCAAAGCACAATCAATATGGAAGGGGAGCGCTATTTTATGATTGGAGAAGTTGTTGTGTTTTTGGTGGTGAAATTCATTATTTAGTATCTGAACCTTCAGCTATTCAGTATCATTTATTCATAAAGTCCCTTTTTGCCAGAAGGAAATGGATACAGCTGGAGAGATGGGGAGAGGGTGAGAGAGAGAGAGAGAGAGAGAGAGAGAGAGAGAGAGAGAGAGAGAGAGAGAAACCGTGGCGAAGAAAACAAGAAAGGAAGCTGGGATTGATGATATTGATCATGCACTGTCTTGAAATTAATGGATGGTGGTTTATTTTTTTATTTGATGGACAGATTGATTGATTCGCATGTCTTGGAGGAGAAGGAGGTCTTGAACATCAGAGGCGTTGCGTGGTGAAGAGCATGTGTGGATTTTGATGTCTGCTTCAGAATCGCACACTCCAACATAAGCACACTCAATAAGTAAGACTAAGTGGAGAATTCACTAAGAGTAAGGCCCTGTTCACAGCTGGTATTAAGATGCGTTTTGGTCGGTCCGATCACAAGTTGACGACGCTAAATACAGGCGTAAATGGGGTGTAAAACACCTGTCCACTTTCGACCACTTCCAGAGGTAGTCGAAAACGCATTTGAACGCTCATGTAAACGCTCATGTGGTCGAATGTGTTCAAACAGCCACAAAAGACCGTCTACTCTCCGTCTACTGACCTCATGTGTAAACATTATGGGAAGAGCGCTAGCCAGACGGGATTTAAACTTTGTAGGATGAAGACCTAAGTTTGGTTTGAAGGTGAAAAACGTGCCAAGCACAATGTTCTCTCACCATTCCTGATTTCTAACACACACTCACAGCGTTCGGCTGGTCTTGCGTCTGTCAGAGCAGAAACTAAAGCTGATGCTCTCCGTATGTTTTTCCATTGTCTCCGGTGACGTTCATATGTAGATTGCATGAGCTTATTTCGTCCATTAAATCGAAAGATCTGAAAAACCTGCCAATAGACCCTCTCCTTAAAGAATCAGGACAGAAGTGGTTAAAAGTGGAAAAAAGAGACGGATTAAAACACCAGGTGTAAACGTACTTGTGATCCAAGTTTTGTGTTGAAATACTAAGCTCAAAAGTCTTCAGTGAATTCTTCTTGGGTCTAAAAGCCAAAACAGACACTACACAATTATGCCTTGTAATGCACCATATTATGCATTGTATATTGAATTGAATTGCATTATATATTGAATAATTGTGTAATCAGTTATAATACATTATCATGCATATATATTAATTGAACACATAATGCATTAAAACACACGGCAAACAACCAATTTCAGATGTAAGGAATTTGAAAATATTACAATGCATTTTAACTTAAGTTACAATTATTTATGAAAGGATATAATGCGTTATAAAGTACATAATGCATTATACATAAAGGCTTTATAAAATGTGTATAATCAAAAATACAGTAAAAACTGTAATATTGTGAAATATTATTACAATTTAAAATAACTGTATGTGGATAACACAGTGGATAATAACTGTAAAATAAAATGTAATTTAATTCTGTAATATAAAGTTGAGTTTTCAGTATCATTCCTCCAGTCTTCAGTGTCACATGATCCATCAGAAATCATACATACAAGTGTGATAGTTTTTTTCATTATTGTTTGATGAATAGAAAGTTAAAAAGAACAAAATTTATTTGAAATATAAATCTTTTGTGTCCACTTTTGATCAATTAAATTGGTGAATGAAATAATTTCTTTAAAAAACCCCGTACTGACCTTAAAGTAAACTGTAGTGTACTGTATGCACTTGAAAGCAAATGGTTCTAAAAAAGCGTAACTGAGGTCACATGACCCAAGGCTTTCAAAACACACTAACGGTAAAAGAACCGACTACTCAATACAACCGCTTTGACATTCTCAGCATTTTTCCACATAGAGCACTATAGGCATTAGTGCAGACTGTCTTCTACACCAGATTTCTTTTACAGGTCTATACTGCTATGGCAGAGGAACCGATCGAAGAGAAGCATAGCGTTTATGACGCATTCATCTGAATATACAGTAACAGCAACTGGAAATGCCACAGATTTTACAAATCTCAACTAAAGATATTTTACAAATTTGAATGTCTGCAAAACTGCTTATGGCATCTGACAAAGGATTTTTCACAGGCATAAAGCACATAAAACAGTCCAATTTGTAACTGTGAAAAAAAAAATAAAAACGGAAAAAGTCAAATTGTGTATATCTAGATTAAACTCTCAGTCCATGCTGGAAAACGAATCACAACACATCTTTATTTACAGCAACACACCGAACAATCCAATTCAGCATGGCCACTTCTCAGCCATTCACTCGTATGCGAAGAATAAAGTAATCTGAAATATCTGGGCCCTGTTGAATTATTTAGATTCGACTTACTGCGACACCAGCAGCGCAGATTGGTAGAATCAATCTACGTCAGTCGGAGAGGAATGAGTTTCACCTGTAGCTATTGCGTGGCCTTTGGCTTCCAGGCTCCCATTGACTTCCTGAGACTTCCTCTGCTAGACAGGACATTATTCTTCCGTTCAAAAGCCATTTATTTCACAGCTCACCTCGCGAGGAAGCGCATTAGTGGTTGTATGACGTTCATAGATAGCGGGTATGTAAAATCATGATGAGGTTGATGAGGGTCTTGGAACATGTAGACCTGAATGAGCATGCTATACAAATGTTATAATATTATAATATAACCCTTTGCGTTTATGAAGAAAATCACTTCTTTCGATGAGCTTTCGATCAGATCTTGAAAGCTCGCTAGTGAGTATTCTCAGGAGAACTGGAAATAGCATCAGGATTCATGTGTACATGGAACAGATGCTAAATCTATTGATTTCTGTGGTCTATACAGTAACGTTCGAGACCCTCGGAGACAATGACCATTGTGATGCCGCCTATTTGAACTCGTCACGTCCTCTTGGGGAAAATATCAATAGCTTAAGAGGAAAAATTGGGCTGAAAGGTATTATAGACTATGGAATCTTACAATGTAGGGCAAAATAAAGAAATATGCCACAAGAGGCCACATGTTACTGTGATTTTTCTTCTCATCAGGGGTTTATAGTGCCTAAAACCACATTGACTGTGCACTGTAAACATTTTGTAATTTTTAAATATTTTTTTTTAAATGCTACTATAAAACCTGTTAAAAACCATAAAATCTTACCATATAAAGGGAATAAATGCAAATGATTCAATGTCGCATTATATGTAATTTTACTCTTAAATACTTTAAGCTTATTTATTTTTTGCTAGTAAAAACAATATGGTTATAAGAAAACATAATAATTATACAGACAGACAGACAGATAGATAGATAGATAGATAGATAGATAGATGAATGAATGAATGTAGCTCATCCTGTCAGAAATTGGAGACAGAACTGTTGTTATAATGAGTGTTTCTCCCATTTTTTAAATGAGAATGGTTGAAGTAGGGCACAGAGCAGCCATTTTAATATTTCATTAACTGCAAGAAACACGCAGTAGACACAAACAGGGATATCCGCTCAAACACACACACACACACACACACACACACACACACACACACACACACACACACACACACACACACGCACGCACGCACGCACGCACGCACGCACATGCACACGCACACACACACAATACCTTAAAGTTTCTATCAGTATAAAGAAGCTAGTGTGTCTCCGTTTGTCCGGCTAAGCTCTGAGTGAGTGTGAATGTGAAATGAGGGGATGCCACATGAAATTTCCTCATGTGTGTATCATGCTGACATCCTTCCCCTCACACTCTGAACTGAGAGTCATGAAACACACGTAGAGGAGACAGCTGCTCTCCTCTTCGTCTCTGCTCTAATACAGGTGATTGAAGAATGAAAGCAGGAAAACAAGCAGGACACTTTGAGTAGATGAGAACGTCTGTGTTCCCATGCTAGGTCCTTCAAAGCTGATGCACGGCAGTGATACAGAGTTTGCCTAACAGTTCTAAACAGTATTACAGCATGTGTGCAACTGTGCAAAAAGAAAATAGGAACATTTTTATGACGACAACAAATACTGAATCTGAGTAAGATCCAAAACGCCATCTACACTCTTACAAATAAAGTTTCTTTATTGGCATCTTTCTCATCCACGGAACCTTGCCATTCCACAAAAGGTTCTTTAGAGTGGCTCCTTAGATTTTTTTAAATGTTCTTAACAAATGTTCTTGTTATTTTAAGAACTGTTCAATCATGTCAACTCTCACAATAGTTTTAGTATGTTATACATATGTTTAACATTGTTTAGCAATGTTAATGTAGATCTAGATCAGCTCTGCTCCTGCTGCAGAGTAAGTATGTACTTGCTACTGCTAATAGATACACAGACATGCTGCTGTGTGCATGTAACATATGCTGCTGCTGCTGCATGAATAGACTTACATAAATCCCGTAGCAGATCTAGGCAGGTGGAGCTGGGGGAGGTGGAGGGGTTCAGAGGAGCTCTGATAGCGAGCTGTAGGACTAATACAGCAAACACTGAACCAGACTATTGAAATGTTGAGTAAGCAATCTCATTGGCTGCAGGATCAGCAGAGGCAATTCAGCTTGTGCCGTGCAGTAATGATGTGATTTCTTGCAGATTGCATGTAAAGGACCTATTAGTCTGCGCCCTCGAGTTTCAGGACTGAACTACATATTTAACCTCCTGTTGGAACCTTTATTTTTAAGAGTATAATACTGTTTTAAAAAACGTTCTATTTCTCGCGTAATTGCTAAGGCCCGCCCCTTTGCTTATTTTCTTGCTCAGACTTTCAAGCTTTACAGAATGGGCCTGTTCCAATATGTGTGCGCATGCTCATGATAGAAAGAGTTTGAGCAAGATTGTCCCAGGTGTGGAAAAATTCAAAGCTGAGTGCACTTAACGGACACTAAATCCAAACTATCTTTAATACCACTTCGGAGCGATATGCGTATGCCATCATTTATCATATTCAGAAACTCACGTGCCCTGAAAATGCATGATGTTGAGAAAACTTTACAGCACAAGTTAAATAGATATTACACATAATAATAATAATTTGGTAGTAAAATGTAAAGTCTTTCACATTTTATTTGTACAGTGTCAGCTGTTACATAGGCACTACTGCAAAGACATTTTGAAGTTTATTTTTAAGGTGCAAAGTATTGAATATGTGTAAAACATGCATTTTCACTATGTAACTTGTAAGTATGCCTCATCGGATAAATACAAGTTCTATGCACACTTGCAGTCTTGCCTATTGAACACTTGCCTACTTGAACACTTTGGCCAAATACAAGAAATGTGTCATGTAAGTAGACAAGTGGTCAAGTGCGAAGACCGCAAGTGTGGGTATTGAGACAGGCCCTCTGTCTCATGATTTTTTTGGCTAAATAAATGGTTAAATTAAGCAGAAGCATGCTTCTGTGAATCATAATGGACACAAATCAACTGAAAAGTGACAAGCCTCTTTTAATAAAAAAAGAAAAACAAAAGTTTTATGAACAGTTCTGTGTTTCTGTGTTCTACGTCAACATACTCACTATCAGTTGCCATTATGACATGAATCAATTAGCATTAATTAGTACATGCTGTATGTACAATTTATCCCAATATCTACCGTAAAATCCTGAAATGTTATTTATCATCAACATCTAGAAGTCTTGAAAAGAGAAGCATAAGGCAAGAAATGAAACATTTTGTAATTATAAATGATTTTATATGGGACGTGCCAGAATAAGACACAGGAAATGGACTCATGTACTCTGAACAACTTTGAATGACCATTAGCTAATAATTCTTCCATAAACTTTTAAAGAGACTCTTTTTCATAGCAGAGCAATCACAATCAGAGACGTTATCAATTATTGAATTATGAGTTAACTGTAATCTCATAGTCTGGGGTCTTCTCGCCGGTACAAATTTATCTCTGCAATTAATCAGTTTCAGGGCACAAATGTTGCCCCTAATGGAAAGATTAAAGTCTGTGTAATATATAACAGATAGACGTGTGACGCCACCCAAAAATACCTGAACAAATGATACCGTAAAGTGGTTCTTCAGAAACGCTCGTACTTTCAGATCATTCATAACAACCTGCATATTCCCCCAGCTTCTCCCAACAACAGACAAGGCCATTTGAGTTGATAAATGATTATTGTTTTATTAAAGTAAAATTTATTGATCTGAAATGGTGCAAGTTCATTTGATGAATAAGGTTCACAGACAACAGCAGAGCAATGGCTTTGCTCTTTTCACCTGGGGACATGCTGGCACCCGTTGGAGTGTTCTATGATGTCATCAGTGACATCATCAATTAAATGGTGCGTTCAAGTCACATTAGAAAGATCAAATTTACGAGTCGAACGCACATGAATGGAGTAAACACACATAATGATGAGTTTAAAACAGAGTTGTCAGTTAGGAAACATGGCAAATGCAATGGATGCAGCATCTCAACTGTAAATTTGTTGAAATTTATGAAATTATTGTTTTTTCCATTTACAATACACTAGCTAAGTTGAATGTACAAAATATGATAGTATTGTACAATTAAGATTAAGAAAATGCACACCTGATGCTTTATTCATTATTTTGTAGAAGTATAGAGTGAAAACATAAATGAAAAGGTACTTGGTCTTACCAAAGTAATTTGAATGCATCTAACATTGTAATCAAGACTTCCCAACTGATGAATATGAACTTCCTAGGATGATTTAAACACACCATATATCCACTATTTTGTTGCTGTCCCATCCTTCAACAACTTTTTTGTAAACAGATTTACAAAATCTGACCAATCACAACACACTCATCCAGCTGACCAATCAGAGCACATTGAGCTTTTTGGAAGGAGGGGCTTAGGAGAAGGAACTAAACAGGGGTGTGTTTCCCAAAAGCATCGTTAGCCAACTATGGTTGCAAGTTCCGTCGTTATCATCATAGTTCAACAAGTCGGTGTTTCCCGAAACCATCGTTCTAACGAACATTCGCAAACAGCATCGCAAAGTTGTGTGATTGTAACGACAGCTCTTGAACTGTGGTTAGAAGCATACTGTAGGCTAGTTTCTTGTTTTTATAACATGTGTACTTAATAAATCCTTATCTTGAGCCAGATAAGCAAGCTGACGTTCAGTACAATCTATATATTTTATTTAGAAGACATACAAATGTCCTTTAGCCTACGTCTTTTGTTTGTCAATAGATTTAAAGCACCGTTTTTGAAGAGTGCGCATGTGCGAACGTGCTCTACTATATAAGAACGAGCCTATGATTGAATCAAGAAATAAAGCAAATAACGGAGAAATAGTCCTCAGATGTCCGTATTTTATAGCAAAACATCTAGCATTAATTCGATCTCAAACACATTCATTAAAATAAGTTATTACTCCACCATCTGTTACCCCTTTTCCACCAAAGCATTTTGAGAGCCGGTTCGGAGCCGGTGCCTGCGCACGAACCAGTTCTTTGTGTTTCGACAGCCAAAGAACCGGTTCTCGGCCAGGAAAACTGGTTCCAAAGCGGCACCAACTCTTTGCTGGACTAGAACCGTTCTTTTACCACGTCATGCTTACGTCGGGGGCTGGGGGCGGGTTTAGATGTGTTCTAAACATCTTTTCTGACCATAAAATAGGATCGCAAAGCCCGGAACATTTGCAGAAACACGATGTAGTCCGCCTTTGTAATTGTTATGCTTGAAGTTGGCGCAAGCGTTTCTATTTTTTTTATTTTTTTGAAAACATTATAACTAAGCAAAGAAGAAAACAGTCACAATATAGAACAAATAAATGGAAAGGGAAAAAAAGACACAAAACAGGGGTACATAACTAATCAGAAAATATTACATATCAAAGGAAAAGATTAAAAGACTTACATATTTCAATTGTTTTTGAAGCCTTCTTGGTACACGAGTTAGAGATAATCCCAAAGTAATGTTGTACTTGCAAGCGTTCTAGCTAAGACGTATGGCGACGTACACACTGACGTAACGACGTCGTTCGCTGGCCGCTCTAGTCAGTGGAAAAACAAACAGGTTCTGAAAAGGTTCGCAAGTTGAACCAACTTTGAACCAGCACCAGTTCCGAACCAGTTCTTTTTTGGTGGAAAAGGGGTATGTGTGACGTCATTAACCAACGACCAACGTGCGACAATACAGTTTCGGGAAACAGTCGTGACTAGCAAGTTGATTTCTTCAATGATGCATTGTACTATGGTAGTGAAGCAGCGAGTTACGTCGTTGTACGGGAAGCGTTACTGACAGACTGGGAAGAGAGGAGCTGCAACAATGTTAAATATTTGAAAAATAAGGTGTTTTTTGAACATTCAAACATGAAAACCTGTTCTAATAGACCCCAAAAACAGGACATTTGAAAAATGGCATAATAGGTCCCCTTTAAAGATAAATTATACTTTACAGTATCATGCCCAAAAAACGTAGTCCTCTTTAGACTCCCTCATTCTCAATTATTGTTCTATATCCAACCAGTAAAGAGAGAACTTTCCCCAAAGTGGTAAATACAGCATGGAGACTCATCTCAGAAAACTGGACAACAAACTGTCAAGTGAATACGGAGACGGATGAGTCAGTTGTCCATCAGATCTAAGACTGAAGCTCTTGGCAATTGAACGCCTGGTAAAGGCCGTTCCTGTACTGTGATCAAAGATACATCATCTGCCATCATTAGATCAAGAACAACATACTGTACACAACACAACACAACACAACACAACACAATACAATACAACACAACACAACACAACACAACACAACACAACACAACACGTATGCTGTCTGGTGAAGACAAGCAAACGCACACTTCAAGTGTGACAAACCCTGTCCCTGTCTTTAATAAAATTACACAGCCAAACTCTCACTTGGACACAAGGAAAGCTTCAATTCCCCCGTCCGTCATGCTGTTTAGCAGCCTCTGAGCTGTATCAGTGTATTTGATTTGTTGCTGTCCTCTGGGATCTAAAACACCAGCATTATTGAAGCTCATGCAGTTAGCATGGCTGCTAAATTTCACTGAACACATCTAACAATTGTCCGCCCGTGACCTGTGACCTTTGTCACACTCCTCTGAGGACATGCGTTCATGTGTTGTGTGTATATATATATCGTACAGAAAGACAAAACACACAGGACCTCCAATCAGAAATGTTCTGTGCTTTCAGAAGTCCTTGACTGCACCACGCCATGAAAGATTTATGAGGGGCCGATCAGTGTGTTTATATGTGTATGTCAGTGTTAGGGAAGCAATAGCTTTGAAACAAAGGCTACAGTAAATACATTGAAGCAGGCTAGAGCTTTAAATGATCTAACTATAAGAATGATATGATTCAGTTAAAAAGTGCAGTATGTATCTGGTACATAAACAAAAATGATACCATTCAGGGTAACCACTTACGCCTGCATGATATTGAAAAAAACAACAACTGACATTGCAATTTCTTGGTTTTGTGTGCTATATACTGCGAAATGAAAAAATAAATAAATAAAAAGGAATTTCCACAAGATGATTAAATAGCTATATTTAAAAATAATTAATCATTCTAGAATAGTTGGCGTGATGGGGAGTGCATCTGCATAGAAAATAAAAATAATTTTGAAAGCTGAAAAAGTACTTTTTTTGTGAGACATTCTTAGGGCTGACCGTTTTTGGGAAAAGATTTTTCGTTGCCCACATTTTAGTTTTTGACCCATTCAATATAACTATCAAATAATATGATTTTATTTTTTTTAAATTTTTTTTCATTAGGTACTGTAAAATAAAAACTAATATTTAATAAAATAATAAAACATTATTATACACTGTAAAATTACAATACCACTATTTACGTCTTAATTTCTTAATTTTCAAACGCTAATTACATCACAGCCATATTGCAATATCAATTCTAATTTGATATACTGTAAAGTGCAGCCCTTGTAACCACATCAAATTAATAAATAAAATTAATAAAAACTACAGACATTAAAAAACAAATAAAAATGACACACCAACATTACTAAAACTTTAAAATTAAAGGCAAAACAGAAAATAAAAAAATCGAATTCAAAATATTAACAAAAACTATATCACCGATTCTAAAATAACACTTCATCAAACACGTGCACAAATATTTAAGCCTTTTTGAAAAGATTTACACATTTCAATTAATAGATAAATAATAAAAATAAAATGTCATCAAATTGAATAATTCCATACATATTTTAATTGAATAATTGATTAAGGATTGCTCAATTATTCAATTAAAATATGTAAGGATTATTTAATTTAATTTGATGAAATTACATTTTTTTTTTAGTGGAGTATATTAAAATGCATAAAGGTACACTAAATTCGTAACTAATAAAAATAAATATAACCCTTATTCATTTAAATGAACTGAAAACATTGCTACAAATGAAACAACTGTCCCACCATCTTTGAAATGATTATTATTTTTTGCATGCTCGTCTGTTATTGTGGTATTTGCATTGTCAAATTTATACAAACCCGTCCCTAAATGGCACATTAAAACAAAAACTGTGGTTCCCTATCGGTCAGTCACTACAACGTAGGTCATGACTGACCAATAGGAATCTCGCTAGAGAGGCCAATCTACTTCGAGTGAAAACTAAAACAAGCCAATACACATTGGCGTGCAATCATTTGCATCAGCTGCGCGCCCTCGTTAGCGCGGGTATAAACGAGCAGCTGGTGCGATTGCACACTAGCTTTTTGCTTCGGAGCCAAACACTTCGATGTCTCCGCTACAGTTGAAACCAACTTTTACGTGCCTTTCTGGACCTCTCCTTCCCGGTGCGGGCGTGACAGCACGGCAGCGCGAGCAGTTTCTCTTTCTCTCTCTTTCTTTTTTTTTTGTTTTGCTGTTTTAAAAACTGAGCAAAAAAAAAGAGCTGTTTTAACAGCTGGTGAGGTGCGCTTCAGAGCGCTCAAAAGCTGTTGTAACAGCTGGTAAGGTGCGCCTTGCAAGCGCTCAAAAGCTGTTATAACAGCTGGTAAGACCCCCAGCGAGAGAGATCCAGCGCACAGACGGGTGCACATTCCCGTCTGTGATCGCTGTGGCTGTTCCCCTGCGTGCTTCAGCACCAGTGAGAGTAGTCCCTAAAGGAGCATACACAGATAGTTCGCGTCTTTTTCAAGATGACGTTCTATCTGTGTGTTTCTGGATGCGGTCGTTACCTGGGGTCGCGGGATGGTCACGATCGCTGCCTCGTGTGTCTGGGCCTCGAACACGCACAGGCAGCGTTCGTGGATGAGTCATGTACCCATTGTGGGAAGATGACCATCTCGGAGCTAAGGTCGAGACTCACGTTCCTGCAAAGGGGCGGAGTCCCCGTGCCTGCACCTCGTTCCAACCCCCCTTCGCGGGTTGCTTCGGGCAGTGACACGGGTGACCTGAGGATCACAGTGAGCGCGCTTCCTTCGGGGAACCAACCCCCTAGGAACCCTCACTCCTCTCATGCTCCGCAACCACTTGAGCTGCCAACGGAACGTTCTGGACAATCCTCGAGGTGTGTACCGGTCGTTTCGTTTGGCGCTCCCTGCGACGACCAGATGTCGATCGCTGCATCGGAGGGTGGGTCAGACCTCTCCGCGGATGACGGCTCAGAGCCGCTGCCTCCTTCGGGTGTGCCAGCAGTGCCCGAGTCGGACCCGGAGATGATGGCCATGCTTTCCCGGGCCGCCAACAGGATCGGGCTCGTGTGGAACCCTCCACCGTGTCCCGAGCCCTCGAGGTTGGACGATTGGTATCTCGGGGTGGCGCGCGCTGGTTCTCAGCAACCCACCCCAGTGCCTTTCTTCCCGGAGGTGCATGAGGAGCTCACAGGGACGTGGACGGCACCTTTTACTGCCAGAAACCGTCTCGGTGGCTCCTCCTCCCTCACCACCCTTGATGGCGGGGCAGCTAAGGGATACACGCGCATCCCACCAGTGGAACGGGCCGTTGCTATGCAACTGTGCCCTAACTCCACTTGGCGTGGAGAACCGTGTCTTCCTTCCCGGGCCTGTAAGTACTCGTCGGACCTGACCGGCAAGGCTTACAAGGCCTGTGGGGAAGCTGCCTCTGCCATACACGCTATGGCGTTGTTGCAGGTTCATCAGGCCAAGGCACTGAAGGACCTGCACGAAGGTGGTCATGACCCACAAGTTCTCCAAGAACTTCGTGCCGCAACTGACCTCGCGCTTCGTGTGACGAAGGTCACTGCGCGGTCAGTGGGTTGTGCGATGTCCACTCTGGTGGTCCAGGAACGCCATCTCCGGCTGTGTCTGGCTGACATGCGGGAGACCGACAAGATCAGGTTCCTTAACTCCCCCGTGTCCCAGACCGGCCTCTTCGGCGACGCGGTCGAGAACTTTGCCCAGCAGTTCTCGGCTGTACAGAAGCAGACTGAGGCCATCAGACACATCCTGCCGCGGCGGTCAGCTGCTGCCTCCACCCCACCGCCCGCGGCTCCTCGGTCTGCTCGTCGCCGTGGGCGTCCTCCTGCGTCTGCCCCTGCTCCCGCGCCGCAGCAGTAGCCTCCATCTAAACGGCGCCGTGGAGCCAGTCGCAGGCAGGGCGCTCCGCCCGTCCAGGCCCCCGCCAAGAGGGGCGGCAAAGCCAAGGGTAAGCGGCCCTAGGACGGGCGACCCAGAGATGGAAGGGACTGCTCTCCAGGAGACGATGACTGCATCGCTCCCTCCCCCAGAAGAGGGCCGGGTGGTAAATCCTTTGTTTCATTTTGTTTGTGTTCCGCCGCTGGCCTTAAAACCAGCGGTACCCAAATTCTCAATAAAAGAGCAGTTTCTATCATCTCTGGGTCCGAAGAAGACCCGGAGAGCAGTGGGGGGTTGGAATCCTCACCACTTTCATCCGCCTCTTCTTTCGCCAGACGGCAGCTGTGTACGGTCCGAGAACGCCACCGAGCCGCCTCCCGCACCTCCTGCCCCGTGGAACCAGGTAAGTGCTGCACAGCACACTCAGACCCCGCTACGGGCCGCCTCCCAGAGAGAGCCTCCCGAGCCGCGTCCCTGTGTTCCACCACGCTGCCCCACTCCGGGTACGCCTACGGTCCCTTTGGTCCCGCTTGTACGGTCTCTGCGAGCCTGGTTAGCGCTCCCCAGTCCGTCTCGCTGGCTCATTCGAACCATCAGGCTCGGCTATGCGATTCAGTTCGCCCGGCGTCCCCCCAAGTTTCGGGCCATCCACTCCACTACAGTGAGAGCAGCCGATGCCCATGTCTTGCGTGCGGAGATCGCAGTCCTACTGGCGAAGGATGCGATAGAGCCGGTCCCTCCAGCCGATATGAGGTCAGGGCACTACAGTCCCTACTTCATTGTACCCAAGAAAGGTGGTGGGTTACGACCGATCTTGGATCTGCGAGTTTTGAATCGGAGCCTCCACAAGCTACCGTTCAAAATGCTCACGCAGAGACGCATTTTCGAATGCATCCGTCCCCAAGTTTGGTTTGCAGCGATCGACCTGAAGGACGCGTACTTTCATGTCTCGATTCTTCCTCGACACAGGCCATTCCTGCGCTTTGCGTTCGAGGGTCGAGCATATCAGTACAAGGTCCTACCCTTCGGGTTGTCCCTGTCCCCCCGTGTCTTCACGAAAGTCACGGAGGGGGCCCTTGTTCTCGACGACTGGCTCATACTAGCACACTCTCGAGATCAGCTATGCGAACACAGGGACCTAGTGCTCAGGCACCTCAGCCAGTTGGGTCTTCAGGTCAACTGGGAAAAGAGCAAACTCTCCCCTGTGCAGAGGATCTCTTATCTCGGTATGGAGTTGGATTCGGTCGCCCAGACAGCGCGCCTCACAGAGCAGCGTGCTCAGTCGGTGCTGAACTGCTTGAACACGTTCAAAGGCAGGACAGCGGTCCCACTGAAATTCTTTCAGAGGCTCCTGGGGCATATGGCAGCAGCAGCAGCGGTAACCCCGCTCGGCCTGCTTCATATGAGACCGCTTCAGCATTGGCTTCACGGCCGAGTCCCGAGATGGGCGTGGCATCACGGCACTCACCGGGTGGTAATCACACCGGCATGCCGCCAGACCTTCAGCCCATGGTCAGACCTCTTGTTCCTGCGGGCAGGAGTCCCCTTGGAACAGGTGTCCAGGCATGCTGTGGTATTCACAGATGCCTCTGCCACCGGCTGGGGTGCCACGTACAACGGGCATGCAGTGTCAGGGGTGTGGACGGACCCCCAACTGCATTGGCACATCAATTGCCTCGAGTTGCTAGCAGTACATCTCGCTCTGAGCCGCTTGAAAAGGCCACTACGGGGCAGGGACGTGCTGGTCTGTACGGACAACACGGCGACCGTTGCGTACATCAACCGACAAGGTGGTCTACGCTCCCGTCGCATGTCGCAACTCGCTCGCCATCTCCTCCTCTGGAGTCAGAAGCATCTGAGGTCGCTTCGAGCCATGTATGTCCCCGGCGTGCTCAACCGCGTGGCCGACGAGCTATCACGAGCTGTGCTTCCGGGAGAATGGCGACTCCACCCCCAGGCGGTTCAGCTGATCTGGAGAGAGTTCGGGGAGGCTCAGGTAGACCTGTTTGCCTCCTCAGAGACCTCCCACTGCCAGCTGTTTTACTCCCTGACCGAGGGAACACTCGGCACGGACGCACTGGCACACAGCTGGCCCCGGGGCCTTCGCAAATATGCGTTTCCCCCAGTGAGCCTACTTGCGCAGACACTGTGCAAAGTCAGGGAGGACGAGGAGCAGGTCCTTCTGGTGGCTCCCTATTGGCCCACCCGGACTTGGTTCCCAGAACTCATGCTCCTCGTGACAGTCCCTCCCTGGCCCATTCCTCTGAGGAAGGATCTTCTGACTCAGAGACGGGGCACCCTATGGCACCCGCGCCCAGACCTCTGGAAACTCCATGTCTGGTCCCTGGACGGGACGCGGAGGTTCTAGGTGACTTACCCCCAGAGGTACTTAACACCATCACTTCAGCACGGGCGCCGTCCACGAGACGTGCTTACGCCCTGAAGTGGAACCTGTTCGTCGAGTGGTGTTCTTCTCGCCGAGAAGACCCCCGAAGATGTTCGATAGGGTCTGTGCTTTCCTTCTTGCAGCAGGGGTTGGAGCGTAGACTGTCTCCCTCCACCCTCAAAGTACATGCTGCCGCTATTTCAGCTTATCACGACCACATAGATGGCAGAACAGTTGGAAAGCACGACCTGGTCGTCAGGTTTCTTAGGGGGGCGAGACGATTAAATCCTCCTCGACCCCCCTCCATACCCTCTTGGGATCTTTCCCTGGTGCTTCGAGCACTTCAGGATGTTCCCTTTGAGCCTCTGCAGTCAGTAGACTTAAAGCTTCTTTCCATGAAGACTTTGCTGCTGGTTGCACTGGCCTCTGTCAAGAGGGTAGGAGACCTGCATGCATTTTCGGTCGACGAGTCCTGCCTAGAGTTCGGGCCGGGTGACAGCCATGTGGTACTAAGACCCCGGCCTGGCTATGTGCCCAAGGTTCCTACCACTCCCTTCAAAGACCAGGTAGTGAACCTGCAAGCGCTGCCTTTGGAGGAGGCAGACCCAGCCCTGGCTTTGCTCTGTCCCGTTCGCGCTCTGCGTATGTACGTGGACAGAACTCAAAGCGTCAGGACCTCAGATCAGCTCTTCGTCTGTTACGGAGGCCAGCAGAAGGGAAAGGCTGTCTCCAAGCAGAGGATGGCCCACTGGATAGTGGATGCCATCGTCTTGGCTTACCAAGCCCAAGGCGTGCCCTGCCCGCTCAGGTTGCATGCACACTCCACGAGAGGCGTTGCATCCTCCTGGGCGCTGGCACGTGGCTCCTCGCTAACAGATATATGTAGAGCTGCGGGCTGGGCGACACCTAACACGTTCGCTAGATACTATAGCCTACGTGTAGAGCCGGTCTCCTCCCGTGTTCTCACCCTAGACGGGTAGAAGCACTGAGAGGCCTGGCTCTGTCGGCTTGCTGCACCCTACTGTGCACCCTTATTGCTCCAGAGTAAAACCTGTCGAGTCCTCCAAACCCCTCGGCCCGGACTTGGCGGAGCGTCCGGCGCCAGGCCCTTATCCGCTGAATCCTTGAGAACCGGATCTGGGCTGGGTTCCATATGTGTGACCCTACGGGGATCCCATATGTGTATACTTCCACGGACACTCCTATCGGAAGCCCGTGTCTTTCCCTTGGGCTAAGTCACCCATTATTTCGTATGCAGTACAACCTCGGGTTAGTCCATACGTATTTTCCACATAACTCTTTGAAGAAGTGGCTTCCGCAGCGTTCTCCTTCCTAAACGGAGAGGGCACGCTTTCCCAGTGTTCCAATATCTCACTGTATGGGTTATCACGGAACAACAGTGTCAGACTCACTCTGTGTAAGCCTCCTCCTATCGTCCTTCCAGGCAAGGAGGTGTAGAGGCTCGCACAGGGGCGCTGGATGGGGTGCAGCGGCTGTGGCGCTTTGGTAGGGATTCCTATTGGTCAGTCATGACCTACGTTGTAGTGACTGACCGATAGGGAACGTCTCGGTTACATATGGTAACCCTCGTTCCCTGAGGGAGGGAACGGAGACGTAGGTCCCGTCGCCACATCCGCTGCCGCCCGCCGGGGCGGCCAGCTTTCTCAGGCTTGGCTCCTCAGCAAAAAACTATTGTGCAATCGCACCAGCTGCTCGTTTATACCCGCGCTAACGAGGGCGCGCAGCTGATGCAAATGATTGCACGCCAAAGTGTACTGGCTTGTTTTAGTTTTCACTCGAAGTAGATTGGCCTCTCTAGCGAGATTCCTATTGGTCAGTCATGACCTACGTCTCCGTTCCCTCCCTCAGGGAACGAGGGTTACCATATGTAACCGAGACGTTACTTTACGTCAGTCAGACGGTCTGTTCTTGTCTAAGTAGGTAGACCAGAGTTTATGGTGCAAGTCAAAAGTGTACATAAGACTAGTTACTCCTCAGCACTGGATGTGTTCATGTACAGGAGAGTGAGTGACACCAGGGACTGGACCAGTGCAGCCTTCTGTGAATTAGATGTGATTACAGACCTGGCGGGCACCTCTCTCTCTCTCTCTCTCTCTCTCTCTCTCTCTGTGTGTGTGTGTGTGTGTGTTTCTGAGAGCTGGAGGGCTGTGGGACACTCATAAAGAAGGCATCCACTCTTATTGGAGCCTGTCAGTCTGTGTGTCTGTCAATAGTATGATTAATACAGCCAAGAGACAAGCGTGAGCGCTCAGAGCCACAGTCTCTCTGCTAGTATACAGACTGCCAATCAAACACCATAAAGACAGAGAGGAAATGAGGAGAGAGAGGGAGGACATCCCCTCAGTCCCGGCACCGGGGCGCTCAGCTTGTCCAGAGGGTCAGTGGTTATGGGGTAAAGTGTGCCATGCCTGTGTCTCTCTCGACCGCTGTGACAGTTTGAGCTCCTTGCAGTCACATAAATGTCTGAGCATGCTGTCACACTTGTTGACCATGTGAGTTGGTGTAATTGGTGTGTGTGTGTGTGCATGCGTGTGTGTGTGTGTGTGTGTGCGTTCACATGTGTTTTGGCTTGTGTAGGAGCCAGAAGTTTTCTCTAAAAATTAACATAACTATAGTTTTCATCTAAATACCATTGTTATTATATTTATTCTACTTCTAAAAGTAGTAAAGAGTACTAGTCAGAACAAGCTGGTTAGACTGGTCTGTTTAGCTGGTTTAAGATGTAAGTCAATCTAAGATAAGACCAGCAAAAAACATTTTAGACTGGTTTGAGGATTAAAAAAAAATTATTTACTGAAATGAAAATAGTTTTCTATTTGCATTGACCACCACAGTCAATAAAAATAAAAACAAAATAGCAAAAAAACAAAAAACAACCCCCCCCCCCCAAAAAAAAAATATTGTATGTGGAATGATTTTGGACTTCTGGAAATTGTGATATATTAATTTAAATTCATATACAACAATTCAAAGGTTTAAGGTTTGTCATTTAAAAAACGTCTCTTATTTGATAAAAGATATAGTGAAAACAGTAATATTCTGAAAAAAAATATTACAATTTAAAATAACTGTTTTCTATTTGAATATATTTATATATATTTAAAAAATGTATTCCTGTGATCAAAGCTGAATTTTCAGCATCATTACTCCAGTCTTCAGTGTCACATGATCCTTCAGAAATCATTCTAAAATGATGATTTGCTGCTCAAGAAACATTTATTATTATTATCAATGTTAAAAACAGTTGTGTTTCTTCATATTTTTTGTGGATATTGTGATACATATACAGACTAAGATCTGTTGATGGTTTTATATGGTTTAAGCTGGTCTTCTAGCCTGTGTAAGTAGAAAATTGCCCCAAGACCTCTCTAAAACCAGGTGTTGAGTGTTGCAAAAGCCATATAAATGTGCATTGCATTGTGTATTATAAGGTTTAAGGTTCACTAGATGTGCATCAGAAAGAACAGGGACGCTCAGTTATCCACATGGGCATGCAAAGTCACAGAAAACTCAGTGTTACAGAGAGAGAGTGTGTCTTGAGGCGACTGTCTGTGTTTGGGAAGCTGTGATTCGCGTATTACAGAACACAAGTTGTCTTCACAGCGCAGAGAGAGAACAGCAGTATTCCCACTGAGACTGATTAACCCAGGCCTGTCAGAGTATGAGGGGGAGATGACGGGGGTCTCGCTGGGCCGTATTTCTCCTGAACAAGGTGAAGGGCCACCGGCTATCAGCGCCACTGCACACCAGCTTCACCAGCTTCACCAGCCACAGGAAGCCCACAGCTTGGCACGCTAGATGCCACTCTGAACAACATTTAATGCTGCTACTCTTACAGATCTAGTTGTAGATCTAGTCTGCTTTCAGTGTCTCCACCAGTAACACTCAACTTTATCTATTCCATTCTTTATTTCTATTATTTGTCTACCTACAAATAATTGTCATAACCATGATTTTTATGATAACCATAACAATAGTTTTGACCTTTTTCTAATATTTTGGGCTTTTTTGTTCTCATAATGACTTAATTTCAACTTTTATGTCATAATTATGATTTACCAAAACATGTTTTAGAATGATTTCTGAAGAATCACGTGACACTGAAGACTGGAGTAATGATGCTGAAAATGCAGCTTTGATCACATGAATAAATTACATTTTCAAATATATTCAAATAGAAAACTATTTTATTTAAAAGTTATTTTAAATTGCAATAATATTTTACAATATTACTGTTTTTACTGTGTATTTGATTTTTGGTGAGAAACTTCTCAGCAACAGTAAAAAACCAAGAACTTCTTAACGTTCGTACATGTTGATTTTTGGGGGACATTGGATTTAAGGGGATAGTTAAAAAAAAGTCATAATTTACTTATCCTGTTGTTGTTCTAAAGCCGTATATCCTACTCTCTTTTATGGACCACAAAAGGAGAATTAAAAAAGAAAAATGTCCCACTCGCACCTGTCCATATAATGGCAATGAATAGCGACCAGCATCAAGCCTTTTTAAAAAGACGCAAAAGTATCACAGAATGATCCCGTGCCTTATACCCCGAGTCTTCTGAGGGTATAGGGTTAGGTTGGGTTTGGTGAAAAAAAGTAATGTATTATTAAACAAAAATCTTGACCTTGGCCTTCTTGAGACTCTATAAGTTCACTCCGCAGTTCACCCCGTCTTTCCCAGAAAAAGCACACAAGAAATCAAGATTCTTCTCTAAGGTGAATATATCTGTTGTGTTTGTCGCAAAAAGTTATTGTGTTCACATCTGTCACCTGTCATCAGACAAACGGAGTTCTGGTAAAGTGATGTTCAACTCAGTGAAGAAAGTACACAAATACTTTTTTGTGATTTCTAGGTATTGTATTTCATGTTGTGTTTTTTTAAATTGTGATTTCTCACAACTTGTGTGCTTTTTCTTGGTATTTTGGAGTGAACTGCAATGCTAATAGAGTTTCATGAGCGCACATGTCGTGTAGCCATGCACAGAAGACCAACAGCCAAGGTCAAGAATTTCATTAAATTACACACAAAATTTCAGCTCGTTTTTCACAAAACCCTATCGTACACCCCAGAACACTTGGAATATACGGCATGTGTCGCACAGGATCATTCTGTGATACTTTTGCATCTTTTAAAAAAAAACTTGATGCTGGCATTATATGGACGAGCGGGACATTTGTTGAAAAATTCTCCTTGTGGTCCTTAAAAGAAAGAAGGGCATATGGCATTAGAACAACACCAGGGAGAGTAAATGATTTAATTTTCATTTTAGGATGAACTATTCCCTCTGAATAGGCCTATCCTCTGGTACTGCTTTCATGAACAAATACCATGCAGCAAGGTTTATAACAGGCCTGATACCCGCAAGGACAGAGTGACCTTCACGGAAACCTAAGCCCTTCCAAGGTCCGACCGCCACACAGAGTAAAAAAGCTTTCGACCCTAAAATAGCCCAGTGTGTCAGCAGAACCGAAGCATCCTCGCTGGATGCCTGCGACTGTGATCCACTCCAGCAGCGACAAGACTTACATAGAAAAAAACATCAAATACGACGTAAAGCAGTTACAGAATACCATGAGAGCTGTTGTGAAGACACCGCCAGTAAAAGAGAGATGAAAAGAAGAAACCCTGCGGTGTCTTTAAGCCTAAAACCCACATACAGAGACATATGGAGTCCCTGAAGTAAAACTCAAACGAGAAGAGGGCCCAGTTTAGGAGAGAGAGACTTTTACAGCGACCCACACCAATGGATCTTCATTAGAAATGATCCTGTCCATCAGTGGCATTTAAAATCAACTCACCGGACCAGTCCAGGCCAAATCCCACCCCCATTTACCTTAATTATTTATATGTTTATATGGCTGATTTTGGGCTTTTCGACGCTCCCCAGCGTGTGCTTGTGAGAGGGGCGTATTTGTCTACTTCTGCACTCGCTGTGGTTCTAAACGCGGTCTGCAGTGTGTCAAAATTGTGTGCATGGTCTCCGGGGAGGTGTCCTCAGTATTTACTGCAACCAAAGATGTGTCTGAGCATTTATATGTGCATTCAATCTGCTTTTGCAGGTATCACACCATGCACGCTACACAGCTGCATATGGTTCTTCTCATGAAAGTCAAAGTCATGCATGTTTTGTATCAAACATCTACAGACTGTGTTGTGCATGTATGCAAATGGATAAAGATCCTCCAGAGGCTGCAAATGACATGAAATGAGCTTCTCAACCCAAAATGTTTATTTCAAACCCACATTTTAACATTCCCATTGAAGCAGTTCCATACTACTGATAGATTCAATTCCTGCAACACTTACTCAATGCCAACAGAGAAATAACTGGGGATGAAAGTCGTTTTTATGGATTTGGAAGGCCCGGTCATGCTCTTTCAAGGAGAGATGCTGCCCTCTACTGCTCGGAATCTGTCATGTGTTTTTCTCAATGCTCTCACATGAATGCATGTACTCTGGCAAATAAAGGAAAAAATTGTTTTTTTTTCCAAAAAAATGGAAAAACAGGAACAAGTATAAGAAAAGTGGCTAATAATTATATCACTCATATAATAAATATCACAAATGTTCATTGTGCAGTCTTAGCTTATATTATTATTATTTATTTATTGGTAGAGATTTTTTTCCCAGTGATATTTGCCTCCCCCTAGTGGTGACATATTGAAAGTGATGATGAGCAAGGCTGAATATTTGATCACTATTTGGTCATTCTGACATAAACTTCAGGTAAACTTAAGCACAAACTCTCACTTACTTGTTTAATTAATTCCACTATTAAAGGCCAATAAAGGATTACTTACATCACAGATACATTTAGAAATTTTGTCATTTCTACACAGTGTAATTTTCACAACATTTGCGATTTTGCACTGTGTAAGTAACAAGTAACAATTGAATAATATCAAATAATTAAATAATATTTTCACACATTTGTATTATTTGGACAATTACAGCTTGATTAGAAATGAAAAGTTTAAAAGTAAAACTGATACTGTTGTTTCTGGTAAACAAACCCTAATCCTAGTGCCACTAACTTAAAAAGAAACTGTATTAAAGGGTTAGTTCACCCCCAAAAAATTGTCATTATTTACTCACCCTCATGTCGTTCCAAATCTGTAAGACTTTCGTTAATCTTCGGAACACAAATGAAGATCTTTTTACTAAAACGGATTCAAATGGATTAGTTTCATGCTCTCATTATGAACTTTTTGAAGCATCGAAGAAGTGGTAGTTGCGTAGACTGTCAATGGAGGGACAAAAATAGCACCGATTTCATTAAAAATATTTTCATCTTTGTTTCGAAGATGAACAAAAGTCTTAAGGGTTTGAAACGACTTGAGAATGAGTAAATGACAGAATTTTTATTTTTGTTTTTTTTAAAACCCTTTTAAAACCCTTTTTATTTTTCAACCCTTTAAGGGTTGTCATTTTGGGGTGAATAAACAAACAAACAAACAAATAAATAATATGTATTTTTCATAGTTCAAGATTGAAATCTAAGCCTGGGACGAGGATGAAACAAAATTTATAACTAAAAGCCATTTTTAAAGTAGCATATGTAAATAATGAACATGTTAAATAGTTTCTAAGACAGTCCCAATGTTACCTTCATATAACAAAAAGAAACAAAGTTACAATTTGTTTGATAATTTGCACTGTGCACGGTATTACAGACAGAGTGTGCAGGGTGAATATTGACAGGCAATCAATGTTCAATAATCTGCGTGCCAGAGAGCAGGTGGGTTGTATCGGATCCCTGACTGTTGCCACTGTTAATGGGCACAATGAGAAAGTAATACCCCATGAGAGCCAAATGTCAGAGCCGCTTAGAGAAAGATGAGACAACAAATCAAAACTAAAAGGAAAACAATGCTGATTCTAGTGGTCTTAAAACCGGGCTTTAACTCCCATCCAAAAGAGCACATGTGCAATGGATAGTCAAAGATCTAGACAGTTACACATGTGGACTCACAGGCTTTGCATATAGGTGCACTCCATGCGCTGTATTAGCTCTATTGACTTCTCTAATGGGAGCCAAAGGTCCCGTCCCACAGGAGTCTCCCACTAATGGCAAAGTATTGAGTGTTGTGGAAGAGGAAGCTTCTACTTCATAAGACAGGAGTAGAGCTAAAGCCCTTGAGCACTGTGACAGGATTTAAGCATAAAGAAGGATTAGACCTGCAGTTTATGACAAACAAGAAAGATCTTTAATGAGGAGATCCAGTCACCTCACAGGGGCTTATGATTCTCCACATCAGCTCTCTTTGGGTTTATCAGGACAGTCTACTTCTGTAAGCCAGAAGGCACTTTTATTATTTTATTTAAAATGCACATTTTTATTTTATTTTATTTTTTTACTTTATTTTATTTTATATGCAAATGATATGGCAATTCAATTGTACAATTATTGTAATGTAATAAAGCATACTTGAAAGAGTGAATAGTAAAAAAGTGACAGAGTTAAGTGTACTCTATATATACAGTATTTATCATAATTTGCTACTAAGCTATTTTATTTTAATTTTCATTAAATTAATTATTTTATTTACTGTATTATATTTTTATTTAATTTTATTTGCTACTTCCTCCTTATAAAACGGATAGTTCCGGTCCTTGATTCTGATTGGTTGAGCCGTGTTCTAAGCCATTGTAAATTACACAACAAACATACACCTGTGACCGCATTACTTTAGTATTGTAAAGTTCAATACTAAAGTATAGTACAACTGCCATTTGTGATTCTTTGTTGCTGCATGTGTTGCTTGGCTGAGGAATTAATGTGTAATAACGTTATATTTTTTGTTGCTGGTGTTTATTTTATGAATAAAATACATTTAAAAAATAATATTTTTATGGAGTAAATAAAAGCAATAAGCCCCTTGAAGCAGTTATTTACAGTGAATTTAGAACAGCTAAGGGTTGTTGTTAGGCACGACGCGGAGCGGAGCTAACCCCCTTAGCTGGGGCTTATTGCTTTATTTTACACTAGTGTTATTTTATATTTATGCACTATTTTTTAAAAGTGCTATTGTCACGGTGCAGAAGGAGATGAGGAGTCCAAAGTTCCAATGCAAACGTTTACTAACAATATTATACAAACAGGTACAGACAGGCAGAAGGTTCACACACACACTTAGTACAACGGAGAACGGACAAAGACTGACTGAACAAAAGGGGACTAAATACAAACACAAATTAACATTGATTGACAGAACACAGGGGAAACAGATGATGATGATGATGATGATGATAAACTAAACACAGGTGATACAGATGAACTAATAATGATGACACGTGACATGAAGATAGACAGACAAGTCCAATGAAACCAAACTTAACAGAACACAACTGTGACATTACTCCCCCCTCCCGGTAGGTGCGTACTCGCGCCATAGATAGACCAACTGCGGAGGGAGGGGACTCAGGAGGAGGACGAAGAGCAGGTGAGGGTAGACCGAAGCTGGAGGGACCAGGGCGGAGCAGAAGATGCAGGCGGCCAGGGCGGAGGCGACAGAGGGAGGAGCCATGGTGGAGGCAGGGCTGACTACTCCATGGGACCGACTGACGGGGGTGGAGCAGGTGGGAGAGGAGACCAGGGTGGAGCCGGAGAGCCGACGAGCCTAGGCGACGATGAGGATTCGGCGGGACATGGTGGCGCTGCTGGTTCTGGCGACTGAGGTGCAGGTGGGGACACAGAAGGGCACTGTGAGAACAGAGGGAGTGAGGACCAAGGAGGAACAGAAGGGAATGAGGAGTCCAACGGAGCTGGGGGGACGAGGCGTAGCCAGAGGTGTGCAGTCCAGAGGTGAGAGTAGGTCGACGAGCGACCAAGGTGGATCCGGGGGGACGAGGGGCCCTGGCAGAACTGGTGAACTGAACTGATGGGCCACGGTGGAGCTGAGGGAGGTAGGAGCCAAGGTGGAGCTGATGGATCGACGGGCCGAGGTAGAGTCCTGGTTGCAGAGGTTGGAGGTGGAGACCGGGGATCCACCGACCAGGCTGGAGCTGCAGGCTGGCAGACCCACGGTGACTCCACCTCCCTGAAGGTGGTTTGAGGAGCTGAGAGGCTGACAGGCAGTGGTGGAAGAAGGGTTGAGAGGTGGTAGATGGGAGGAGGTGGGAGAGGGAGGCTGGGTGGGAATTCTGACACCGATTCTGGCTCGGGGACAGACTCAGGTTCGGAGACAGACTCAGGCTCGTGGACAGAAGACACATGCTCGGGGACAGAAGACACATGCTCGGGGACAGTAGACTCAGGCTCGGCAGGACTGACGTGAAGCTCCGGCTCAGTGAACAGTCTCTGGTTCGGCGGGCATGACGTGAACAGGCTGTGGAAGTTAACTGACTAGAGGCCAACAGAGAAGGAAATGAATAGTTGAAATAAAGTCGTTATTTTTGTTTGTTTTTGCACACAAAAAGATTGAGCCACTGTAGTCACATTGGACTATTTTAACGATGTCTTTAATAACTTTTCGAGGCCGGCAAGTTTCAATCCTTTTGAAGCCTATGGACTAGTATGGAGGAGTGATCCAGCACTCAGATTTCATCAAAAATATCTTAATTCGTGTTCCGAAGATGAACGAAGGTCTTACGGGGTTGGAACAACAAGGGTGAGTCAATACTGACAGAATTGTCATTTTTGGGTGAACTATCCCTTTAAGCAGCGGCGCAAAATCTGACGTCAAGCACAGCAGATAACGGCGCACACTCTGACGTCGCAAGGCAAAAACCCCGGTTTTACTGTCTACAGGACAACACTGCAACCGGCGTTTCTGAAAATCCTCACCCTGGCAGGGGTTTTCAAAAATGTTCGGTTTCAGTGACCTGATACTGCGTTTCCGTGTGGACGAACGGCCGAACCGCGTAAAAAAAAAGTCATGGTTATAAAAATACCCGTGTCCGTGTGGACAAGGCCTAAATACAAACACAAATGAACATTGATTGACAGAACACAGGTGAAACAGATGATGATGATGATGATAAACTAAACACAGGTGATACAGATGAACTGATAATGATGACACGTGACATGAAGATAGACAGACAAGTCCAATGAAACCAAACTAAACAGAACACAACTGTGACAGCTATGATGCAAAACTGGCAAAAAGAATACAGTTTTTGTCATGACAATAAAACACAATAAATTAACTGAAAATGTATTATATTATATTATATTATGAAACTGATATTTTCCTTGCAGTCGGTCACGTCCGACGTACATATCCCTCCTTCAGGGAAAGATGGTTACATACGTAACCAAGACATTTTGGTCCTTGATTGTGATTGGTTGAGCTGTGTTCAAAGCTGTTGTAAAATACTACTACAAACATACACCTGTGACCTCCTTACATTAGTTTTACTGCGCCACTGTGTCTTTGTGCTGCTGGTGTAGCCCCATGGGAAAAAAAAAGTATTTCCATAAGCCAATATTTTATTTTGATTATTTTCATTGTAATATATATTCCACCTTTGATACAAGTGTTTATATTATGTTTATATGTGTTAATATATTAAGTTTGTTTGAAAATGCACTAATCTGTGAGAGATCCAATCAGGAGTCAGGGTGAGAGGTCGAGAGGAAGCGGGGGAGGAACGCGACGAGGAGAACGGAACTGAAAAAAAATGAGAATGAGAGAGATGTGAAGATTGTGCTGTGACAGATATAAGTTAAAAGTTGGTAAAACACCAAGTTTGATGTTCGTTATGATAAGTGACATTGTATACTGCGCGAAGAGTGAGTTACAGACACTTATATGTTACAGTGTGATAGTTCATGTCGTGAACTTTGCGGTTATAGTTAGCACCACGAGGAGAAAGTGTGGACGGCTAATTACCACGAGCGAGCTAAAAGGACTTTGCCAGCGAGTAGCCTGCTCGGTTGCTGTGTGGAGTGCATCGCCTGAAAAGCTAAGCGTCGAGGAGGAGACTGTGAAGGTTCGGAGGGATTATTCCATGTTGTCGAGCATTGGATGCATCGTGATCCGGAGCGGTGAAGGACGACCCGGTGACTCATCAGTTTGTTGCGTGAGTTTTGTTTTGTTTGTTGCGCCGAGGCATGAAGCGACCATTGTGTTTTAGGTCTCAACGATACAATACAATACAATACAATACAATTTTATTTGTATAGCACATTTAAAAACAACTGACGTTGACCAAAGTGCTTAACAAAGCAGTAAAAAGATAGACAATACATGCACGAAACCAACAAGTACACGTCAAAGAGAGAAGACGGACACATCAAGGTACATTAAAAGCTAATGAAAAAAGGTGCATTTTCAGAGAGGTTTTAAAAAGTGTCAGAGTTTGGGCAGATCTGATATTTAAAGGTAGGCTATTCCATAGCTTGGGTCCATAGGCTGCGAAAGCACGGTCACCCCTATTTTTTAATCTTGTCCTGGGGACAGAAAGTAAGTGCAAATCCCCCGATCTCAAGCTACACAACAGGCCTGCCACGTAATCATTTGACTATCAGGGCATTAATTTTGTTTATTCATTTTGATGGCCATTTAGTCATTTGCCAGCATTAGATTTAGAATTTCAATTGGTTTAATGTGGGGAATTTAATGTGATTGAGAATTGTGATTATTTGAAATTTGTTTATTTGAATATAATTGTATATTTTTATATTTTCTTTAAGTAAATTGTTCATAACTATTTCCTGTGAAGATTGTCTTTATATTTTTGGTTTTATATATTTATACGAGTGATATATTTAAAGTAAATAATATCATTTAGTCTATAATAATTTGGTTTCGAGTGGACGTAATTATTTGTGTTAAAGTAACATAATAATTCCTTTCCAATCCTAGTAATATTATACTTAGGGTAGTATAGTAATTTTAGTAGGTGTAATACTAAAACGGTTATTAAAGTGAGTGTTCATTTTAATTAGCATGTGAGATAGAGACATATAGTTAATATTTTATTTTATTTTAGCTATACAGACATTGTGTGATTATTATAAATTAAGTACTATTAGGAATAAAAGTGAACATATAATAAGAAGTTAGTTATTTACATTGGTGCATTAATTAAAAACAGAAAGAGATCTTTCGCCAACTAGGAATTCGGGGAGCGCACTTCAATAAAATAGCTAAGACACGCTAAAGGGGCGCTACATAAAATGGGGGCTCGTCCGGGATGTTTAATTAATGAAAGTAATTAATTAGTGATTTTTGCTAAAAGCGTTAGCAAATAGAGAGAAGTTGTTAGTCTTCAGGAGAAATTAAGCACTAATTACTGAAAAGCTAAAAACCTAATAGAAAATGGAGGCCAAGTGTAGTGCAGTGGAGTTAGTCCAAGAGCTCAAAGACTGGTGCAGAAGAGAAGAATTGGATGATGCCCATGCTCTCATGGTACTGATACCAGAAGATGTTGCAAATGCCCAGGTCGAAGACACTCTAGGAACCATCAAAGCATTAGGGCGAGTACGAGTGAGAGGACGGACAATCAGTCTGAAGCTGGATAGCCACAGAGTGCTATGCGAGTCCAAAGAGATGGTGGACCCCACCAAAGTCCCTCCTGAGCTGTTGCCCAAAGGAAATACGAAAAGTTGGAGGATTGTCGTTGCTTCTGAAAGTCATGCTCCTCCCAGCCCGTTGAAGAGCTTGTTGGAGGAAACACAATAGAGTGGCTTGGCTGAGTCTATTATTCGTGCAGTAGGTGATTTGCTTACCAAGATGGGGAAACCGTCAAGGGAAAACAGTAGTTCCCGTCGACTGAGAGTGTTCTCAGGAACTGTGCCAATGCCAGTGGGAGAAGAGTCTCTTGAACATTGGCTGGAACATGCACACCTAATGGTCGAGGAGAGCGAGTGTTCAAATAAGGAGCAACGACGACGCATCATGGAAAGTCTGAAAGGCCCTGCGCTAGCGGTTGTAAAGGCTGTGCGGAATGCTGATCCAGAGGTTAGTCCTGCTGAGTGCTTAGAAGCCATCGAGCGTGCTTTTGGTTCTGCTGAGACTGGTGAAGACCTGTATTTTGCCTTTAGATTGCTACAGCAGCAGCCAAAGGAGAAGACGTCTGACTTTCTAAGGCGCATAGAACTGTCATTGACCAAAGTAGTTCGTCGGCGAGGTTTACCCACCAGTCGTACTGACCGTGCCCGAGTGGAGCAGCTGCTAAGAGGAGCTATCCACGCAGATATGATGCTTGTTCAGCTCAAACTCCGAGAGAGAAAGGAAAACCCTCCATCATTCTTGGAACTGCTGAGTGAGATCAGAAGTGAAGAAGAATATGAGTCATCAAGGATGAAGTTGAACACCTCTGTCCGAAGTGTCCACACAACTCCGACTACAGACAGTCGGCAGGATGATGTTGAGCGATTGAGAACAGACATTCAGGAACTCAAGTCAATGTTCACTGCCTTGAGTACTTTGCCTAGCCAGGTAGTAGCAGACCGCAAAAGACCTGAGGCTATGACAAAGAGGCACACTCCAGAGATAAGTAACGAGAGTGAAGTAGCTGTGTTGAGAAAACAAGTGAACGACCTGCAAAAGCAACTAACTTGCCGGAAACTTAAGAACTCTGAATCCCCTATCTCAGTACTTCAAGTGGGGTCATCGAGACCAGCACCTAGTGATAGTAGAAGACAGTCCTATAACGACTCGGAGGGGAACTTCTGTTATCGCTGTGGTGAGAGCGGCCATTACTCTGTCAAATGCCAGAACGCAGAGAATCAGGCCAAAGTGGTACAAAAGCTGATACACGCTCTAAAGAGAGCTAAACAGAGTGATCCATCGTTGGAAACGACAGGAGGTCGGCACACAATATGTTCAGCTAAGAAGAGCGAAGTAATCACCCTTGAAAGAAGCATTCCTCAAGGATTGATCGGCCCTTGTTCAATCATACCAGTGAAGATAAATGGCCAGTACTGTGAAGCACTTCTGGATAGTGGCTCTCAAATCACCATTATCTTCGAGACCTGGTACAAACAGCACTTACCTGATATCCCAATTCAGCCAGTGTCAGGGCTGGCGATATGGGGGCTGAGCGACACAAGTTACCCTTACTTGGGATATGTAGTAGTGGAAATGGAGTTTCCAGAGAAGGTCACGGGCGCAAAGGAGACACTATCCGTCCTTGCTCTGATTTGTCCAAGTTCCAAAAGCCCTGAAAAGACACCTGTGATTCTAGGCACCAAAGCCAATCTGTTCCAGCGATTGTCTATGCTCTGCCGAGAGACCACAGGAGTAGACCTTGCACAGACCCTTGGCATAAGAACCAAGAACTCCCATGTTCGGACCGACACACCAATCACCGAGAGTGATGAGGGTGAAGTGGCATCCGTGAAGTGGATGGGCCCAGGCTCACTAACCTTACCTCCAGGGGGTGAATGCTGCGCTATCTGCGACGTGGAGTTGAAGAAACCGCTGGGTAAAGACATGTGGATGGTGGATGCATCACCCGCTACGGCATTACCAGCCGGAGTACTGTTGCAGCCTATGGTGGTACATGGCACTGCCGTGGATGGTCACATCACTGTACTTGTCCAAAATGAGTCTCGGAGAGAAACAGTCATTCCAGTTGGAACTGTCTTAGGTCAACTGTGTCGCGCGGATCCAGTCATTCTATCCAGGAAGGTTGAAACTGAAACAGTGACTGTACCAGCAGAGTTAGACCCTCATCTGATCCAGTTTGACGATTCACCCATATCACCACAATGGAAAGCGCGACTCCGCCAAAAGCTGTGTGAGCGAGCAAACGTTTTCTCATTGCATGAGTGGGATGTCGGCCTGGCAAAGGATGTGGAACATCATATCAGGATGACCGACGAAAAGCCATTCAGAGAGCGGTCAAGACGCTTAGCACCAGCAGACATTGATGATGTTCGTCAGCACTTGCAAGAGTTATTAAAGGCTGGGATCATTAAGGAGTCACGGAGCCAGTATGCATCACCAATTGTGATAGCCAGAAAGAAGACGGGGCGTATCAGAATGTGCATTGACTACAGGACCCTTAATCAGCGTACCACTCCAGACCAGTACACGACTCCTCGCATAGACGACGCATTGGACTGTTTGACTGGGAGCAAATGGTTTTCTGTCCTTGACTTACGTAGTGGCTACTACCAGATCGCCATGGCAGAGGAGGATAAAGAGAAAACAGCCTTCATATGTCCGTTGGGATTCTTTCAATTTGAAAGGATGCCACAAGGAATAACTGGAGCACCAGCTACGTTCCAAAGACTCATGGAGAAAGCTGTAGGTGATATGAATCTCCTTCAAGTGTTAGTCTATCTGGATGACCTCATAGTCTTTGGACGTTCACTGGAAGAACATGAAGAACGCCTCATGCAAGTGCTGGACAGACTCGAAGAGGTGGGACTAAAGTTATCACTGGACAAGTGTCAATTCTGTCAACCAAGAGTGAAGTATGTTGGTCACATAGTGTTCGCTGATGGTGTTGCTACTGAAAAGCTAGAGGCAGTTTCGAGATGGCCTAAGCCCACCGACCTTAAGTCCTTGCGGTCTTTCCTGGGGTTCTGTGGGTATTATCGACGTTTCATAGCTAACTGCTCTGCTATCATTAGACCCCTAACGGAACTGACAAAGGGATATGCACCCACGCAGCGAGGGAAGAGACAAGTTCCAGACAAGACCAAGACGTACTTTAAAGACTCAGAACCATTCAATGACCGATGGGATCAGTCCTGCACGGATGCATTCCACCATGTCATTCAGTGCTTGCTAAATGCACCTGTACTGGCATTTGCTGATGCTCATAAGCCATATGTGCTACACACGGACGCAAGTTTTAAAGGGCTTGGTGCAGTACTTTATCAGGAACATCCAGAAGGGTTAAGACCAGTGGCGTTCGCAAGCAGAAGATTGAGTTCTCCTGAACAGCGATACCCTGTACACCAGCTAGAGTTCCTAGTCTTGAAATGGGCAGTCGTTGATAAGTTTCACGACTATCTCTACGGAGCCAAGTTCACTGTACGCGCCGACAATAACCCGTTGACTTACGTACTCACAACGGCGAAACTAAACACGACAGGTCATCGATGGCTTGCAGCCTTAGCCACCTATGATTTTGACGTCAAGTACAGGCCTGGAAGAGCAAACATTGACGCTGACTTGTTGTCTCGCAACTTACCTGAAGGAGAGGAGTGGGATGGCATGGCTCAGAGCGTAGTGAAATCCATATGTCGGAGGGTGGAAGTGAATGTAGAGCAGAATTCGTCCCCCAGATATGTGGAACAATTAGGAGCTTCACCAGACTGTATTCCCGAAGTGTATGCTTTCGCATCTCAGCTACATCTCAGTTCACTGGAGCAGCTATCTAAAGCAGATTTGATGAAAGCTCAGAGGATGGATGATGTGATTGGATGTGTGATGGATGCAGTGAAGCAGGGAGTCTGGCCGAGTAACAAAGACTTAAACCCAGAGACAAGGTTGATGAAAAGAGAAGTGGATAGACTTGTGATGAGAGATGGACTTCTGTACAGAGTAAGCAAGAGAGCTGCTGAGGAGGCACTACAGCTTGTGTTGCCTACTGAGTTCAGAGACACTGTGTTGCATTCTCTTCATGATGACATGGGACATTTAGGCGTGGAGAGAGTAACTCAACTCCTGAGAGCAAGATTCTACTGGCCCAAAATGGCTCATGACACAGAAGAATATGTGAGGAATTGTGGAATGTGTGTCCCGCGCAAAACACCTGCCAAGAAAAGCGTTTCTCTCCATCAAATCACAAGCAGTGGTCCTATGGATCTGGTGTGTATTGACTTCTTGTCAATGGAGCCCGATGCTGGAGGCATTGGTAATGTTCTGGTCGTGACGGACCACTATACCAGATACGCACAAGCTTTTCCTGCAAAGAATCAGAAAGCACTGACAGTGGCTAAGATCTTAGTTCAAAAGTACTTTGTTCACTATGGATTACCTGTTAGGATTCATAAAGAACTGTTGAAAACCTTAGGCATACGGAAGTCACGGACGACTCCGTATCACCCTCAAGGAGACCCACAGCCGGAGCGGTTCAACCGTACACTGCTCTCGATGTTGGCTACGCTAGGACAAGAGAAAAAAAGATCCTGGAGTCAACATGTAGCTTCGTTAGTACATGCGTATAACAGTACCCGAAGTGATGCCACAGGATACTCACCTTACTACTTGATGTTCGGTAGAGAGGCGAGACTGCCGGTAGACCTGTGTTTCGAAACGTCGAAAGATGGAGCCGACGAGAGGAAACATTTCCAGTATGTTGACTGTTTGAAACGTAATTTGCAAAGAGCATATGAACTGGCTGGTCAAGCTGCAGACAAGACTCATCTGAGGAACAAAAGAGCCTATGATCAGAAGGTCAAGTTTCAGAAAATATTACTATTACTAATATTAATATTACTAACTACTAATATTTTATTTTAACTATACAGACATTGTGTGGTTATTATAAATTAAGTACTATTAGGAATAAAAGTGAACATATAATAAGAAGTTAGTTATTTACATTGGTGCATTAATTAAAAACAGAAAGAGATCTTTCGCCAACTAGGAATTCGGGGAGCGCACTTCAATAAAATAGGTAAGACACGCTAAGGGGGCGCTACACTGGGTTACATCTATATATTTCAGCAAAAGTAACTGTTTATTTTTTAAATGAAGTACAAGTGTTTTGTATTCCCTGGTTTTGGGTTTCTTGTGTTTTTTTATATAGTCTTTTAGTTTGCATTTTCTCTGGTTCTGTTCCTGTTTCCCTTCCGTGTTGCATTTTTTTAGTCCTTTATATTTTTCTTGTTTGATTAGTTTTCTGATTGTCCCCATGTATGTCTTGTTAGTCTTTTATCCTGTGTTTATATACTGTAAGCCCTTGTGTTCGTTGTCCGGTCTTTTCCTTTGATGGATGTTACATTAAAGGTCTCAGTCCTGTTCCATGGGTTTCCAGATTTTCTTGTGTTTTGTTTATTTGTTAAAATTCTAATAAATTCCTCTGCACTTGGATCTTGCCCTCACTAACAATACGCCCTGTGAAGTCATAGTATATTATATTAGCTGTTTAACACTCTACACAAACGATTCTGTTCGTAGTTTACCCTTTTTTATCCCTTTTCCTCTTTTTATCTTTTTTTGCCTCTGATGGAAGCTCAGTGCTCAGGTCACAGGCTCAGACAACAGGTGGACGATGATGATAACAGTCATTCTAAGAGGGAGTGCACAAAAGAAATGAGAGACGAGAACAACTGGGCAGAGGAGAGTAAAAAATAGAGCAAAAGAAAGCGAGTCAGTGGGTCAGTCCATCTCCAGCGTGTGTGTATATCGCTGCGGTGCAGGATGCTGAGATGATTCATGCAGTCAGTGGAGCCACGGTGAGCAGATAAGAACAGGCCATTGTGTGTGTGAGGCAGAGGGACTACATACAGACCACGCCAAGACACGCTTCAGCGAGAACACCACTCATATGAGGGGGACGAGACACTGGGATAACATGGAAGATTAGGCATGCTCTTTGTTTTGGTTCACTGAACGTTCAGGTTGCCAGTTTACAACTCAACTGTGGCTGGAGATGTTGGAAGTCCTAAAATGTACAGAACTGAATTATTTTCGATTTCAGTCTTGCTCTGTGGGTCTTTCAAAACATGACTACGGATGTGAACAATTTTTGTCATGACAAAGTATGTCAAATTTAAAAGATAGATTGATAGAAAGATAGATCTAAATATTTACTGTCGCTTTTTATCAATTTAATGCATCCTTGTTGATTAAAACAATTTATTTAAATAAGTGTAGATAGATAGATTGACATTTTTATATTAACTCTTTCCTTGCCATTGATAATATTTTCCATCATTTATGACACAATACTTCCCCGCCATTGACAAGTTTTTCTGGCAATCCATGTTTTCAAACACAGTTCATTTATGGTTGGGGGTGCTGGTACGGATCTTCAAGATCAAAATCAAGCGAAGAAGAAGATCTGTGTAAAACAGTGGGTGCTTCTCAATATCCCTCCTCGTCTCCTCGCTCCTCCATCCTATGACCCGGAAACCGATCGAGCTCAGCCATCTTGAAGGACATCTCAATTCTCTGGTTGCACCGCGAGGAGTCGAGGATCGAGGAGTGAGGAGCTTCCAGAGGAGTCATGAGCGAGGATACACGAGTGTATCCTTTGCGGAAAAGTTTTATCGACTAAACGTGACGCACGTATAAATTCTCCTCCCTCTTCAAATCGGTCACAATAATTTTAATTTATACTTTACCTTTGCAGTTTATATAAACCACATATCTCACATATTTCAGCAGGATATCTTGCTTTATTATTATTTATTATGAATTTCTTAAATAACCAAACTAATACAACATAAGGGCAGATCCTTTGAGCGCTGCTGATGACGCTGTAAAGTGACGATCAAGTATTCCAATGTATAAAAAAGCTTTCATTCGATTCCTCCATCCTCATTTCCTTCCCTAGCATCCTACAAGGGGTGGAGCTGAGACGCGAGGAAAAGAAAGAGGAAAGGAAACGAGGATGCACAAATAAGAATTGAGAATCACCCAGGACGTTTTCCGAAGTCGCTCCTATACTCTCATTCACTACTCCCTACATAGTCCACTAATAAAGTTCACTTAAAGGAGTGAATGAAAACGAGTGAGTGAATTCGGACACTGAGTTCACTGGAGGGGCTGATGCTTTTGCATAATTTGTACTTGCTGTTTTATAATAATTTGAAACTTAGCAAACTGGCAGGTCCACTGGTCCAATAGTAATGAAAATATGTATCTTGAACTCTTTAATGGAAACTATGTATAAACCTTAATTAAACAATTTAATGATCAATTAAAAAGGAAAAATTCATACCTCCATGATATTATGCTGTAGCCACATTGGACCAGCAGTTTGGAAAATGGTTGGATGATTCTGCTGCGGGCGCCATCTTCAGGTCAGATGCGGGAATTTATTCAGTGCGCAACTCTCACAGTGCATTATGGGTATTCTCGTTATTGCATTGCATTGTGGAATTGTTTGAGTGCACTTGATAACATCCACTATGGTTTCGGACACCACTACAAATGGCAGTTCCCTCAAATTATTTTAAGGGTATATAGGGGGCGATTATGCGCACAGCACAGGAGGCGGCACATAGGAGCGGATAGATAGGAGGCACAGTAGGAGCGGATAGAAGTTGCTTATGCACAAGTAAGCTAACATGATCACCACCCATTCAACAGCACATCAATCGAACACACAAAGAGGTATAGGACTGTGAAACTTTGGGTGTTGATGGAGTCGTTCTTCTCCATCTATACTTGGATCATCGTTCTGAATCCAATCCAGACGTAGTCTTTGACAACACTTTTTACGTTTTTGTTCAAAATGATTTATTTTTTTTATAAAACTTGTATAAGTTAAGTAACGTTTTTTTCTTGTTTGATATATTGACAGTTTACATATTAATACAACATAATATTCTGGGGGGCATGAAAGCTGGAGCTTGCAGGCAACCTTTTTTTAGTAAACACTGGCAGGGAAAGAGTTAAGTGTGACTAAAATGTCCTTTTGGGCCACTTTGTTCTCTGACACCAAATAGGAGGCATATGTTATGATCCCACTCGGGCTAACTTAAAAAATAACAGAATTAAAAAAGGTGACTTTAGGAAGGATTTTGGGAACTTTGAAAAGGTGAAAGAAGGTTAATTGAGTTACAAATCTCTTCTTGTTCTCACCTGGCCTTTATGGAGGACAGACTCAAGGTGATCTTGGGTTCTTCTTGTGTGCTCAGCGCTTTGAGTGACTTTGTTTTGGTCAGTTTTTTCAATTTTTCCCCTGAGCTGGCAGGATTCAGATGAAGACCCCCCATTTGGCACGCCAGCCGTTTAAAGAGTGTTTACTCGCCACCATATGGCAGACGCAGCAACTTGCCCTACTCCTTAACATCAACAGTCAGTTATTAGCATGTTTGGGCTACCTGAAGAGAAGTGAGAGAAGGACAGTGTGTGTGTGTGTGAGTGTGTGAGTGTGTGTGTGGTAATATTAATCATAATGTGCATCTGTGCGACCAGCGGAGGCATGGCAGGATGCCATCCTGCTGCCCTCGTTTTCTGCTCGGGTGGCTGCGTAATGACTCGCCCTTTACCTCCACACCCTGTGCAATGATCACAGATAATCACAGGCCATCAGATGTGACCGAAAAAAAGGCTGAAAATCCCAAAATAAGGACAACAAAGAACAGAAAAAGGTGCAGGCAGGCTGTTCCTTCACTGTTAGGTGATGTTATGTTTCTTCTGAAGGATAATTTGTCCTCTAGAGATAAAGGGCGCCACTGATATACAGTATATATATGTATATATAAAGTTTAATTAAGCTGTGTGAAAAATAACTTTTTTGTCTGTTCGTTAAAGTGGCTCACAGGGTCCCTAGAGTCAGCCTGCAGCATTACACACTAGTCAGTCTGCACACTGGATACTATATATTCACCTTTTCAAGGCAGAGTTGCTGCATCCATGGCAACATGTATTGTAATAAGAGCACTTTGTCTGATAAACACACAACTGAAGTCATTTACTGCGCTGAAGGGTTACTAGACAATGGATAAGCACTGCTTCATGTCCTTTGACACTGAAATACAAACTGTGTTACCACAAAAAATCTTAAATGAAGATGTGAATTAATGTCTGTGAGAGGTCACAGCAATGGGGATGGATTGTGTTCACTGTTGCAGGCAATCAGAAGTCATTAATTAACATGGCAAACAAGGGACATTATTATTTGAGTCATTCAAAAAACATTAAACACAACAATACCCAGAGGAAAATTGTATTGCTCAGATGTTACTTCTTCAGAAAAATAAAAAGTGTGGGGTTTACCTGAAACACACGCACACACACACACACACACACACACACACACACACACACACACACACACACACACACACACACACACACACACACACACACACACACACACACGCACGCACACACGCATGCACACACAGTACAGAACAGTATTCTTTCATTAAGATGCTTGAAAAATAAAGACTTAAAATAAGACAATACACTGCTAATTACTTGCTCAGGCTACCTCATAATTATTGCTGATTGTCCTGGACCTACAATTAAGAGGAGAGCTTCAGCATGGCAACCAAATACACATGCCGTCCATCTCTCTCTCTTTCTCATTTTACGTCTTTGTGTAAATTGAAAATAAGTGCATATGATTTAGAAAAGTAAAAAGAAAAGTGAAGTAGTACAAGGTTGGAAATAAAGGTTAAAATTTGAAAGAAATTTATATTTTATTAAGAAAGGATGCATTACAGTTTTTTTTCAATTGCTAAGAAGCGTTTGCCAATTCTTAAAATACTTTTTCTAAACTCTTAACACAGCAACACACCTACATCACACAATTAGCCAAATAGTTAATTTTCTGCCCAAAACCAGTTTCTTAAATACAGTTTTTTACAATCACTTTGCTACTATTTTCAGAACCTTGATGTCATTTTTCAAAACTCTAGACACAAAACTCAAAACGGTTATCACTTGTAACACAGGTTGTCTAATGTTCAAAACATTGCATTGTGCATTCACATCTTTAAAGAAATCTTGCACTTGCACAATCATTGGTTCAAAAAACAAATTTACTGTGAAATACCATTGAAACACAACTATAGATCACCCACACACAAGCAACCGATAGTTTCACTCTGTCATTGTTCGTACAATCATTAACTATTGTAGAACAAAATAGGTGATACAGGTTTCATTATGGTACTACATGTACAGTAAATACCTCTGTTACTGTAAAGTACTGCAGTAGTAGAGAGAATACAGACAAAGTGGAATCATTGAACAAAGTTTGTAATATATTGATGCAAAACACTACAGTACAATCACAACATTGGTTTATTTTAATCAAAGCAAAAATACAGTAATTAGCTATGAAATAGAAAAGAAAAGACAGTACTGTAAACCATCAAATGCAATGAAATAGAAAAGAAAAGACAGTACTGTAAACCATCAAATGCAGTGTTCCTCAACTTGCTTGCACTGTAAGAAATAAAACAGCAGTGATTACTGTACTTCTACATTGTCATCAACTCTGTGTTGTGGATTTGGCCACAGGTTCTCATCTACATCACAATGGATGTTTTCATTAGCCAAACATCTTGGAAAAAACCTTCGGGCATGGCGAATCCAGGCCTGACACTGGTCTGCTGTGATGTCATTGCAGGCGTCATCCATGGCCTGGAGAAGAGTGACTTGTTCATGAGGGTGCCTATCATGAACCTTCCATCTCCATGCGGAGAAAAATTCCTCAATCGGGTTAAGGAAGGGGGAGTATGGGGGTAAATACAGGGTGGTAAATTGTGCATGGGCCTGAAACCATGCTTGCACCACATGAGCATGATGGAACCTGACATTGTCCCAGACAATGACATAGGTCACACCTTCAGCTCTACAAACCTGTTCGAGCTCATCAAGAAAGGTGACAAGGAGAGCTGCATTATATGGTCCAATATGAGGTCTGCGTCCCACCACACCATCTTCTGATATAGCCGCACACATGGTAATGTTGGCCCCACGTTGTCCAGGTACTTGGATGGTTGCCCGCTGGCCAATGAAATTCCGACCTGTCCTCCTTGTCTTGGCCAGATTAAAACCTGCCTCATCCAAATATATGAATTTGTGATGGTCGTCATCAGCATCCAGCTCCATCACCCTCTAAAAATACATTTTGGAAAGAGATTTAGAGATTACCGTACAATGTAGAATTTTTGGGAATGTTTTTACAACAGCCGTCTTGAAACTGAACTTACCTGAACATACTCAGTCCTCATTTGTTTCACTCTGTCTGCATTTCTTTCGAAAGGCACATGGTATAGTTGTTTTATAGATACCTGGTGCCTTTTCAGTATGCGTGCAATGGTCGGCAAACTTATGGATCCCACATTGTTGAACATGTCTTCATTGTCCAAGATATGCTGGCGAATTTCTGTAAGGCGAATATCATTTCTGGCCCGAACCAAATCGACCACAGCCTGCTCTTGCTGGTCAGTTAGAATTTTGCCTCTGCCTCCACTATTTGGCCTAGTCACAATTCTACAGGGAACATTAGAGTAAGAAGACACTTGGTCACATCACCTATTCTGTGATACACATTGGTATGCAGTCATTTGACAATTGAGAGTAGCATAATGTTTAGTGCATGCTGATAACTTACCGGTTCTCATTGCGGAAAGTTCTGATTATTGAGGCCACGGTTGACCTTCTCAGGTTTGGTTGTATCATTGTAGCCGCCTCAGTCATTGTCATGCCATGATTTATGACATGGTCTACAACTATTGCCCGAATTTCATTGGACACTCTATGCTGTTGCTGCCGCTGTCTTGGTCCGTGGCCTTGTCCTCTACCACGTTCCCCCACACCTCTCAAACGAGGCCCACGACCACCTCTCAGAAGGGCTGCCTGTCCCCTACCATTCCTTTGACCAACACGTCTTCCTCGTCTTCCTCCCACCACTGCTTGACCTCCATTGTGACCTGGATCACCTGCTGGCTCCATGTTACATATCACTATGCTCTTGCAATTGGATCCCAATCAACTCTTTATATACTCATTCCACAATGTGCCCTCAATCATCAGTAACGAGTTGGCAGAATTGGACAAGCAATTCCAAGGGCCTGCATCTCTACAGTGCAGTACTGTCAATACTTTAAATAGTCTGAAAAGGTGGTACAGTATTTGGGACCATAGACACAGTGTCTGATGAAGCATTACAGTATGATATAAAATATTAGGCTACATCCATGGATATTGTAGTCTAATTGGTTCATGCTCCACGCTAATTGGTGACAATGAATCTCGTTATCTTGAAACTTTCATGATTTACTGTAAACATGGAAGATTGTTTGTCTGTTTCCATACAACTATACATTAAGAGTAACGCAACAGTTACTTATCATTTTGAGCAGTTGTATCAATTGATAGTTAGATCAGTGTAAGGAAATGAATAGACATTCATTTGAAATGTAATGTGTGAATTGCCTTTTGAAATAGTAGTACTTTGATGTTAAGTTGTGTCATATTGAACAAGTGATTTTTGTTGAATGAACAAATGATCTAAGTTTTATGTGTATTGTATCCAAACAATTGAGAAAATGGTTAGAGTTTTGAAAAATGTGCATTTTGATAATTGGTTGTGAGTTTTGTGTCTAGAGTTGTGAAAAATGACATCAAGGTTCTGAAAATAGTAACAAAGTGATTGTAAAAAACTGTAAATACAAACTCTACATTTTAAAATGAAAAAAAAAAAACTTTTTCAATATACACTAACTCTATCAAAACACTGCAAACCCGTTTCAAAATCGAATCATTCGGTCAAAACTCTAGGACTCGTTTTCTATCCAACATGATCACATAGTCAATCATAGCGCAATGACTGTCAAAATACTAACAGTTGGTGGCATTACAAAAACTGCATTACTTGTCATGTTTCAGTTCTATCTGTATAGAACATACAGTATGAAATCCATTTTTTAAAATTATTCATTCAGCTGTGTGTGTGTGAATTCATGGTGCATTAGACAGTGTACAACATAATATCTAAATGTGAAGGAGTCATCAATACTTTATAGAATGCACAACTGAAAAAAAAAAACAGTAAATGACAGAATAGCGGCAGTAAAGTCTTTATTAGCAATATGAAATTGCTGTCAGTGATCAACAAAAGAAAACAAAAAAGACAAACATACATGACCTTTGGTTTAAAGTGTGCAAAAATAAAACAAAATGACAGAAAAAAAGGGCAGAGAAGAAAAAAAAGTCCTGTTCTAATTAGTGCTGGGCAACGATTAAAATTTTTAATCGCGATTAATCGCATGATTTTCTTGCATGATTCATTTTGTTATGCGCAAAATTGAATAATGACTTCTAAAGTAGTGTATTGTGCACTTTTGATTTAAATGTACTGCTATATACACAAAAGTGCAATAACTTTAAACAAATAAGGTGCTTTTATACCAGCAGTATTCCCTTTACACAGTAATCTCAAATCTCAACTTAAACATTAATGTAATCAAATCAAATATTTAAACAAAGCTATTTGCCACTGCCAGGGCATTACCTTTTATCTAGTTTGTTAAAACGAGTCCAGTTTTCTTGGTTTTTTTTCTGAACAGGTATCAACAGGTATCTTTTATCAGGGAGCAGCAGAAACAGTCTATGTAGTAGTCAGAGGTCATGATCACTACTACAGATATTACTTTGGGGTGGGATGACCAACATCCCACCCCTCCTGTGATCATGGTTTGACTGTAGGCCTATGTTTATTCAGAGCCAGTGAGCTACGGACTTTCAAAATAATAATAAAAAAAAACTGCGTTAACGTGCGATAAAAAATTGTCGGCATTAATTAATAAATGCGTTAACGCGATAATAACGCGTTAACTTGCCCAGCCCTAGTTCTAATCTATACGATCTTCAGCATTTGGCCACATGTTCTCGTCTACATCACATCGTATGTTGTCTCTCTCTATACACCTTGGATAGAAACGCTTGGCATGCCTTATCCACCCCTGACCGTCTTCAACTGAGATGTCTCTGCAGCCAGTATCCATGGCATCCAGGAGGGACATTTGGTCATGTGGCCGATGATCATATACTATCCACCTCCAAGCAGAAAAAAAATCCTCAATGGGGTAGAGGAAAGGAGAATACGGAGGAAGAAAAAGGGAAATCATTCTTGGATGTGGTGCAAACCAGTTTGTGATTGCATGTGAATGGTGGAATGCTACATTGTCCCATGTAATCACAAATGTCCTCATGTTTCCTCCTACCTGTTCTACTTATGGCACCATTTGTTGATGGAGGTCATCTAAAAACAACATTCTGGCTTTTCTGCAGGACCAAACCAGCACTTGAGATTGCAGCACACATTGTGATATTTACTCCTCTCTGACCCGGCACATCAACGGTGGCCCTTTTACCAATTACATTTCTTCCTTGTCTACGTGTTTTTGGCAGGTTTAACCCTGCCTCGTCTACATAAATGAATTCATGCAGTGTCTGATTAGCCTCTGAGATTAGAGTCCGAGCAATGGTTGCCAGGCTGATGCTTTCCACGTTCTGGAATACCAGGAATACTACAATTCTTGTCTGAATTTCTCTCAGTTTTATTGCATTGTCAGCAATGACCCATCCTACAATGGCATGTTCTTGGTCTGCACTAAAAAGCTTTCTTCTTCCCCCAGAGCGAGGAAGTTATTATGTCCTTTAGAGGAACAAAAATACAACATAGGTGGCCAGCAGTTACTTTAATACAGTAAATAGCAACTTGACAGCCCTCTTGAAATGCATGACTTATCTGTTGGTTTGTTGAAAAATCCGGATAATGGAAGCAACGGTTGACCGTCTGAGATTAGGCTGGACTCTTTCACCAGCCTCTCTCAATGATAGACCATGGTTTATCACATGGTCTGTGATGGTGGCTCTTATTTCATCCGTGACAACAGCTCTTACTCTGATTTGAATAGCTGCATGCATTCTTACTCCTCTTCCCCTACCTCTCCTTCTCCCTTGTCCTGGTCCAACTAGTCCTCTCCCTCGTCTAACTAGTCCTCTCCCTCATCCAGAAATTTCACAGAGACTGCTCTTATTAAAATCCCCACTGACCTGCTGCTGGCAGCTGACTACTTGTCCTTCTTTATTTTCGATACCATACTCCTTGACAGGTTAGCTTCCGTTAAAATTACTGGAACCCCGTCTTGGTTTAGATCATATCTCTCTGGTCACACTGGTCGAGAGTTTTTCCGGTCAAAATCATCTAAAGTCACCACTGGTGTTCCTCAGGGTTCTGTCTTGGGCCCTATTCTATTCATGATTTACTTACATCCTCTTGATTATATTTTAAGGAAATATGGTATCTATTTGAATTATTATGCGGATGACACCCAGCTGTCTTCCAAGCCCTTGGGTTCCTTTCCTCCACTTTCTCTGTCCGGCTTTTTAGCTGAAAATAAAGATGGCTTTCAGCAAATTTTCTAAAACTTAATAGCTGTAAAGCTGAAGTCCTTGTAGGCACCACATCTATTCTGACAAAATCTGATTGCTTTTCTGTGGCTATTGATAACTCTACAATTTTTCCTTCCCCGCAGGTTAAGAGTCTGTGTGTCATCCTCGATAGCACACTATCCTTCGAGGCTCATGCTAATAACAGCCTTAGTACTGCATACCTTAATCTATATAATATTAATCATCTTCGTGTTTTGCGAGCGAACGCAAGTGCTGTGTTCGTCTTGAAGCGGCGCTAGACGGAGCCGTCTGCTCTCTAATCAATATCTCGGTATTTGTATGGTTTATGCTTCAAGTCGAACACACCTAAAGTTTCTTGGTGGAACCCAAGAAAGTTTTTTTTGGTGTAACGCAAAAGTTGCAAATGAATGCAAAGTATCTCAGGGGAACACAAAAGTTTCAAAATAAACTTTTTTTCCCTCCCATCTCATATTTTTCCCACCACCATGACCCTTCAGGGGCTCCATAGTCTCTGGATGCCCCCAAAGTAAGAATTTGTCTTTTGGGGCACAAATTGGTAGTGCATTTTTGCTAAAAAGGGTAGTATCCCATTTCAAACATGTTATTATAATATATTATTATAGGTTTTCCAGAACTTACAGATTGACAGTAATTAACAGTAGCTCTAAACTGTACTAGTTATGCAAGGCCTGGAACGTGTTTTAGTTCATCATTAGAACATCATCATTATAATGCTGCCTGTCTTTTTTTGTCTCCCAACATGATTTGCTTTAATTTGTTTTCTCCCTCTTGCTTGGCAATAAAAAGCCTGCAGTGTTTCCCTAAGGATTTGGGCCTCTTAATAAGATACAGCCAAGGCCACTGTTTCTCTGATGGTGTCATCTTCTTAATTAGGTTTCTCATTATTTGTACGGCAAAATAACTGAAACTACAGTCGCTATTGGATCAAAGGCACCATCCAAACGTCAAGATCACATGTTAGATACTGTAATGTGCTGGAGAGGAGTCTGTTCAATCAGTCCGCATTGTTTGATTGTTTCTTTATGTTTTTATGAAGAGATCCAGATCCTTTATTCAGGACTGCAGTGAAAGCTGTTGATATCAGACAACGTGCTGGTGTGTAATGCTTGTTCTGACTGTTGTGTCTGGATTTTAAAACATTCTGACCAATGATTTTCCTCTCAGCATTAGCTACTGAAGTTGTAAAAGGCCATACATTAGTATTTTTTGGTTGTCTGTTAACCATGTTGAATGTGTGTTAAACTGGTATGTGCACTGCATTCAGTTGTATGTGCTGCAAATTTTCTTATAGTGAGGTTTCATGGTGAGATTTTTCAGCTCGTTTCGGTAAGAAATAGCACATTGAATTAAAAGAATGGAAGTATGAGTTTCTTTCTCCCTCACCCCCAAACATCCCATTTTTCAGCATTGCCATGGAGATGTGTAAGAGGGCATTGGTGAATAAGTGGCCGTTAAGTCTCAATTATCTCTGCGTGACCTTGCTGTTGTCAAAGGAGCAGACGTGTGCACTTACGCACAAAGAGCTTATGGACTCTAACAACAACAAAAATAAGATAGATAAACCTTTGAAGATAAACCTTTGTTTATAAGTAAATTAGATAATTGTTAAACAAACAGTTGCTTTCATATTTTCTCACATTTTGTTATATTTCTGCCTTATGTTAAACTACTGTAAATGAATTTTTTTCACATTAATCTACACTCCATACACCATAATGACAAAGCAATTTTTTTTTTTGATTTTTTGATAACTTTGTAAATGTATTAACAATAAAAAACTGAAATAATTACATTGCATAAGTTTTCATGCACTTTCTGGGACACTTGAAATTTAGCTCAAGGGCATTTCAATTTCACTTGTAAATGTTACTTCGAGTGGAGTTAAGCTGTGGCAAATTCAATTGAATGGGCATGTTTGGGAAATACACAACTTTCAATAAAAAGTCTAAGAGCTGAAAATACACATCAGAGCAAAAGTCATGAGGTTAAAAGAACTGCCTGTAGAGCTCAGAGACAGAATTGTAACAAGACACAGATCTGGGGGAAGACCTGTGAAAAAAAAAAAAAACTGCTGTATTGAAGGTTCACAGAAGCATGTAGCCTCCATAATCCTTAATGGAAGAAGTTTGGAACAACCAGGACCAGGTTCTGTTCATCACCTGCGCAATACCATCCCAACAGTAAAGTGTGGCGGAGCAGCATCATGATGTGGGGGTGTTTTTCAACAGCAGGGACTGGGGGACTCGTCAGGGTAGAAGGAAAGCTCAACGCAGCAAACTATAGAATTAGCCTTAATGAAAACATAGTCCAGAGCATTCAGAACCTCAGACTGGGCAGAAGGTTCACCTTCCAACAGGACAATGACCCTACGCACACAGCTAAGACAATGCAAGAGTGGCTTATGGACAACTCCATTAGTGGCCCAGCCAGAGCTTGGGCTTGAACCCAATCGAACATCTCTGGAGAAACCTGAACATGTCTGTCCACTGACTGGCCCATCCAACCTGACAGAGCTTGAGAGGATCTGAGGAGAAGAATGGCAGAAAATCTCTAAATGCAGATGGATGTGCAAAGTTTGTCACATCATACCCAAAAAGACTTGAGGCTGTAAAGGTTCATTAACTATGTACTGAATTAAAGGTACTAATGCAATTTACTTATTTCAGTTTTTCCTTTTTAATAAATTTGCAAAGTTGTCACAGATCTGTTTGATTTGCCATTATGGGGTATGGAGTGTAGATTGATATGATTTTTTTTTAAAGTAGCCTAGTAAGGTAGCAACATGTCAAAATGTCAAAAAATAAAAGACTTTCGCAAGCCACGTACTGTATGTATGTTGATACCTCAAAGCCATCTACTGTTAGCAGAGATTTCTCCAGGGTGCAGCAATATTAATTTAATATCGCAGTTGGTATTTCCAAAACCACTTTACATGCTAACACGAGAATCTCTACCTCTGCTTTAAAAAGATCAAACAGCACCCATGCTAAATATGGGACAGCGTGTGACAGAAGGTATATAGCTATATTTTGCTCTCATTTAATTTATAAAGCATTTTTAATAGCTACATTACAGGCAGATAGAAGGACAGATAGATGGATAGATAGATACTGTATCTAACCATATGCATTTACACACTTTTATCTTTTCCTCATACAATAAAAATACACAAAAACAGGGCTTGAAAATGTAAAATAAATAAATGAATTAACTCTGAATAAAACTTAGACAAAGAGTCAGCGAATCATTTTACTTTCATAAAATGTTGACGATCAACCTCAGGTGGTCAAACTAAATATTTGATTTTAGATTTCTTTTATATGAAAACAGGAAATATGCCTGAACAGGACTTCAGATTTATCCTAAATTAAGCTAGTTTGGTGACTAATCTGAACTAAAACTAAATATTTCCAATAAATATATTAATTTGATCCTTTTTTTTCTTACAGCAACTTGGGGCAACAGGGTTAAGCATGACACAGCTGACACAATATTTTATGTACAAACTAAGAAAATGTGCAGAGAATATTTCATTTTATTCCCATAATACAGCAGAAAAGACTCCAGATGATGCTACTTCTTGGGTGTAATTTTAGTGTGTATCACCATTATGTCTGGATTTGACTGTACAGTAGCCTACAAACGTCATTCCTCAAGGGCATGCTGTTTTTTAAATTAATGAATGCAATGTTTTTTATACATTATGATAGGAACTATTTGATGGAATACAAAAGTTCATGGAATTTGGTAAGTCATGGGACACCAAACTGTAACATATTCATGGAAAGTGCTTTGTGCATTTAAGTATAATATTAGTGTTTCCTCTAGGACTCAAACACATGACCTTGCCGTTGTTTGTGTCACACTCTAGCAAGAAGAACCTAAAACAATATCACAGAGATTTAATAAATGACTTCAGTATTATTGCCATGATTGGGTATAGTCTTTGGATCAGATGTATGCGTGTTCTTTGGTTGATTTTCCACTAAACCACAATCAGCAGATGGCAGTGTAACACTGACACACAAACATACCAAACCTCTCTCTTCCCGTATGTCTCTCTTTCCCCCTTTCTGTTTGCTTAGGGAGGTGGGACACTAGAGATTCATTAAATGTAACTACTACCAGGGTTTAGTGCACAGGGCTCAAATGAAGTGGCACTAATATGGGGATTACATCAACAAATCCACCTTAGCTTCTCATCTCCACACAGCCGAACATGTGGACACAGTCTTCACTCGCTCTCATCACCTTCAATATGAAACACTGTTTTCTTTCTGTGTGTCTTTTCACATCAAGTCACGGTCTTTGCATTGAAAAGGACGGAGATGAACGTGCACGACGTGCTTTCATAAAACTCAAAGAAATCTATTGAATATCTGGAGGGTTCTTGAGAAAGTGATGAATCTTTTGTGCATAAAAAAAAAAAAAAAAAACTTTTTAAAGTATTACAAGGAACTTCATCATTGCATTGGTGGTGAAGTTTTGGAGTTTTATATGTTAGAAATGTTTCTGAAACAAATAGCGATTTGTGTGTTAACTCTTTAAGGCTGGTGCGCTAACAGTTCAAACCCAAGTGTTGTTGCTTAAAATTATATATATATATTTTTTTTGGTATTATGATCAATAAAGCTATTCTGAAAAATTGAGGGATGTTTTCACATACAAAATAAATCATCTTGGTTTATTTTCTTCGTCTCAAAAACACAAAAGGATTTTGAAAGAGAATTTCTGAGCGTAGTGTGGCTAGCTGATAAACAAGTGATTTCTTGCATAAGTTCAAAATGAACAACATCACTGTCATATAAAGCTTGCACTTTGAGGTTATTTGCAGGGTGCAACTTCAAAACAAAAACACTTATCTTCTGTGGGTTATTGTAAAGTTATTGTGAATGAACTGTGAACGAGGGGTCAGGGTTTGTCTTGGCCGAGCCATTGACGACGGGCACTGAAAAGTTGTGCATTCTTATTAATGAAGTGTTTGCATTATTAATTCAAAGCACCCATGAGCAAAGATGGCATCATGCAGGTTGTGTACACACAGCTGCTGAGCAAACGCCACTGAGATGAATGTGAATGCTTGCTCTCTTCAAGTATAATAGACCTGCTAGTGTCCATTGATTGGTGATATCAAAGGGAGTTCCACAAATATAGGCATTTCAATTATTGATAGATGTGAAACACATTCCCCGGAGGCATGTTAACTTTTCTCAGTATCCAATTAATCTTTTAGCTGAGTTCAGCTTGAATCGTTTCGCCCAATCCAGATAACAAGATGTTAAGGGCAGAAGAACAACAGAGAGAGAGAGAGAGAGAGAGAGAGAGAGATCATCACAACACATCACAAACCTGCGTCAGGGCCGGAATTGAACGTCAGATATGTAATACTCAGCCTCTATTGTTTATTCATACGTTTAGACAAAATAACACGGTGTCAAATGTGAGCCCTTTTTCCCTATTACGAAGAACAAACAGACATCTAATGCATCCGCAAGCTTGAGCTTTTGGGGATCGAGGTGCCTGACAATTGCAGTTTGACAGCCGTATTCCTCTGACACTTTTCATTAATTAACGACCGCACATTTTGCGCTATTCGCTCATTCAACGGGAAATGCGAATGACAAACACCTTGTGCACAGCCCATAATACAGGGTCTAATGGAACACATAGATCTCAGTTCTGTCTGAGAATATTTTTAGGAAATGAGGACTAATGTCTCAATCAGAAGAGCTTAATACACCTTTTTCTAAGATCACTGAAAGCTATAAAACATTTTATTTCTTTCACAATGAACCATTTTGGTAAAATTTGCCAAGTTTGATAAGATTGCAGGGAGGCCATCAAGGAAAGTAAAGACTTTAAAGGTCTGGAATATGCCATCTAGATGACATGTTAGCCTCTCCCTAGATTTCTGAATGAAATGCAAATCGCTATCATAATTACTAGCTGTCATGTTGAACCCTTTATAGCATTGGAAACTGACCCTCTGACACAAGTAGCGCCATTATCTGAAATCTTTTCTACTTTTATTTCTTTGTTATTTGACTGTACATTACGTACCTCATTCCTCAAGGACAAACTGTTTTTTTATTTTTTATTAATTAATTAATTAAATGTGTTTAATTTAAATAATATGAATGGATGTTGTATGTGCACACTACCATTCAATGTTGTTGAAAGAAGTCTCTTATGCTCATCAAGGCTGCATCTATTTAAGCAAAAATACAGTAAAACGTGGAATTTTGTAACGTGTTACTACAATTTAAAAGAACTGCTTCCTATTTGAATATATTGTAAAATGTAATTTATAACTGTGATCAAAGCTGAATTTTCAGCATCATTACTCCAGTCTTCAGTGTTACATGATCCTTCAGAAATCATTCTAATATGCTAATTTTCTGCACAAGAAACCTTTCATATTATTATCAATGTTGAAAACAGTTGTGCTGGCTAATAATTTTGTGGAATACAAATGATACTCTGCTCATATGCTAAAATAATAATGAATAGTTAGATAGTGTTACTTGAAAAAATGTCTATGGGAAAACTTTGGGCAGCTCCTGCCCCCCAGGGGAGCAACTTTTACCCCATTGTGAGGTATGCTCTTACAAAGCCTATCAGCTTCTTCAAATGTGGCAAATTATACGTTTCTGCAAAATCCTCAATCTGAACTATGAGTTTTCAAAATATTTACAATATTAAGTCTATGCGTTTTTTTTGGCCCGTTTTTGGCCCGTGGGGCAAACAGCGTACCCCCGATCGCTTATAAAGGTCATAGCACACCTCTCCTAAATAGGCTGCACGTTTTGACACCTCATTCATGGGTCTGTGACAAAAAATGCAGGAGGAGTAGTGCACCGAAAAAAAGTGGAATAAGTATGAGCAATCACAATAGTGAGTGCCTTGCCTTTGGGAAGCACTCGCTAAATAATAGGACAAGCATTTTCATTCATTCAATATTTTTACGTTAACAGGTAAAACACCTGAAGTATAACTGACACTGGCTTGAAATGTCTTGGCTTGAGGCTGATGGATTTGACAGCCTTTTCAGATATTATGAGGTTTCATGTGGAACGTGGGAGGTTAATAAGCAAATCAATTTAAGTTGATCATGCAAATTTGGCCATCATGACCGCAGCACATTCTTCAAACAGACACCTCCCTCTGAGAGAGAGAGAGACGCAGACTGATAGTGACAAATGAGCTGCAGGCTTTAACACGAGACTCCTATCCGATAGCATCATCAGAGCTTTATAACACCTAGAGAAAGCTCTCCGTTTGCATTCCCGAGGGCTAACGGGCTGTGATAACCAGCCAAACCCTAACCTCTTAGCATTTACAACACAAATGAGAGAGAGTGCGCAGGTTGGTGTTTTTCAGAAAAACAGAGGTGACCTTTTAGGTGAGGACAGAGTATGGGTGTGTAAAAGTCTGCTTGGAGTTTGTTGTCTGATGTTTGCCTCAACATCAGTGACTTCTGAAGTAATTACTCTGCAATTTTCTTCGGTTCTGCCGGTCTACCTCATCCTAGCACACACTGTTCCAAAAACAAGTGAGATTGTTAAACCCCAAATGGAATGTCATAGTGACCAAATTGTAATGCACTACATTAGAAGAAACAGAGTTAAACACAGTTTGACATTAGATAATGGTGTGATGCTCTAATAAACATAAAAATACACTAGAAAATGTTGGGCCGGTAAGATCTTTTAATGTCTTTGAAAGGTCCTTCCGAAATCATTCTAATATGTTGTTTTGGTGTTATTTATTAAATAATAATAATTTATTATCAATGTTAATATATATATATATATATATATATATATATATATATATATATATATATATATATTTTTTTTTTTTAAACCGTGATATATATATTTAAAATTTAAGGATTGTTTGAAGAACAGAAAGTTCAAAAGAACTACATTTGTTTGAAATAGAAATCTTTTATAACATTACAAATGTCTTTACTGTCACTTTTGATCAATTCATCTTACTGACACAAAGCTTTTGAACAATAGTGTATGTACATATATTCCATATTGTCCATATTAGTCTGTTTTTATTTATACTTTTCAGTACTGAATAAATTATGCGTGTGTAATGCAATCTAAACATCCCTAAAACAAATTAGGGATAAGTAAAAATTGGGTTACACTTTGTGGCGAGCAGGACAAAGCTGAGGGACGTGAGAGAATGGCGCGAGGCCGGTGGCGTGAGCGATAATAAGCGACACCTGCGCGACGCACCGGTCTCGCATCTCTCACAGAGGAGCGGAAGCATAAAAGGAGGAGCGACGACGCTGATGATCGAGAGAGGAACAGGCCTGATCTTATGTTGTGTTTTGTTTCTGTTTTGTGTGGCCAGTAGCCTAGTCGTCCGTGAGGGGCTGCTGGCTTATACTTTTGTTTTTGTATTTGTTTTATTTTTATTATTAAAGTCTTTGAATGTTCGCCAGTTCCCGCCTCCTTCCCATAACAACGAGCCTTGTTACACACTTTATTTTAAAGACCCCCTTGTGGTGAAAATATATATTTTTTATGTTGTTTAGATTTCTATGTGGTGTTTTTACTGTGCTTTAAGACAAACCATGTGCAAAGTCATAAGTCAAAACCATTACTTAAAACTGCAGTGAACCAAAGACAGTCTGAAAAATGCGGTTTAAAATCGCTGGTGTTTATGTCACAAACTTGTAACCAATCACGTCACGAGGGATGCGGGCTTTAGCATATCATTAACTGCTCTGAAGCAGGGGAGTCTTAACAGAAGCAGGTTATCTTGAATTAAACCAGTATTTACACTTGCCATTGTACAGCATTTACTACAGTAAAGTTGACAGAGTGGATCTCTGAGCTGGTGTGATCGATCCTTAAATTGGGCAGGAAAAATATTTAAACTTAAATCATAAAATCAAGATGTAACTAGATCAATCTTAAAATTGTACATTTATATTGTTGTTATTTTTAGTGGAAAAAGGGATTATATTTGCAATGTAATCAACATTTATTCGTTTTGTCAGCCATCTTGAATGGGTTTCTTCACAGAAGTTGAGCAATTCATTCTGGGATTGCTTTCTCCGTAAAAGAATGTGTGATTCTGGCTTGAATTATGTAGGAACAGAGCCATATCGTCACAGCCAACTCTCAAAGGTCTTTAGCTCTATTCAAAAGCTTGACCATTCTGACCTTTCAATGTGAAAAACAAAACTCAGCAACAGCAGAGGAAGTGGAGTCATTCTTCTCCAGGTTGTGGTCCCTGCTATCTTTGCCACACTGTACTTGTTCTAGCACACACAAAGTTCACTCATAATCTCATTTTTTTTCTTGCACACGGTGTCTTTTGAGAGACTGTCAAATGTTATAATGCGAAAAAAAATGCCACTATTTGGTGGGAGATTAAATGTGTTGAATGAAATGAGCCCAAACAAAACGCAAATAGAGATTTGCATATTTCAAAGTGATTATCACCTGTGTTCAGCTGCGAAAGGGTAATTGCAATCCTGATTGCACACCACTGCTGTGTCCTCTTTTTCCGTTAACCTCTGACCCCGACGATATTTCCCCAATGGAGCCCTCCCTATCGTCTCTTCAAAAGATAATGTATTCGGATTTCCGACAAGGTGATAACAAAATTACCTGACACTTTCAGATTTATTGCTGTATTTTCTTATTATTGGCAAAGGAATATAGGCAAATTCTGCTCCATAAATCATTTTGAGAGAGAAATACTCGGCCTACTGTTTGTGTGTTTTTTTCTTCTACTGCTGTTCTTTTCTCGATTGGGAAATAAATTGCAGCCTCATTTCAGACGGATGGAAATGAAGAGCTGGCGGCTCGCGTCCCCCTACGAGCACACGTCGATGGAGAAATGTTCCCAAGCGCAGCTGCAGCGTTTTAGGCTCAATACTGATTAACGCTCATTGGCTCTGACGGCTGCTGTTTGGACTCCTGGAGTTTGTAATATTTGTTCTTTCTTGTGAGGACGCACTTCACTGGTTCCCTGCTTTGCTCTGTTTTTTCAGATAGACACGATCCTCTCCCTCCACAGTCTCCTTCGGCATCCGCTATTTCATCTCATGTGGACTCCGCGGCACGCCGGGGTTCAAGCAAAGTGGAGCGTTGCTCGCCAAGGAAGGTTTTTTTTATGTGAAATTGAACAAGAGCATCTTCAGAGGTTAAACTGACTGCATGTTATATTCAGCTCTTATGTAAAAATGCATAAATGGATGTTGACTGCGAGTTGCAGTGACCTTTTACAGACTACCTTAGAGAGGACATGCCTGTAAATATTTATGGCTTGTTGATAACGGGGAAGGTCGTGACATGGAGCTGTGCCTCATCTTGTAGACAAATATGTACCCCCCCCCCCCCCACCCCGGAGCCCTAGAGCAGGATTTATATAAGACTGCATCCGGGTTTAGCTGCAAATGGGGTGAATACTTTGTGCATGGCGTAAAGGAGCTCAGAGTGCCTCTTTCCTCTAAAAGAGAATGGACTAGTGTCTGCGCTAACCTCATGAAAAAAACAAACTCTGATGCTATGATGGCACAGTGATGTATCAGATTGAGCTTTGATATACATTTACATTTGCCCCTAAAAGTATTTGGACACTTAATCCACACTTGAAATGCTGGAATGTCATAGCACTAGAAAATAAAATATCAAACCAAGAGTCATCTGCAAACAAATGATGCTGGACCTTTTCCTTTTCCTTTTTGAGTCTTTTTTTTTTCTTCTCCAATTACTTTTGACTGGTGATTTTGAGTGGATGTATTAAGTCATTTTCCATCAGGTTCACTCAGGAATACTAGCAGTGGAACCACAGGTGTAGAGAATCACATTAACTCTTTGGACTCATTCCAAAAAAATAAAGTGTCACAATATTTTTTAACAGCATCAATATTTATTAAGTATATTTTATACTGTGTAACAGTTAAGTTTCAGGTTGATTAATGCATTATTCTATTTATTAATCTAGGTTTATATTAAAGTCACCATGAGATCAAAATTGACATACATATTTTTTTATGGAAAATTGCAATATTTTTTATAAATTACTTATCCATGCACATTATTATTATTATTATTATTATTATTATTATTATTATTAGTAGTAGTAGTAGTAGTAGTAGTATTATCATCATTTAATTTATGTGGACTCAAACTTTAATTGAAATAACTTCCCCTCCCTCTTGCAGATGACAAGTTTACTGGCGTGAGGGCGGGGCCACCTGTCACTCACATGAGATCCACCAATAGTAAATCACACCTATTCAACCATCCAATCAATTACTCATGGACAAAATCAAACCCTGCCCTACATTTGTTCTTGTTTCAGAAGCCGTTTCACTCGGATATATGCCACAAAAAAGAAAGAAAAGACTAATGCAACTTCTTGAATATTTCAAATAACATTTTGGAGATAAATAAAATTAGTTAGTACTTTTTTTTTTTTAAAAATACATTGATGCTTTTATTCAGCAAGGATGCATTGAATTGATCAAAAGTGACAGTAAAGACATTTAGAATGTTCAAATAAATGCTGTTATTTTGAACGTTCTATTCATCAAAGTTTCTTGAAAAAAATATGAAGCAGCACAACTGTTTTTAACACTGATAAGAGATGTTTCTTGTGCAAAAATCAGCATATTAGAATGATTTCTGAAGGATCATGTGACACTGAAGACTGAAATAATGATGCTGAAAATTCAGATTTGCATCACAATAAATTACATTTTAAAATGTATTCAATTAGAAAACATTTATTTTAAAAATGTAATAATATTTCACAATATTAATGTTATTACTGTATTTTTGACTTTGACTTGAGATTTAAAAAAAAATCTTACTGACCCCACACTTTTAAATGGTAGTGTATATATAAATGAACACTATCTTTAATAATAATGGCTGTAAAAATGCTCATTGTTAGTTGATGTGATGACAGTAGTCCCACCCATAGTTAAATGTCATTGGTCTAAAACAACACTCCACATAACATCTCGGTTACGTATGTAACCCTCGTTCCCTGAGTACAGGGAACGGAGACGTGTCGTCGGGAGAGTTCCCCTGACGAATTGGGATCACGCTAGGGAGACCAATTGCCTTCGAGTGAATTAAAACGAGCCAATGAAAATTGGCATGTAAGATTTGCATTCCGCGACCCGCCTATCCGCGCGGGTATAAAGGCGGAAGTAAACATTGCGCAATGCTTTTAGCTGAGGAGCCGAACGGTGTCCAGTCCTCCGCGAAGGTACAACAACATGGCGAAGGGACGACACGTCTCCGTTCCCTGTACTCAGGGAACAAGGGTTACATACGTCCCCCTTCCAGCGCCCAGCTAAGCTACCCTGCAGCAGTTTCCAGAAATTTTGCGGGAGCTAGCTAGGGAATCACACTGCTGTTCCGCAAGAACCAATCAGTGGATATGGATAACACTGGGAAAGCGTGCCCTAACCCGTAAAAAAAAGGGAAGGGAACGCTGCGGAAGCCCAGCCTACCTGAGGAAGGCCTGGAATACACATATGTACTAGCCAAGTGGGATAGTGAACATATGGCAGTCCCTGAGGTAGTCCCAATATGAAGGAAGTGGGAGCGTACTCAACAGGGACGACAGAATGAGTCTGTCAAGGGGAAGACACGGCAGAACTGCACGTAGTATCATGGGTCACCGTAGAGACCACTGGAAAACACCCAGTCTACTAGCAACTCCTAATAGAGGTAGCAGACCTGGCGCCGGGCGGTCCGCCACGCCTGGCACCGGAGGGGTGATGGAGGAACTCACGAGGCTTACCGACGTAGGGCGCCAACAGAGCAAAAGACGCACGTATCCGGCCGAGGCACGGAGTGGCGTAGCAAGCCGACACAACCTATTCCCTCGCACCACTGGCCGTAGCGAGTACTCCGGAGGAAACAGGTTCTACACGTAGGCTATAGAACCTAGCGAACGTGTTTGGTGTCGCCCAGCCCGCAGCTCTACAAATGTCTGTCAGCGAGGCGCCTTGAGCCAAAGCCCAGGAAGCGGCAACACCTCTAGTAGAGTGAGCACGCAACCTGGGAGGACAAGGCTCACCCAGAGACTCATACACTCGGGTGATAGCATCCACTAACCAGCACAACTGTTTTTAACACTGATAAGAGATGTTTCTTGTGCAAAAATCAGCATATTAGAATGATTTCTGAAGGATCATGTGACACTGAAGACTGAAATAATGATGCTGAAAATTCAGATTTGCATCACAATAAATTACATTTTAAAATGTATTCAATTAGAAAACATTTATTTTAAAAATGTAATAATATTTCACAATATTAATGTTATTACTGTATTTTTGACTTTGACTTGAGATTTAAAAAAAAATCTTACTGACCCCACACTTTTAAATGGTAGTGTATATATAAATGAACACTATCTTTAATAATAGTGGCTGTAAAAATGCTCATTGTTAGTTGATGTGATGACAGTAGTCCCACCCATAGTTAAATGTCATTGGTCTAAAACAACACTCCACATAACATCTCGGTTACGTATGTAACCCTCGTTCCCTGAGTACAGGGAACGGAGACGTGTCGTCGTGAGAGTTCCCCTGACGAATTGGGATCACGCTAGGGAGACCAATTGCCTTCGAGTGAATTAAAACGAGCCAATGAAAATTGGCATGTAAGATTTGCATTCCGCGACTCGCCTATCCGCGCGGGTATAAAGGCGGAAGTAAACATTGCGCAATGCTTTTAGCTGAGGAGCCGAACGGTGTCCAGTCCTCCACGAAGGTACAACAACATGGCGAAGGGACGACACGTCTCCGTTCCCTGTACTCAGGGAACAAGGGTTACATACGTAACCGAGACATTCTCTTTCGTCCTGGGAACTCCGACGTGTCCCCCTTCCAGCGCTCAGCTAAGCTACCCTGCAGCAGTTTCCAGAAATTTTGTGGGAGCTAGCTAGGGAATCACACTGCTTTTCCGCAAGAACCAATCAGTGGATATGGATAACACTGGGAAAGCGTGCCCTAACCCGTAAAAAAAAGGGAAGGGAACGCTGCGGAAGCCCAGCCTACCTGAGGAAGGCCTGGAATACACATATGTACTAGCCCAGTGGGATAGTGAACATATGGCAGTCCCTGAGGTAGTCCCAATATGAAGGAAGTGAGAGCGTACTCAACAGGGACGACAGAATGAGTCTGTCAAGGGGAAGACACGGCAGAACTGCACGTAGTATCATGGGTCACCGTAGAGACCACTGGAAAACACCCAGTCTACTAGCAACTCCTAATAGAGGTAGCAGACCTGGCGCCGGGCGGTCCGCCACGCCTGGCACCGGAGGGGTGATGGAGGAACTCACGAGGCTTACCGACGTAGGGCGCCAACGGAGCAAAAGGCGCACATATCCGGCCGAGGCACGGAGTGGCGTAGCAAGCCGACACAACCTATTCCCTCGCACCACTGGCCGTAGCGAGTACTCCGGAGGAAACAGGTTCTACACGTAGGCTATAGAACCTAGCGAACGTGTTTGGTGTCGCCCAGCCCACAGCTCTACAAATGTCTGTCAGCGAGGCGCCTTGAGCCAAAGCCCAGGAAGCGGCAACACCTCTAGTAGAGTGAGCACGCAACCTGGGAGGACAAGGCTCACCCAGAGACTCATACACTCGGGTGATAGCATCCACTAACCAGTGGGCTAACCTCTGCTTGGAGACAGCCTTCCCTTTCTGCTGGCCTCCGTAACAGACAAAGAGCTGATCTGAGGTCCTGAAGCTTTGCGTTCTGTCAATATAAACCCGCAGGGCATGGACGGGACAGAGAAATGCTAGGGCTGGGTCTGCCTCCTCCCGGGGCAGAGCTTGCAGGTTCACTACCTGATCCGCAAAGGGAGTGGTAGGAACATTGGGCACATATCCGAGCCGGGGTCTCAACACAAAGTGAGAAGTTGGGCCCGGCCCAAACTCTAGGCACGATTCGTTGACCGAAAAAGCCTGCAGATCCCCGACCCTCTTGAAAGAGGCCAATGCTAACAGGAGCACTGTCTTAATGGACAGGATATTAAGCTCTACTGTCAACAAAGGCTCAAAGGGGGACTTTGAAGAGCTCCAAGTACCAGAGCTAGGTCCCAAGAGGGTACAGAGTGCAAAACACGAGGTGGATTTAACCTCCTAGCACCCTTAAGGAATCTGATGATCAGGTCGTGCTTCCCCAAGGACTTACCTTCTACCACATCGTGATGCCTTTGTACGTGGCCCCCCACCCCATGGCAGAAGCATCTGTAAAAACCACAGCATGCCTGGAAACCTGGACTAAGGGCACTCCAGCCCGAAGAAATGCAGGATCCGACCATGGGGAGAAGGTTTGGCGACAGTGCGGGGTCACTTTGACCTGGAATGTGCCGCTCTGCCACGCCCACCTCGGGACTCGATTGCCGAGTCCAGTTCCATACCGAGATAAGAGGTCAGGGGGGCAGAGTTTGCTCTTGTCCCAGTTGACCTGAAGTCCCAACCGGCTGAGGTGCCGAAGCACCATGGCCCTGTGATCGCACAACACATCTCGCGAGTGAGCTAGAATGAGCCAGTTGTCAAGATAGTTGAGAATGCGAACGCCTTGTTCTCTCATGGAAACAATGGCTGCCTCAGCGACTTTCATGAAGACGCGGGGCGACAGGGCCAGCCCGAAGGTAGAACTTTGTACTGACTTGCTCGCCCCTCGAACGCAAACCGTAGAAACGGTCTGTGTCGATACGTGAAAGTACGTGTCCTTCAGGTCAATCGCTGCAAACCAATCCTGGGGACGGATGCATTCGAAAATGCGCTTCTGCGTGAGCATTTTGAACGGGAGTGTGTGCAGGGCCCGATTCAAAACTCGCAGGTCCAGGATTGGCCGTAACCCACCGCCTTTGTTGGGTACAATGAAGTAGGGGCTGTAAAACCCGGACCTTATCTCGGCAGGAGGGACCGGCTCGATCGTGTCCTTCGCCAGCAGGACGCAGATCTTTCCGCAAGACCATGACCGCACATGGGTGAAGTGGACGCCCCTGAACTTGGGAGTCCGGCGTGCAAACTAAATTGCATAGCCGAACCGAATGGTGCGGATGAGCCATCGGGACGGACCCGGAAGCGTTTTTATTTATTTATTTATTTTTTTTTTTAGCCAGGCTTCCAGATACGGTCTCAACAAACCCACCCGAACCACCGGCGTACCCGCAGAGAGGCAGCGAGGTGGAAGGCAGGGACCTGGCTCTGGTGGCATTGTAGCGACCAAGAGCGGGGTCTGGGCGTTTTAACTTGACACCAACCTGCCTCCACCTGTGGGCAGACGACAGAGAAGGCCCGTGGGCATTCTGCTGCGGGCTGCCCGGTGGCGAAGGGAGGGGGAGAGACGAAGAACGAGGCCCTGACTCCTCGTGTCCTGGTCTCTGTGCCTCCGGGCCCAGCTGCAGACCGGAGCGACGCAGCCGAGGCTGCGTCACTGCTATCTGCAAGCTGGGGAGAGGGGAACGGGAGTGGTGCAGCTCGGGGGCAGCACGCACTGCCATTCTGACCCTCTCGGACGGAGGAAACTGGTCTTATTATACTGCCAGTCTCGACCGTGAGGGGAAACGAGGAACGAGGCCCGGGGGCATCGAGTCCTGGTTTCCCCTCACCCAGCGAGAGAATGAGTGACAAGGCCGTAGCCCTCACTGCCATCTGAGCGCTGGGGCCCGTGAACGACTCAGAGGAAGTGGACTGCTCAAACTTTGGGTACCGCTGATTATTGGATAACCAGCGGCAGAACAGAAACGGAATTCTCCACCCGGCCCTCCCCCGGGGGAAGGAGTGGTGATGACACGCACTCCCAAAGAGCAGATCGTCACATTCTCTGGGTCGCTCTTCTCAGGGTTGTTTCCCTTCCCTTTGCTGGGGGAAAACAAACTCCGAGCGGGCTGGTTTTGAGGTGCTTCTGGACCACCAGTGTGGACATCGTCTAACCGAGGGCCAGCGCTGTGACTAATCACGGTCAGTCACGTACGCACGTGCAGTGGTAGTGAGAGAGGAAAAACTTCTGCAGATTTAGGCATGTTTGGCTTGCCATATTGGCACCAAAATGCTTCCATACTGCCAAAAATCTTCACACACATCCAGGCACTTTAGAATAGCCCAGGAAAGTGTGGCTGTTAAGTCTGAATCTTCAGCATGAGAACACACCATTATAGTAGGAACTCAGCATCATTTTCAGAGTATAACAGCCCTCTCTCCGATGTAGCGATCGACATCTGTCCTCCCTGGGGCCCCGAATGAAATGCTTGGTCCCTCATGAGAAGGACCAGAATCCCATCCGAAAGCCTCGACGGCACACGGCACACTGAGCGGCTCAAGCCTTTACGAGAAAGGGGAGACGAACAACGTGCCGACGTGGTCATGCACTCCTGAGAGAACATGAACCACCCACGAACGCAGTCTCAACACACTGATTAGGCATGTGAAACAGTGATCGTGGCCGTCAACCAGGCATGCAAGATAGTGAACGTGGCCATCGCTTCGATGACACACGGCACGCTGGGCGCTCAAGCCTTCAGGCAAGGCGAACAACGTGCCGACGTGGTCATGCTCTCATAAGAAAGCATAAACCACCCACGAACACAGTCTCAGCATGTTTGCGATGCGCTAGAGGAGTGAGTGGTTCGTGCTCACTGAAACCCTCAGATCACCAATGTTATTCATCAAAGTAGCCCTCTTCTGGTGCACCAGAAGAGAAACTAGATCGGGAAATACGGAAAGGGACTCACCTCATAGAGGCACGCGAGTCTTGATCTTGACCGCGCATCTTGAGCGCCGAATGACGCTCGCTGGGTTGCCGTGACAACCCGCGCTGTCAGCAGGCGCTCGGCGGCACACGGCACGCTGAGCCGCTCAAGCCTTTACGAGAAAGGGGATACGAACAACGTACCGACGTGGTCATGCACTCCTGAGAGAACATGAACCACCCACGAACGTAGTCTCACACACTGATTAGGCATGTGAAACAATGAACCTGGCCGTCAAATAAGGACAGGAAACGATCGCATCCAGAAACACACAAGTGAAACGTCATCCTGAAAAGGACGCGATCTTCACTCGTGTTGCTCTTTCAGGAAGAAAGTACTCTCTGTATCGTGCTGAAGCACACAGGGACCCAACGCGGCAACACAGCGGGAAAACTGCAAGCTCGTTGTGCGCACTCAACCGTTTACCAGCTGTGAAAACAGCTTTTGAATTAACAGCATATAGACGCAGCCGGCAAACAGGAAACCGCGCGGTCGCTGAAACGCCATCTCGCCAACACAGAGAGATCGTAAGAAAAATACAATCTTAAAGCTCACTCACTCAGAGAGGACACAATCGGTCGGCTCCGAAGCTAAAAGCATTGCGCAATGTACTTCCGCCTTTTATACCCACGCGGATAGGCGAGTCGCGGAATGCAAATCTTGCATGCCAATTTTCATTGGCTCGTTTTAATTCACTCGACGGAAATTGGTCTCCCTAGCGTGATCCCAATTCGTCAGGGGAACTCCCCCGACGACACGTCGGAGTTCCCAGGACGAAAGGGAACCACAATTTGCTTGCCGTTTAAAACGTGTCCCATCATGTCTGGTTCAGACACAGTGTAAAAGCTTAATTGGACTTTGGCAAAAACAAGTTTGGAGAGCTCCAAATGGCAATCTTAATAATTGTGAACTAAACCGCAGGCTGCATTAAATCAAAAGCTGCATTTTGAAAATGAATGTGAACATCAATTAGTCACTTCTTTACTTTTGCTCTGAGAATCATGTATCAACATGACAAAGTCAGAGAGAAAGTCTTGATTTTAAAGACTATTCCCAGGGTCTAGGCGCTTGAGCGAGTCTCTAAACCTCATAGTTGTCTTGGTGTGTCAAATATGCTGGACACTCTGAAAAGATTCTAGGATCAGTGAAGGCCTTTCGTTTCTTTGCAATGGGAACCTTTATGAGTCACATTATCATGACTTAATAGAGAGAGACTGACAGAGACATCAGTGATAGAGCCAAATTACTCCCTTGCCTTTTCTAAACTTACTTTGAGGTGAAAAAAAAACTGAGTGACCTTCTCTCAGAGGACATGGTGTTTTAAAGCTGATATTATGTTTTAATACCCACAGCAATTAATCTCGACACAAAACGGCTGACTTGAAATGTTCAGGGATCACTGGTTTTGGGTAAGTGCGTGGAAAGGTAACCGAGTTTTTTGGAAATAAGCCATGATGTCATGTGGAGCATCATCAGGCTATTTGCCTCACTGAAAATGCCTTGTCCATTAGTGTGTAAAAGGTTATTATGAGTAATTTGAATTGGTAATTAGAGATGCTTGCTCATACTTAGGATGTAAACAAACCCTTAACCATGAGTTTTAAACTTCAACTTGTAATTCATCCCACACCATTAGCAAGTGATTCCTTAAATCATGCAGCCTGTAAATAAAGGTGTGCTATTGCTATTGTGACAAAAATTCCACAGATTCACATTAAATGAGGAACCCGAGTTACATCTAGAAAACAGAAAAACTCTGCACTAAATTTGAATTTACTTTGCCACCGTTAAAGTCCCCATGAAATCAAAATTGAAGTTTTTTGGCTTTTGGTGTGAATATGTTAGCCTTACTGTTATCGATAAGCTAGTTTGCTCCAAAACAATAACACAATTTGCATTTAGAAGATACTGTATAAGCATTCAAAACTTACAGTCTCTCACTTTTACCAATATAGATCAATGATTTTAATGACATCACTCTGCACTTCAACTTCTCATCAGATTTTCAATTCGATTTTCTATTTTATATACTATTCTGTGTAAAAATGAAGTAAGAATGGAGCACTAGATCAAGACTTACTGAATGGATACAAGAAATAGTGTGATAACTGTAACTGAAATGCAAGCACCAGGTTTGCACTAAATGCACCATTCTTTTGAGGAAATATTACAACGTGTGCACGCTGGGTACATGCGTTTGTGCGGAGAACACACGTTGGGCTCGTTTCTGGTCACACTGTATAACAAACATTGAACAGTAATTCGTTTTTCCACTCATTTGAGGCTGTGTGTGTTTATGCAGCTCAAGGGCATTGGTTTGTACCAGGCAGCAGATTATTATTTACTACACTGAGTCAGGGAGGACCTAATCCAATTAGCAAATTCCCCCTTTCCTCCTCCTTGCTTCAAGGAGAGAATCATCTTTTTTTTGGGTCTTTTTTTTCCCCTTCCCTTTTGCTCAGCCCAGCTGACGCGTCCCAGGAAAGCAAAGCTGCAAAAGCTGCAATAAAAATGCATCTGTCTCCATTAAATATCGCAGGGACAAGAACAGGCACTTACAGATACTGTGTCTTGGCCAGTCACTTGTGGAAACAGATTGCAGAGCAGGCGGCATCATTACTTTGTGTGTTAAAAACACATTAGGTGCCAATAAGGTGGCAGCGTACTTGAATGAAAATACCCAGAGATTAGAATATGCAGATGAGAGCCGAAGAGGCAGCGGTGGCGATGTCTGTTTGCAGCTTTATTGTGCTTTATTGTCAGTATGATATTGCTCATGCTAATTATCATATGTTAGTATCTGGGCAGGCGATGACACATTTTGCTTGTTGTGTACTAAGTGATCTAGTTTCAAACCTAGATTTTGCTTTATTCCGGGGATAAATAGGAGCGCACACACAGATACACAGCAGCTGGAGCATTTTATTGCTCATTGTTTGCTCTTTCATAACGCTGGTGACCTAACACTGACTCTCGAGACATGGGACTAAACATGCTACAATCTTAACCTGCCATTCGTTTTAAAAATAGCTAATTTCAAATGATTTAAATGATGGGTGCATCCAAAATCGCAGAAATTCGCTTTTAAATATAAACTTTCTTTGCAACTGTTAAAAAGTACATTCTTTTAGCCATAAAGCACTTTTCTTCTTATCTGATTATCTGAACACTTTTGAATAATTTGCTTGCCAGTTACAATCTCAGTTTGAGGGCATGACCTCTGTGTAGCTTTGAGTGTCTCATGGGCAACAATATCCTCAAGCATGTGCGCAAGCAGTGCAGAATAACCATGAGGATCTACAAGGAATGGAAGCTGAAATTAGAAGACCCCCCCCCCCCACTAGCAACATCTTCTGTCGAGCACCAACCCTTTCACAGACCTCCATGAAAGTTCACACAAATGATTTCTCTTTGCATTCCCCAACCTTATACGAATTGCTCTACAGAATCAAAAATACAGAAGTGATGTTCCAGAGGGGAAATTTGTTTCTGATGACCCTACAAGTTTGTATATGTTTATATTTTTAAAACATTTTAATATGAAGTAAGAACAAAACACTGGACTTGGTAAAAGGAATTTATCTGACAAAATTACTAAAACTACAGGTTTTTATTTTACTATGCAAAATAATGGGTTACACTTTATTTTAAGGTGTTCTTGTTACAGTGTAATTATGCATTTATGTACTGAGTATTAATAATAACTATATTTACTTACTATAGGGTTAGGATAGGGCTTGGTTTAGGGTTAGTTTTATGCAATTATGCACAATTTATTGTTATTACAATTGTAACTACATGTAACATGTGAAACAAGGACAAAGTAAAATATTGAGTTACCAAAAATGCAAAGAAAAACAAAAAGTTCAAAAGCATACATTGACTTCAATTTCATTGACAGTTGACTTCTATTTGTTGGTTCTCACTTGTTTTTGAATGTGTTCATACAAATATTGTTAGCACAATTTGGCATGTTTCATTGCGTTATCACAAATAAACAACTGTCTCAAAGCACCCAATATGCTCTCAAATCAACTACTAATTTTTAATAATATTTGAATTTTCCTAGGCTGGACATCACTTTTGGCCACTATTGTATTTTCTTGCTCAAGATTTAAGACCAACATTACAATTCTGCAAAATCATTTCTTAAATGAACAGGGCACAGGACTTACATTTTACAGGTGCAGTACAGCAAACATTTCCGAACCTGCAGTTTTCTTAGTAAACATCAGTAGGCAATGACCTTGGGAACAATGCATGAAGATCTCCATAGTCATGTTTAAATATGACATCCCAAACAGAATATGACTACATACTGTAAAGATATGAGCAGATTCTGTAGACTTTCTTCTCACAACAAAGGATAAAAGGCATCACATTAAGAGCTAAAGCAGAGTAGAATTTGATTTGTTTCAGTCAAATCCAACTTCCAGCAAAAGATCTCAAAGCAGATGCATTACAGTGGATTGCCCGGATATTTAACACATTAGAAATGGAATAAAACACATAGCTTGCCTTGGTCTCTTGTCTGTGATGCAGTTATAATACAAATACTTAAATATATGGAGATCATGTGTCTCAGAGACAAGAAAAAGAAGGAATAAAGAGAGTGTGTATGGGGAGATATAATCAGTCACTCTTCCTCACTCACTCTGTCTCGCCGCCTAGTTTTCCTGTAAGACTTCATTAGTAATCTGCGAAAGTATTAATACCTGCTGCTACATTCAATTACAGTAACTTGGACCTTTTTTCATTTGAGCCCGGTATGATTTCACTTTCAATTTGTGACAGTCTCCCACGGCCTTCTGGCTTTTTCTGTGCAAGCCGCTGCTTGATATGAAAGTTCCTTTTTCCCATTTTCTTTTAGAAATTAGACTGGTCATGTTTGCTTCATAATGAATTTATTTTCTGTGCAATTGGAGCCCAACAGCTCTTTGTGCTTTAGCCAGTGTTTTGCTTACAAATAATTTTATATGGTTGCTCTGATGATATCTTGATTGCATTTTTTTTTATTATTATTAGTGCTCAACATTTATTAAAGGGGTAGTTCTGTCATAAAGGGAAAATTCTGTCATTATTTACTGGAGAGTCTGATACAACATTTGTTCTCATTTTATAAATACATTTTAGGATTAAAAAACAAACAAACAATGAAATTAAGAATTTATGTAAAGTTACGTAAAGGTTTATAAAACTATATTTATAGGTCTCTATTCAAATTGTTACAAAAATAAAAATTGAATAATGTGGACTCAGACTTTTGGACCCCAGTGTAATCTGCATAATATATTAAAAATGTTAAACCTTTTTCAGTAATAATGACAAAAAGGGATATAGTACTTAGTATCTATTCAATATAACCATGACAATTTTTGGTTGCAAATGGGAGAATGGGAGATGAATTTCATCAATTGTAAACGTATGGTACAGTGCACAAACAAATTCTTACTGAAAGCAAATTTTTTTGAGATATCAACCTCAAATTTGGAACACAGCTTGTTTAGGCTTTAATTTTCTCACCGTTTTAGAGTAAAACATGTTTTGGTGAATATATATACATTTAATATAATTTGGTGAATTTCATATACAATTGAAAATGTTATTTTTATGCATTTTACATAACAATAAATGTAAAATTTTTATAATTTTTTTCAACTTCACTTCAGCAATAATCTGCCAAGTGTCTTCTTTAAAAACAGACCAAATTTAAGTCTGTGCTCCAAAGCATTAAAGATTTACGACCGTTTAAGTTGGAAATTTCATTTTTAGGTCCATGCTCAAAAAGTGAATAAATGGATTATAACTACTGCATAAATATAATATAGTACCATAAAAAAAAAAAGCAGTGCCACCATACTTCAATAAAATCCCTGTTGGAAAGTAACCCTCAGACTTTCATCTCTAATAATATTTGACCATGCATTATTATATTTTTCTTTCTCTCTATTATCCGGATGTTTGTTGTGACAGAGTATGAGTCATGTTTGACTTAATTTGTTTCCCCGTCTGTCTCTTTATATTTGTTTAACTTTCTGTCTGCAGTGTCTTTAGGCATTACTTCAGTCCATCTGACATCAGTGCGAGTCTCTGAATCTACAAGTGTTCGGTTGTTTACTTCTTATGATCACTGCTATCTCTTCCTCCCTTCTTTCTCCATCTTCATCTCTATCTCTCCATCTCTCCATTTCAATGATGGAATTTTCATGGCACCGTTATCATCCTTAACATGGTTATCTGCAATCAACTCAGGGAGTAATGAAATCAGTTTTGTACAATTGGTAACTAGTGTGTGGCTGGGGATCTCATTTGGAGCTCTTGCCGTATTGCCTGTCCCTAAAAGGACCACATGTAGAGAAATGAGTATGTCTCCTTATGACTTAGAGATTGAATTAGGTTGATTTTAATGGAGACATTATGTAGGGACATGACATGATGTATTAGTTGTCTCGGAGAGCATTCTTATGACACAATCAAGCCTGTTCAGCCTTACTCTTTGTGCCTGTATTTCTACTTGGGTATGTACTACCACATCCACTTCCTGTTGTAGAGAAGAGCACTTTCTACAATCCTGAAAAAATTACCAAAATATTCTACAAACCTAAAAAATATCTTTCAAAATCTGCATTAGAATGGTATTCATATTCTCAATATTCTGAATATACACAATTCACAATGATTTTGATGAAGATATCAAATTAATCAACATTGTGAATACTGCAATGATTTGAATACATTTTATGCAATTATGTTTCATAAAGAGAGTTTCATTAGACTGATTTCTGGAGCCTCCTGTGCTTTGAAATTTTAAAAGTAGTAAGACATTTTTAATAGTGCTATAAGCTTAAGTAGCAAAAGTGTTGATAGATTTCATATTTTTTAATTATATTCCATGAATCATTGCAAAATGTTTATTTAATTTAATCAATTTAAAAAAGTGAATCAATGAATTTGTTTGCATCATCTTTTAAAATGCTTTGGCAAAAATGTGCTGTTAGATGTGTAAATATGGGATGGTCATATGTAACTGGATTGTTTACTGATTTTTCTTCTCACTCAATTTCTCACATTTAAAATACATGAAAAATATCAACAGGGTGTGTGTGTATGTGTGTGTGTGTACCTACTTAACTATATATTCGGGACAAATTTGTACCCAGAAGTGACCAAAACCTGACAAAATCTCCAAAAACCTCGCTTTAGGGACGCCCTCAGTTGTAAATCTTATATAAAAATAAAGTAATTAAAGGTTTATTTAAAATATAAACATGTAGAAAGTTTTTTTTTGTGATGGGTAGGTTTAGGGGTAGGGTTAGTGTAAGGGGAGAGAATATACAGTTTGTGCAGTATAAAAACCATTAAGTCTATTATGTGCATTTAGATAGCTAAGTAAACGTGTGTGTGTGTGTGTGTGTGTGTGTGTGTGTGTGTGTGTGTGTGTATATACCTAAAAGGATATGCCCAACTAACTGTACTCAATCATACTTAAGCCCAGAGTGTCATGGTAATATAAAAGTAATAGAAAATGCAAGGAACCGAACTGCATTACATAGAGTATACAACTATATAATACAATAGGCATAAAAAATCTACCATAAAAAATATTTTGTATCTGTAATAGTAGTTATTCAATAGACACAAGAAACATAAGATATGGAATAAAATGAAGAATTTACAGATTTTACTGTTCCTTTAAGAGGAGTCTATGAGACTGTGATAGTGGAATAGGTTCCTTACTGAAACACTATAGTTCAGGATGAGTTATAGAGAGATCTAAGAACAAAGCATTTGACATAAATTCGTCTGTAACCCAAACCCCTAAAGCAGAAAATAAAGATGTTTTGAAGTTTCTGGATCCAGCGGTGGAAGCTTACAGCCGCACAGTAAGACCACCACACTAAAAAGATCTTACTTGTCATGTAGCGTAGCAATGCTTTTCTTGCACATTCACCGCTGACAGTCTTTCAAAAGACACTTCTCCTGAAAGATGTTGAGGAGTAGCTATGGTAACAGGAGGACAAAATATGGAAGGACGGGATTTGAGAAGGTAAAGGGATGCATTCATTACGTAGGAGGCGAGTTAGGCAGCATCACACCTGATGGAGAACTCTTTAGCATAAATATGCAGTTGTAGCTGGAGGTGGTACGACGCAGAAGTAATTTGTCAACGCTGGGGGTGTGGGTGTGTTTGGCAAGTGGGTGGATGGAGGTGGAGGTAGAGTCTATGTCTGAAGAGGTTAATTAACTGTGTTTCTCGTGGAGTTAGTTAATTACAAGTCTTGCACATGCTAACATTGCACACACAGGAAGTCAGTCAGTCGGAAATGTAGTGATGCTTTCCGTTTAATGGCTCGCTGCTGCATGTGTACTATCCGTAATACACTGCAGAGCTGTTTTTCCCCTTCAGCCTTTAATGAAGGACCCTGCTGCACTTTCTTACATGTTTTAGGGCAAAGGAACAGCCTACATGACTCAAAGAGAATAATGAGTTCAACAGTTCACTCTCTAGGTCTCATTAAAATATTCAATCTCCCATCCCTAATTTCTACCTTAATCGATGTCCAGTGATTTGAGGTGTGTAGTTCCTGACCAAACGCAGAGTGACAGCACAGCCGGAAGTGTCACATGCTCCACTTTTCTGAGCCAACTGGATTTAAAAAATCTTTGATAACCAATTTTGATAAAGTGTTGTTCTAAAACTTTGTGGCAGAAATCATCTATTCAGATTTAAATTTGGACAGCCGAAGCGAGTCGCAACTTCTCCAGATCATCATCAAAACCCTCATGTTGCTCATAAATATTCCTACAGTAGATGTTAGCTATTTGATGAAATTTGAATGTGGTTCATACAGATCAAATTATGTTTCAAGGCTCAAAAAGTTTTTTGCCAGGGTTATGGTTTTAAACTCGTGTTAGTTGTTTTTAAGCAGGGCTCACTTTATATGTAAGGAATAATTGACGACAGGCCGTTGAACCAGAAAGGGATAATCCACGGCTAGCTGTGCATTAAATGATTTTAATGCATGACGTGGAGGCAAAGAACTGACCGACGCAAAGTGAAAGTGCATTAAAACTTAAAGCTGTTATTGATGTTTGAATAAATGAATTATAGCATTTATTTAAATTAATTATCGAGAGAGTGGAGAGAGAGAGAGAGAGAGAGAGAGAGAGAGAGAGTCATACCTGTGTCTGTTCAGATTCTCTCTCTCTCTCTCTATTAACAATGAAGTTGTGAGTTTAATTATGGGAGCGGGACCTTTACCTTGCTGCCCTATCAGACAATGACTTTGCAGGCAGTGCTTACATGAAGGTACATCACAAAACTGATTTCAGACAGACTGAGGCATAACATTTTAATGATCTACAACAAAATAGAGGGAGCTTTGGTGATAACTAAGCCAATATAGAATTACTACAATACTAATTTCGCACTAAAAATGAAATCAAGGGCCAGATTTACTATCAGCTTGCTCCAGCACAAACCCTCTTTTGGCGTTACAAAACTACTGTCAGGATTTACTAAAGACACGCTGTGAAAAATTTGCGCTGAAAAGGTGGGGACAGGGTTATTTTTGCAGCTGACTTTATTGCATATGTATTTGTAGGAGTTTCCTTTTCAGATGCAAACATTTATGAGAAGAGAGTATTAAAATGAATCATACAAGGTGTTTTACTAAGGTTTGCGCTCGTCAATTTACTGGTATTTGCGCCATTATTTACCGCCCCAAAAATCACGTCTTAAACCAGACGCTAATTTGCGCTGCTCTTGGTAGATTGCGTTGGTCATTATGGAAATGATCCGGCTGCGTCTGTGTTCATTAATTTGCACTTCATCAGTAGATCACGCGCAGAACTTTCCACTCCTATCGCTCTCATGCTAATTTGCCCTGTTTCCACTTATGACCCCAAAAGTGGAAAACATTGGTCAAAAACTTACATTTACACCCAAACTGACTACCAACCGCACCTTTCAGATGCCATTTAAATTTTTTAGCATAACTACCACAAAGTGGAATACACAGAATTATAGGATATAAAAGGCAGTGAAGGATACATCTATGCTGCCTTCAAAAATTGATCAGATGAAGGTATCTGTCACGTTTTAGTGTGTTTAGTTCTGTTTTGTGATCTTGGTTTCCCCTGTCTTTGTGATTTTGGTTCAGTCCTGTTAGTTTTCCCGGTCTGTTTAATTAGTAATTCCCTTCACTTGTGTTCTGTTAATCATCCCATTAGTCCCTGTTCATTTAAGCCTTGTGTTTTCCCTCAGTGTTTGTTGGTCGTCGTCCGTGTACGGTTGTGTGTTTGAAGTCCTGGAAATCCTTTTCCTTGGTTCCTGTATGTTTATTGAAGTGATTTGTGAGAATAAATAACCTAAACTGCAGTTCCCGTGTCCTCGTCTTCAGCTACCTGCAACAACCTGACAGTATCTCAGGTGACAAGAAGTGAAGCTACCAACCAACCATTCTACCAAGGAATACATCCTCCAAAGGCAGCATTTTTAAGCTTTCAGACACATCCTAGATCTCCAGAAACAGGATTGGTCACCCCTGTATTAGGGCATCACCAAGTGCTTGCAAGTTATATCATTTGCCAAGTAAAAATCATATGTCTATTCTCATTCATTTACATACAAAAGCGGCAAAGTTTAATACTTCAGGCTAGAGGATATTACAACCCCTTCACCCACTAATTAGCATGATCGAAAACAAAATCAGTGAAAGGGTAAGTAATTGTGTTTGCGCATGTATCCATTGACACAGATAGTGTTCTATCTCTGGAAATCTTGCAGTATCTCCCCGTGGCAGGGGTCTGGGATCTGTCTCTTAATGGCCAGGTTTGGACTGAAGGGCTGTTATTAGTTCAGTCACTGAACAGGGCTCTCAGGTGGGCTGGTTTAAGTACAGTGTTCAGCGTGTCTGGACCTGTAGACAGACGGGCGCTACACATAAGAATATGCCTCTTGATGGAGAACTTAACTTAATGAAATTCAGTACACATCACTTTAATGGCCTGCTGCTATCATAAACCAATGCCGCTGTGTTAAGATGGAGCATGGAACAGATTTGAAGGCAGATTTGGGATGAAGTAATAATTCTGTGGGCGATTCAATCTAATTTAATTTAAAGTCATGAGAAGATTTTTCAGTAGGCCTAGATAATTTGCAATTATTCACACAAAAGTGTGAAATAGATCATAAACCTTGAGTTTGTATGATTGTTTTTTAAATGCGTTGCATCTTTATCTACAGTACTCTATATTCATAAATATTTTAGGACTAAAAATGTGTAGATGTGGCATTTGTGGGTTTATGCATCCAAACAAAAACAGTCTATTTTAGCTTAGAAGAATGATACACATATTAGGGATGTAGCTGGATTTAAATACAGAGTAAAAATGTTCTGTCAGGTTTTTGACTAGTTTTTGGAAGTTTATAAATACATATGACTGAAAGAGCCTGAGTGTCTTAGGTTGTAACATCTGAAGTATTTTTAAGGGTCAGATCAGCTAGAAAAAAAAGGTTACACTTATTTTCGATGGTCCCCTTTAGACATTGTACTAACTGGGCCTACTGTATAAGTAACTTTGCAACTATGTCATCTAACTCTCAATAGAGTATCAGTAGACTGTAAGGTTAAAGTTAGGTGTTAGTAGAATAAGTTGACATGTAGTTACAACGTTACTTATAGTCAGTACAATGCCTGTTGGAGGATCATCAAAATAAAATGTTAGCAGATATTAAGCAGACATCAGTCTAATACTCTAGTGAGAGTTAGTTGACATGTAGTTACTTCAAAGTTACTTATAGTTTGTAGAATGTGGACCATCGAAATAAAGTGTTACCAGAAAAACAACACTGTTTTCTCCAACCTGACATTAATAAAAAAAAAAATCCTTGTCTTAAGAACCTAACTTAACCTTTCAGTTAAAATCTAACTTTATTATAAATTTGACACTCTTCTGGAAGTACTGTAAGTTAAGTTTTAAGGTGTTTGAAGCCAATATATATAAAAAAAAATCTTAGTCAAGAATCTTAGTTAGACAAAGCTCATGTGACAATTAGCCCCAGCCTCTTCTAATATGGAAAATGTAAACAATAAAATCATATCTAATTGAGAGACACAAGTTTGCAGTTGACAGTTTCCTTGTTAGTCATTCTTCCCATAGAAGAGGCCAGAAGCAAGTACAATAAACCTGCTCTCCTAATTTCCATTACAACAGCATTACTCCGGTCTTTTCTCAGGGTTTACTGTATCATTAACATTTTAGCATTTGCCTGTTGGTTTTAAATAAAATACAATTATATATAGGACAAATATGGCAGAATAAAAGGGCAGAGCTTGTCAAGGCTGCCAGACACACAGTGAAAAGCTAAAAAAATAAATAAGAAGTCAACTGCCGTTTTAACTTGGCAAACAGTTCTATAAGCTTATACCACAATTTAATCAGTCTCTCCGAGAGTCTCTCGACCTTTATTGGAAATTAATGTTGAAGCTATCTGCAACTCGCAATTATTTCCTGTCTGTGTTCAGTTGGTTAACCTTTCAGATTCGCCTTAAAGTCCAAATTATTGCAGGTGAAAAACTACTCTTTCTCAGTGATGAACGACCAGAAGTCTTTCTGCAATTCCTTTACTTGGCCTGCTTTATACTTGTAATCATTTTTAATATCAGAAAGAGGGAGAGCCGTCCAGATTGGCAATATGGCGAATTTATTCATCTGAATGCTACCAAATCAAAACAAAGCTGGTCAGCCGCCTAACCGTCTCTGAGGATACATGTCGGCCAAGAACCGTCGACCGCCACCAAATGCTTAACAGATGGTAAAGAGTATAAATACATCTGGAAGCATATGACTGTGTAAGGAAATATTAGGGCGGAAATAGAAGCCGAACGGCGAAAGAAGAATATTAAAAAAAGGAATCGGGGAACAATCAGGAAGGAAGGTCACCCTGAGTTCTACAGGGGAGAAAAGTTTCATGCCAGGAAAGATAATGGAAGACTGCTGGGCTAATTTTAGAGTAATTTATGGTTTGACCTTTGGGCAAGAGAAATCTAGCATTATAAAATGGAACAACACACTTATCTGGTCCACAGTAAATGAGTTTGAAATCATTGAACATGAATATTGCATTTTTTTTATTTCTTGCACTTGTGAATTTATTATGCATTCCCAAATAAGACGAAAGGATATTTCTTAAATTTCAAATTCTTAGCCTTAAGGTACTGATGAAACCAAAAGAGACTTTGATAGAAAAAAAAGGCTGCTGTAGAAGTTTATTGCCACACCTGAATGACAGATTACTTTAATAAGCTTAATTCATAGTAAGTTTGCTTTACACATTACATTTAGTTGTCAGTTTAACAAAGTTAGGGCAAATTGATATTTAGAAAATAACACACTACAAAATGTTCATGCAATTAATCATTTCAAGTTACGTTTAAATGTAACTCGAGCTGGAAGCATAAACCAACATGAATTCCATGCTGGTCCAGGCTGGTTTATGCTGGTCTAGTTGATGGACCAGCAATCAAGCTGCTCTAAAGGAAACTGATCTGGTGTAGCTGGTCCACCAGCACTACTGTTTCTCATGCTGGGGACCATCAAACCAGCACCAGCATCCCATGCTGCTCTCAAACATACCTTATGCTGGTGAACGGCAAAGCTGGGATTTTCCGCAGGGGGTACGACCTTTGTGTTTTTGCAAATGTGCTGTCAGCACAGGCCCAGCAGCTAACAGATATCACAGAATGATTAAGGAGCCGTTCACACAGGACATAGTTCGAAGTGCAATAGAATAAAACAGAAGGCAGGGGTCTCCAAATATATTTCTCAAAGCCAAACTGCTTATAAATTTGCACGGTGTCTTAAAAACTCTCACGGAGGCGCTTTAAAGACCAACGACTGACATAATGTCAAATTCAACCTTTGATCTTCATTTGTGGACTTTTCAGCGCAAATACTGATTATATGTAACTAATTTGATTAAATTATTTGTCATATCATGTATTTAATTCAAAAATTTTGCATTCGATTTATAACCATACATCTTTACACTATTAGATATATGGATTGTAAATCCCATCTGCTGCTTGTTTCATGTTTTGATACATTTTCTTGAAGCAAATGTTCACAAAAGCAATAACGTGTCATCCTTGTGCTGGCAGATATATTCCCTGACATGTAAACAGAACATTGTTTATCAACTGTTATTATGCAGGAGGTTGCGAGATTGGACAGGCGTGTGCTTTGTGATCACATAATGAAAGGTATTGATTGTTGCATAATTAGATGTGTACTCTTGAAACAAATGAAGACAAAAATAATGTTGTAAAACAGAGGCTATGGGTTGAAGCAGACATATCTAATAATGTATAGTTTGTCAGTATTAAATAAGGATGTGATAGCTATATTGTGCAGTAAATCTAAAACAAAGAAACGGCGCACTAGTGCCCATATGCACATTAACAGTTTTTTTTTAAACGGCCAGACTCAATTATTCTCCATGATGGAAAGTATTGTATGGGTAATTTGAACTCAGGGAACTGATAAACACCTTGACCCAGCGAACCTTATTGAGTCTCAACATTGTGCTGTTATTAAAGTAAATTCTGTCTCACCAACACATCTGTCGATTCTTCATCGGGAAGTGAGATGTTCTGGGTTTGTCATCAGGCTCTCTCATGCAGTTCCTCACACTAATTGATGGACTCATTGATCTTGGCGGTTTTGCAACTGAAATTCAGTCAAACAGCATTTGTCAAAGTACTCAAGAATTAGCCTGGTTTGTTCAGACTTAGCAGTTTTCCTTTAACAATCTTTCTCTTCAAGCACGCATATGCTGATTGAGTCTGAAAGGATCGGTTCTGTTAGCAGAAGCAGTAACAGCTGATCTATGTATGCGATGCAGCATTAATGTCCCTGTAGTGCTCTGACCAGCTCTTATCACTTGTGGCTTTATCTCTATGCGCCAGGCTCTCCTCTTTGCACCGGCTCCATCGTTTTGCCCTGCTGGCCAGAAATTTAAGGCCAACCACTGTGGTTTTTTTGACCTCTGAGCTCTCCATGTGGCCGTAACTGTCAAAGAAAAATCTGTAAATAAAGGAGGACTTCGGCTCAGAGAATGTAACTATACGATACACTGAGTGATGAGGCAATTACGTAGATGGGTAAAAAAGAGGACAAAAACATGCTGTAAAAGCCTTGATGTTTTACCTGTACTGTGGAGGGACTAATGTAAAGTGCAATTTTTGTATTGTGACAGTAGATCAGCTGTTTTCTAGCAGCGAGACACTTTTTTCTAAAAAGCAGTGGGAATAAAGTAACAAAAAGTCATGTTTGGTTTGGTTTGCATGAATCAGGTTGTACTATTATTGTCAATAGTTTTTTATAGGCGCAATATGCATGCAACAGAGTACACACTATATTAACAATATAGCACGGCCTTAAGTGCCTTATTACTTTTATATTAAGGATACTACACAATAAATTTGTTATTTTATTAACATGTATTGTCAACCTTATATTATAGATGATAGTCCATACATATAAACTATAAAGGTCAATTAATAGTTGGTCTCTTTGGGACCTGTGCAGTGAGGCGAAGGCAGGATCAAGGAGAACATCGGAAAGGGGGCTGTGTTTTAGCACAACAACAAAATGTATTGACCAATCCGCATTCAGGAACTTAATTATATGGTTTATAATGTGGAACATGGCATTCAGTGGACAATAAATGAAAAAGTCATGCGCACAGAGCGCAGGACATGAATGCCAGAGAGGAGACAATAGCTTGAAGCTAAGAAATATTCATCTGATACACCAGAATTATCTCTATGGTTTGCTCTGTCTCTTTCTCTCTCTCTCTCTGAACAACCAGCATTAGCATTGTAGGTCAAATTCACCAAGCTGCGTAATGGACAACACTATAAAAGGTAATATATAAATAAATAATTACACCCTGCATTATATTATGCCCTTGTTCCCTATATCAGTCTTTTTTACTGGAGGCCTTTTAGATAACACATGCAGGAAAAGCCTCTATTCAAAACATCATCTTTATTATTTCTCTCTGAATGAATAGACTCTCATTTTCTACATTATAATGTTTGTAATATCTATTTTTTGTTATAATTCAGCCTTCACTTAGCTGCACCCTGGTTGGTTATTGTAGGTCATCCAGACGAACTTTACAGCGCAATGAAACTGTAAACAATGAAGCAACTTTCAGTCTAAAGTGCTCATAAAATAGGTTAAAAAAAGGATATTGTTTTTATTTAGTGTGGGATGAAGTATGCCATTGCAAATAATTTCATCTACAGTTTTACCTTAAACAAAAATTAAATTACGCAGGGGAAATACAGACGAAAAGTCACTTGAGATGAGGTAACACCAACTTCACACTATGATTGGCTCATTACCCCGTCAATGCAATCAGTCAATTAGTCAACGTGAATGATTCAAACTAATGGAAATTAATTACAGTAAACAATTTAGTCTCTCAAATTTATTCACAGATCATATCGGTGCCTATAAGACCGAAAGTGTTCGGCTCAGCTGCTGCTGCTCTCTCGTGCCTGGAACCACCACGACCATGTTATGGAGGATTTGTTGACTTCTTGACTAATGGCCCAGAAAGAGGATGGTAAACAATAGCCGATAGTAGCAAATAAAATCTACTCGAAATCTATTTATTGTACTAATTACAGCAGTCACTGTAATTATTTTCGAAGAAATTGTATATAACTTATAAACCTGACACTTTGATATGATTTAAATTAATACATGTTCAGAAATATTTTAGTATTGGTTGCTTGTTGACAGCACGCTGTGGCCAAGTGATGCAGATAATCACAGCTGTGATATTTGAGAAAACAACATGATCATACACTACAACAGCTCAAAATACAAGAAAACACATTATTGCCAGTTGTGTTGTCTGTTTTTGCTAGTAGTCTAAACAAATCACAGCAAAATTAACTATTGTTTGTCTCCTTCCCATTACTGGTGTTTTGTTCTTAAATGAATCAGCGTCACTGAACAAATCCGTCAAATGGATTATTCAATGACTCACTCACGCTTCGAAGTCGCGCTATACGCTCGACTCACTCGAGCGTATAGCGCGACTCACTCGAGCGCTCACTCACGCTATACGCTCATTCACTCTTTTCTACATTACTCCACTAATATAGTTCACTTGAAGGAGTGAATGAAAACGAGTGAGTGATTTCGAACACTGAGTGTGCCGGAAGGGCTGCAGCTTTAGCATAGTTTGTACTTGCTGTTTAATAATTATGTGAAACGTAGCAAACCGGCAACTCGCAACTACTGTATGATATTATGCTGGACCCACACTGGACCAGCGGTTTGGAAAATGGATGGATGGATGGATGGATGATTCAACTGTTGATGACCATCTTCAGGTCAGACGTGGGAATTCATTCGGCGCGCCACTCTCACAGTGCATTATGGATATACTCTAGCCGCTGACCGTACAGCAGTTCCCTATCAGGGAACTCGAGCTGGGTGACAACGCTTTGGGAACGCCCCTGCGTGAGTACGTCATGAAGCACGTATGAAATCAGTCCAATGGCGAGACGGAACGTCATAGGCGGGTGACGTCACCGACCAGGAAACTATATAAGCACCCCAAAACACAAGCGCGTCAGCTTCTGAGTCTTCAGCAAGCGCTCTGTGTGTGAAATATATCAGTCTGTGTCTCAAGTGTTTTTGTCTGTCCTTAGAAGTTGCTAGGCAGGAGTTTTTCACATATAAAAAAACTATAAAGAGACGATATACACATATATATATATATATATATATATATATATATATATATATATATATATATATATATATAAATATGGCGAGCGAACAGCAGTTCAGAAAGTGTGTTCATCCCTGCCCACGTTATATCACGGGTGGGGACACTCACGATCTGTGTGTAGTTTGTATGGGAGTGCAGCATGCCCAGTCAGCTCTCGAGGGAGCTGGTTGTGAGCATTGCGAGCGTTTGTCGATGAAAATGCTCCGCTCCTGGGGCTAAGAGCTATGGTTATGGGGCGATGCCTAAGGCTGAGGAAATACTAGCTAGTCATTTATCTCCAGACACGGCATCGTCCTTCAAGACACCGGCGTTGCCCACCAAGCCATTAAGAAATACCTCGGCTTTGGTGGGCAAAGCTTACTCGGCGGCAGGTCAAGCAGCAGCATGCTTGCACACTATGTCTATTTTGCAAGCCTATCAAGCAGACCTATTAAGAGACATTAGTGAGGGGAATGAAATTGGTGCAGACGTGATTCGCGAACTACGTCAGGCAGCTGATCTTTCTCTCCGTGCCACCAAAGAGACGGCCAGATCAGTGGGCCGTTCTATGGCAGCTATGGTGGCTACGGAGAGGCACCTATGGTTGAATTTGTCAGACATGAAAGACAAAGAAAAATCGTTTCTTCTGGACGCCCCGCTTTCGACTTCTGGCCTCTTCGGCGACTCTGTGAATTCGGTCGTCGAGAGGTTTCAGGAAGAAAAGAAGCAGGCGGCGGCGCTCCAGAAATTTCTCCCCCTCCGTGTCCATGTCTCCGGGGCTGCTGGGCGAAAGGAGCAGCCCCGGCCGTCGAGTAGCTCCTCACACAGGGCGCAACAAAAACGAAGTGTCGCGTCTCGTGCTCCTCCGCAGCAAGACTGGGACGAGACGCGGCGCTCTCAGACGAGGTCTTCCAGGGGCAAGGCTGATCTGAGGACAATTATTGTCGCCAGGAAGGCCTCGTCCAAAAGGAAATCCTGACGCCACAAACGTCAGGATGATGAGGGTGGTCCCCACCGAGAGGGGAAGGTGTTCGCCGCAGTTCACGGCGCCCGTTCTCTCTCGGTGCCCTCAGGGGCCCGTTCTGCTAACCCCGCCTGCGTGCCGGGGCGTAGACGGTCCCAACGAGCGTTTTCCCGAGGGACGCTCGCCCGTTCCGAGGAGCGGCTTAGAATGGTCAGACCAGTTGTTCCCTGCCGGTGCGCTGTTACAGGGCACTGTGTCTGCCACTCAAAATATTCCAGAGGCCAGTCTCGAGAGACTGGTACCCTTAGTAGAATTTTTGGCAGAGTGGAAAAGCCTTCCAAATGTATCTCTATGGGTCCTGCAGACTATCGAATATGGGTACGCGATTCAGTTCAGATCACGCCCGCCTCGTTTCAGAGGGGCCCCGAGCAGGCTCTGGTTATGGAACAAGAGGTGAAAACTCTTCTGCTGAAGGGGGCCATATAACGGGTTCTTCCTCCCAGCAGCGAGTTGGGTTATTACAGCCGATATTTCATCGTTCCAAAGAAGGATGGGGGGTTACGTCCAATTTTAGATCTGCGCCTATTAAATCGCTCTGTAGGGAAGCTCAAATTCAAGATGCTGACTCTCAAGCAGATCGTGTCACAGATCAGGTCCGTGGACTGGTTTGTCACGATAGATCTAAAGGACGCATACTTCCATATTTCCATCCTTCCACAACACAGGAAGTTCCTGAGGTTCGCTTTCGGGGGCAAAGCGTACCAATATCGGGTTCTTCCGTTCGGCCTAGCACTGTCTCCCCGAACTTTCACGAAATGTATGGATGCAGCTCTGGTTCCGCTGCGACGCCAGGGCATCCGCATTTTAAACTATATTGACGATTGGTTGATTCTGGCTCAATCGGAGCATCAGGCGATTCGGCATCGAGATGTCGTTCTCGCCCATATAAAAAGGTTGGGGTTGAGGCTCAACGCCAAGAAGAGTGTGCTTTCTCCAGTACAGAGGACCACTTTTCTGGGTGTGGTTTGGGATTCGGCGACGATGCAGGCACGTCTGTCTCCTGCTCGTATAGCTTCGATTCTCTTAGCCATCAAACAGGCAAAGCTAGGCCAGTCACTTACTGTAAAAGAATATCAGAGAATTCTGGGTCTGATGGCAGCAGCGTCAAACGTTATACCTTGCGGCCTGCTGTACATGAGACCACTGCAGTGGTGGCTCAGGACCAAGGGGTTCTCCCCGAGGGGAAACCCGCTCCGCAAGATCAGGGTCACGCGACGGTGTCTCCGTGCCCTGGCTATGTGGAAAGAACCTTGGTTCCTTTCCCTAGGTCCTGTGCTGGGGGCTCCGTGTCGTCGTGTAACACTAACGACGGATGCCTCTCTCACAGGCTGGGGGGCGATCATGAGTGGTCGCTCAGCTCGGGGTCTGTGGCAGGACCATCATCTTCAATGGCATATAAATTGTCTAGAAATGCTGGCGGTGTTTCAGGCTCTGAAACACTTCCTCCCAGACCTGAGAGGTCATCATGTTCTTGTCCGGTCAGACAACACATCGGTGGTCTCTTATATAAACCATCAGGGGGGTCTGCGTTCGCGCCCGTTATACAAGCTGGCTCGCCAGATCCTTCTATGGTCCCAGGGGAAGCTACTTTCATTGAAGGCGATTTATATCCCGGGGTATTTAAATCAGGGGGCAGACATCCTGTCGAGACAGGGGCCGAGGCCCGGGGAATGGAGACTCCACCCCGAGGTGGTGGAGCTCCTATGGAAACATTTCGGTCGTGCCGAGGTAGACCTATTTGCATCCAGGGAAACATCACACTGCCATCTGTGGTTTTCCCTAAGTCCCCCAGCCCCTCTGGGGTTGGATGCGATGGTACAGGAGTGGCCGAGGTCACGCCTGTACGCATTTCCCCCGATTGCTCTGCTCCCAGGAGTTCTGGAGAGGGTTCGCCGGGACGGGGTCGGTCTACTGTTGGTAGCCCCGTACTGGCCGGCCCGAGTTTGGTTTGCGGACCTAATTTCTCTCCTCGACGGCTCTCCTCTGGAGATTCCGATCAGGAGGGACCTTCTCTCTCAGGCGAGTGGGTCGATACTTCACCCCCGCCCGGATCTATGGAGGTTGTGGGCTTGGCCTCTGAGGGGGCCCAGCTCATAGAATCTGGTCTCTCGACTGAGGTCGTGGAGACCATCCTCCACTCCAGAGCTCCGGCCACTAGGAAATTATATGCCTTGAGGTGGAAAATGTTCACCTCCTGGTGTGGAGAGCACCAGCTGGACCCAGTTAACTGCCCAGTGGGTGCAGTGCTGGAATTCCTTCAGGAGCATTTCTCCACAGGGTTATCCCACTCCACACTGAAGGTGTATGTGGCGGCCTTATCTGCTTACCACGTCCCTTTGAGTGGAGCTTCTCTCGGGAGACACCCACTTGTAACCCGTTTCCTTCGTGGCACTCTGAGGCTGAGGCCAGCAGTTCGCACGAGGGTGCCGACCTGGGACCTGGCGGTTGTCCTAGAAGGTCTCTCTCTAGCACCGTTCGAGCCCATTGAAGAAGTTTCTGAGAAATTCCTCACTCTAAAAACTGTATTTCTTCTTGCTATATCTTCATTAAAAAGAATAGGAGATATTCAAGCTCTGTCGGTCTCTCCCTCGTGCTTGGAATTTTCACCCGGCATGGTGAAGGCCTTCCTCCTTCCCAGGCCAGGCTATGTTCCCAAGGTTCCAACTAATGTGGTCAGGCCTATTGTACTGCAGGCTTTCTGTCCTCCTCCATTTTTGACGTCGGACCAAGAGAAACTAAATCTGCTCTGCCCTGTTAGGGCTTTAGATGCGTACGTCCACAGAGCTGCCCTGTGGAGAAAGAGTGAACAACTGTTCGTTTGCTTCGGACCCCCTAAAAAGGGCTGTCCAGTATCTGAGCAGAGGTTGAGCAAGTGGGTGGTCGAGGCCATCTCACTTGCATACGAGTCCGCCGGTCAGCCTTCTCCTTTGGCTCTACGGGCTCATTCAACCAGGAGTATGGCTGCCTCTAAGGCTATTTTGTCAGGAGTATCTATTCAGGATGTTTGCGATGCGGCAGGATGGTCATCACCGCATACATTCGTTAAGTTTTGTCATCTTGACTTCAGCTCCACTCCAGGGGCGCAGGTGCTTTCGTCCGAATGTGCGCTCTGACTTCACACGACGGACACTTGCTCGTATGGCGGCGTTGGTATTAGCATTCCCAAAGCGTTGTCACGCAGCTCGAGTTCCCTGATAGGGAACGTCTCTGGTTACGTATGTAACCTTAGTTCCCTGAAGGGAACGAGACGCTGCGTGTCTGTGCCATACTCCCAGCATGCCCGTGAGCACTTGCTTTAGTCTTATCAGAAGCTGACGCGCTTGTGTTTTGGGGTGCTTATATAGTTTCCTGGTCGGTGACGTCACCCGCCTATGACGTTCCGTCTCGCCATTGGACTGATTTCATACGTGCTTCATGACGCACTCACGCAGGGGCGTTCCCAAAGCGTTGTCACGCAGCGTCTCGTTCCCTTCAGGGAACTAAGGTTACATACGTAACCAGAGACGTTTTTACACTCGTTATTGTGGTGCATTATGGATTGAATGAGTGCACTCGATAATGTCCACTATGGTTTCGGACACCTCTACAAATGGCTGTCCCCTCAAATAGTGCCCTATTTAAAGATATAGAGGGCGATTTCAGACACAGGCAAAGTGTTGAACGAATCATTCGACATTCGACAAAGAATGAATCAGTATTTTTGAACGAATCAGTTGATTGAATGATTTATTGACCGACTAACATTTGCCACCATCTACTGGCATGAACTATTTCTACTGTACCTTTATAATCCCAGAAAGGAGACATTGTTCCCTAGAAATAACATTGCATTTTTTGTTGTTGCATAATTTCAATAAAATTCAGTGTAAAACCTCACAGAACACACAAGACCTCAGTAGACATCAAGTACATTAGAAAAGAGTCTGTCTGTTACTATGCTGGATGCATGCTAATATAGCGTTTTTACCGATTTAAATGTAAAATTTGCAGATGAACGCACTACTGCTACCAATCGAGTTTGTGTGCACAGAGTTCAGTGCTTTTTGCACTGCGACTGGCTAAAGTCTCTAAGCGTTCAAATCAAAGGCTCATTCCTTGTTAAAGAGATCAAGCAATGTTTGTCCATTAAAGTTTAATGCACACTTAAGTGCAGGAAATGAAGAGCCCCTCTTTTTTTCATCAGAAGATTTGTTTAATCTGGCATTCGTCTAATAAAATCTCTTTGATCCCACTTTCTCCTCTAATCAGGACGTGCTCCCTCTCGCTCGATGTATGAAGTCGGACCGACCCTTTCCCCTCCTGGTTCTCAGTGTCTGATTTGATTTCTGTTGGCATTACGATACTGAAACCAAATGTCTTGCATACACTAATTGGCCCAGGTGGAATAATACGGCATCCGATTTCCATGCCAGTTTTCACAGCTGCAACTTTTCAGGGTTCGAGTTTCACATTTACCCAACTTTAATTTTTCTTATTTTCCCCTCCACATGTCTCTGTTTTTCTCCTTTCAGCTCTGCTGTTATTCACCTTCAAGGCTGTTAAATTCCTCAGATTCTGTTAAATGATTTGAATAATTGTATGGTTGAAAAGGTGGAAATGGCACAATGGAGCTGAGGTTTAGAGGTTACGTGTCTTACGTGTGTGGGAAGATCAGCCTTTCGGTGTCTTTCAGCACAAACATTGATACATTGAAACTATCAATGGCTTTACAATCATGACCAATGAAAAGAAGTAATGATACATGGAACCAGCTAAAAAGAAAGAAAGAAAAAATAAGCTTATGTTCTGCCAGTTTTATCTAGTAGGGTGATCAAGAAAAGCGCCAATAGTAAGAATGTTCCCAGTTTTAATATAAAGGAGAAGCTGGGGCTTGTTATCATAAGTTTCCACAGTGGCTGTATCTCAGTAACTATATAACAGTTTTAGTCAAAAATGAAATTACACAAGTGCTTGCACCTAGTTTAAAATATTGATTTAATCATCATCAGTAGTTTTGTATAACAAGTGCACACAATAAACCACATTGACGTAAGTCCAGACAAATGAAAACGAATGGAGGCGGGAGCCTTTTATAACTGAAAGGTTTAAATATGTTCTCAGGCTGGGGCAAGTTGTCACATGTTTTACATTTATAAATCATAATATTTGTTGGCCAAAACAATGCACTGTAAAATGTAATAAGTTGGCTTTACTTAGAAAAAGTGAGGAAACCGATTGCCTTACAATTTCCAAGTAAAGTAGTGTATTAATTTTTAGTTGGCACAACTTAATAACATTTGTATAGAAAACTTGTTAATCAATATACTCAAGTACTGTTGAATCAAAAGCATTAGTTGTGTTAACTTCTCATTAGAGTTCACATTACTAGGAAAATATCTTAAAAAGAGCAAGTAAAGTGAAATAGGAATAGTATGTGGTACTGACAAATGCTTAGTTAGTATAGTTCACTTACACAAGAGTTCTAGTAACTAAAAAATAACTGTAGAGAGTACTTGACAATTTACTTTAAATACAATTTAATTGTTACCATTGTTGTGTTTTGCATGCTTAATGTTGAAGTCTGTGTAACTCAAGCATGATCAATTACAAGATTGTCACTTTTATATTTAACTTTTATATGGGATTATATAAACCCAATTAAAAGTTTCACAAGGTGTTTAGGACATAATAGATAATTAATAAATAGATAAAAAAAAAAATTAATTGACATGAAATAGTTATACATCAATCATACACACTCATTTATACATACGTATACATACATATATGTGTGTATATGTATGTATATATATATAAATATATATATACATATACATATATGTGTGTGTGTGTGTATGTATGTATATATATATATATATATATATATATATATACACACAGACATATACATTCATATATTACTTCTCTGCCTTTGAAATCATATAATTGATTTCTTGTTGCATCACTGCATCAATGGGAAGAGAGTAATAATAATATAAATGAAGTTCCAAGTGACCAACCAAAGGGAACATTAATCGCAATAATGGTGGCTAAAAATGTTTTAGGAAAATCAACAAGTCAGCTGATGTTCTCTCAAAATTGACAATTCAACATTCAAGATGACTTTGGGAAATGAGTGAATGCAAACAGAGATAAATACCTGCAGAAGTGGAGGAAATTAGTGAAAAGTTCATTAAGATTTTTTCCACCACAAAAACCACACTCAAACCAATCAATTAATCTTCACTTGGGTTTTCTGAGTAAACAAAGCATAGTGTGTGAATACATATTACTAGATTTTTACAAATTGAGTTAAGACATTAAGTAAAGTTTACTAAAAAGTGTTAGTTAGTCTAGTCAAGTATTGTTTACTTGGGTTTTCTGAGTAACAAAGGCATAGCATGCAAAAAGTACAGATTACTAAATTGTTTTAAGTAAGTTCAACAAATTATTGGAAATTAAGTAAAGTTAACTAAAAAGTCTTAGTAAGAACAACTGTTAGATTTTACAGTGTGGTATGATATTTTTAAGTGCCTTCATTTTAGCTGTTTCATGTTCTTCTGATTTTTAATGAAAAGCAAAATGCTGTTTAATGGATAGTTCCATTATGACATCATGAGATAAACATGGCAACAAAAGATCAACATCTGTATCTCTATACATAAATCAACTTAAAAAAAAGAAATACCCTGGGACATATTAATTGGAGGAAAACGTGTGACAACTGGCCCTGGTCTCCCCTATACTTTATTTTTCTGCCATTAATTTTCAGCTTTATTTTAACTTATTCTTCGTTCTTGTACCACAGCTGTAAACAACTGAACTGATGTTCAAAACTGAATGAATTAAGTTGTTGTTGTTGTTGTTTTGGTTCATTAGTGATGGAAGTGATTATGATACAAGCTGAGATGAGCGGAGAATACAGGGGAGCAGGAAGAAATCATTTAATTAACAACGATAATAATGATCATTATCATTTTAATGATATTCATGCAAGCAAGTGTCTCACTTCACAAAATACATTGGCCTCATTTACTGGAAATGACATACAAAGCATGTTTAAGTTATCTAAATATACTGTTTTCAAAAAGATCTTACAATTTCAACTACAGTTTCAAATACTTTGTTGAAAGCTTTTTGCTACTTAAGGCATTTAATCATAGAACAACAACTAATAATGATTTATTTGAAATACTGCTGTATCTTTTTAACATTGATTAGGATTATTGTAGTTTTGTTTTGCAAAATTTGGCATAAGAGACCTTAAACACTTTTGAACTCCCAGACATGCACTTCATTGTAGAATATACTGTCTCGGTTTCATGGTACAAATAAATATTATAACATACAAAAATACAATTATTCAGCACTTTTTAAAAATATTCTATATGTATGTCAGGATGATCTGACATCAAAATGATCTCAACACTAATGCTGAAATATGTTCAAGATTTTCAAGATTTTCATGTTACATAAAACGTACTCGGATACATACGTAACCTCGGTTCTCTCTAGAAGAGGGAACGAGTATTGCGTAAGTTGCTTACGCTACGGGTAAAGTCATCTTTTCTCGAGATATTGAAGCCAAAAAATTATCCTAATTTTTCCATTTTTTGTCAACGCAGTGCAGCAGCTAGCAGACCTAGAGCAGGCAGTCTTGCATGCTCATTGGCTGCCCTGTGGCAACTGCAGCAACTGCAGCAGCCTACCACTGAGCTTCGCGAGTGACGTCACGCCCAATGAGGGCGCCCGCGCCCTTTACGCGTCACAGCCCGCCAAAAGGGGTGTGGTTTAGCATATAAAAGTCAGGCTTGGTAGGCAGCTCACTGGTTTTCATCGACTGAAGCGAAAATCGCTCGTGGCGCTAGCACGGTCGGGTTATGCAATACTCGTTCCCTTTTCTAGAGAGAACCGAGGTTACGTATGTAACCGAGTACGTTCTCTTACGAGAGGTTATCTCGTATTGCGTAAGTTGCTTACGCTACGGGAACCCATTGTCAACACCGTGCGCTCCAAGCATCCACTTCATGAGTCCCAGGGAATCCCGGGGAACATAGATAAGTGGGAAACAGGCAGCCAGCAGCGCGGGCCAGCACATGTTCATAAATACATATATAGGGCATACAGAGCGGCGTTGCCGGTCTATATAAACCCTCACCATACAGTGCAGCTCAACCAGGAGAGCTAAGGTCACATGAGAGTAGTCTGTGCACGATCAGATCTGGGCAGAACATATATACACCACTCATACTGACAGATGTCTAGCCTGCAGGGCGGGAACTTCCAGGTTATAAAACCTAACAAATGTAGATGGGAAGGGCCAGCCTGCCGCATCACAAATGTCGGGGTTGGAAATCCCGCTGGACCAAGCCCATGACGAGGCCACGCCTCTAGTGGAATGAGCCCTGACGCCCAACGGGCATTGCAGACCTTTAGACACATAAGCGGACGCAATAGCATCCACTATCCATCTGGATAGGCTCTGTTTCGAGGCGGCGAGACCTTTGGTGCGCCCACCAAACGAAACGAAGAGCTGCTCCGAGCGCCTGAAGGAGGCGGAGCGCATAATGTAAGCCCTCAGCGCCCTAACGGGGCAGAGGAGACTGACATCGCTCTCACTATCGGATGCTGGCAGAGCCGATAGAGAAATGACCTGCGCTCTGAAGGGAGTGCCCAACACCTTAGGGAGGGACATAGCCATGTCTAGGTTTGAGGATGACTTTGGAGTCATTTGGTCCAAACTCAAGACACGCAGCGCTAATGGATAGCGTATGTAAATCCCCCACACATTTAACTGATGACAGAGCTGTCAGAAAAACGGTTTTGAGCGAGAGGTACTTTAGGTCCATGGAATCTGGCGGTTCAAAGGGGTATGCTTTCAGGGCCTCTAGGACCAAAGAAAGATCCCATATAGGAACCGACGGGGGGTCGTGGGGGGTCAAGCGGATGACCAGCTCGTTCCTTCCTATTGACTGGCCGTACATTGATTCAGCGAAAGCTGCAACGGCCGCCACATAGACTTTAAGCGTGCAGGGGGACCTGCCCCTGTCCAACAGCTCTTGAAGGAAACTAAGCAACCACGATACCCCACATGTCCGTGGGTCTGGATTTCTATCGGCACACCATTTGGAGAACACAGACCATTTAGACGCGTAGAGCCGCCTCGTAGAGGGAGCTCTGGATTGCGTAATCATGTTCATCACTCCTTCTGGCAAGACAACGGGTATCCGTTGATTAACCATACATGCAGAGACCAGCGCTCTATATGGGGATGCCAGATTGAGCCGCGGGCTTGAGAGAGGAGATCTCTCCTCACCGGAATCGGCCAAGGGGCTGTGTGTGACAGGCGCGTCAGCTCCGGGAACCAGATTTGGTTCTCCCATCGCGGGGCTATAAGGAGCACCGAGTGGCGCGTTTCCCTGATCCTCTCGATTACCTGTGGTAACAGAGAGACCAGAGGGAAAGCATAAAGTGGGAGGCTGGGCCAGATTTGGGCCAGCGCATCCTCGTTCTTTGAAAAGAACATCGGGCAATGAGCGTTGTCTATTGATGCAAACAGGTCGACTTCCGCTTTGCCAAAAAGGCGCCACAGTAACTGGACTGTATGGGGGTGCAGGGACCATTCCCCTCGGGGAACGCTGTTCCTGGACAGTTTGTCTGGGCCGTCGTTCAGATGGGCCGTCGTTCAGATGTGTGGCTCTCAGCGAGCGCAGAAGGTGCTGGGACCATATGAGGAGGCGTTTTGTCAGACTGCAGAGATTCCTGGATCTGACACCACCCTGACGGTTCACGTATGACACCACAGACATGTTGTCCGATCAGACTAGAACGTGGTGATCTCGTATGAGCGGGAGAAAGTGCTTCAGCGCGTTCTCGACCGCTATCATCTCCAGACAGTTTATGTGAAGGCATTTCTCTCGGTCTGACTACAGGCCAAAGACCGGTCTGCCCTCGAAGAGAGCGCCCCAACCTAGGTTGGAGGCGTCCGTCGAGATGACTTTTCGATATGAGACGGCTCCCATCGTCACCCCTCGCTGGTACCAGTCGGCCGCTAACCAGGGCTGCAGAGCTGAAAGGCAGCTCTGAGTCACTCTGATTCGTCTGCAGCCGAGAGCCCAAGCTTGGTGAGGCACTCGAGCATTCAACCAGCTGGCACATGCGCATGCGTGTAGCGGGCGCATGCGCATTAGGCCCAGCTGAAGCACTGCTGCAGCTGAGGCCATACAGCCCAGCATTCTTGAAACGTTTTCAGAGAAGCGACGCTACCCTTCTGGAAAGACGGGGCCAGGTGTCGCACACGGCGCGTGCGCTGTGTCGATAAACGGGCCGTCATAGCCACAGAGTCCAGTTCTATCCCCAGAAAGGAAACTGACTAACTGGGCCGTCATGAGCTCTTGGTCCAGTTGACCGTGAGACCCAGGCTTTCCAGATGACTGAGGAGCACTGTTCTGTGAGATAAAAGTTCTATCTCTGACTGTGCCAGAATCAGCCAATCGTCCAAATAGTTCAGAATCCACATGCCCTGATTTCTCAGGGGAGCAAGACCCATGCACTTCATAAATGTACGGGGTGCTAAAGACGGGCCAAACGGGAGGAAGGTGTATTGATATACCTGGCCGTCGAAGGCGAATCTCAAGAATGGCCTTTGACGGGGTATTATCTGAATCTGAAAGTAAGCATCTTTCAGATCGAGAGATATAACCCAGTCCCTCGGGCGAATTTGAGCATTTTGAACGGTCTTTTCATGAGAGCTTTGTTCCAATATCTCAGATCTAAGATAGGTCTTAGAGCTCCGTCCTTCTTGGGTACGAGAAAATAGCGGCTGTAAAAGCCTTACTCGCTCAAAGAAGGAGGTACTGGTTCTATAGCCCCTTTGTACAGCAGTTTGGCCATTTCTGCGCGGAGTAGATGCGCTACTTCCGCTTTCACTTTCGTCTCGGTCCATGCTCGAAAGCGAGGGGGACGGCGAGTGAACTGTAGTGAATAGCCCTGTCTTATTGTGCTTAGCACCCACTCTGATATCCCTGGAATCGCTTTCCATGTTTTTACATGTATAGCTAGGGGCAGAATGGCCTCCGAGTTCTGATCGCCGCACTTCGTGGGCTTGAGAAACTGAACTGAAGGAATGGGCGCGGTGCGCACGCCCTCTGCGCTCGAATACGGCGGCTCGCTGACAGCGGTAGCTGGCTGTTTCATATGTGACGTCCCGATTGCTTTGAATGGGGAATGTTTTGTGATAGCTTTGTGATACGCGAGCGGCGCCCGGGCAAAAAGTTTGTTAGTAAGCGTGAGCGCTCGTGAGCGGGCACGTAACTTACATTCATATGTGACGTCCCGATTGCTTTGAATGGGGAACGTTTTGTGATCACTTTGTGATGCGCGAGCGGCGCCTGGGGCGAGGTGTTTGTTAGTAAGCGTGAGCGCTCGTGAGTGGGCACATAACTTACATTCATAACCTGACCAATATGAGGCTGCTTTGGCCGTGCAACAGAGCGGGCAGATAGTAGGCGTGGGCACGTAGTTGTGGACACGTTTCCTACATCTAACACTCAAGCGGCATTCGGCAGCTTTAGGAGAGTGGGCTCTGTGAGAGCGAGAGACACGGGTATAGTGCTTGTGTGTAGGGGTGAACACTGAGATGTGGGCACCTTTTCTACACTTATGACACCATCGGCCTGAGCCGGATAACCAGAAATTATACCCTTCTTTGTGATGCCCGAGCAGCGCCGGGCGTTTATTAGTAAGCATGAGCGCTCGTAAGCGGGCACGTAACTTACATTCATAGCCATGGGCGGAATAGCCTCCGGGTTCCGATCGCCACGCTTTGTGGGCTCGGAAAATTGAACCGGAGGTATGGGCGCGGCACGCGCGCCCTCGGTGCTTGAATACGGTGGCTCGCTGACAGCGAAGGCTAGCTGTTTCACATGTGACGTCCCGGTTGCTTTGAACGGGGAACGTTTTAAGATAATTTTGTGATGCGCGAGTAGCGCCGGGCGTTTACTAGTAAGCGTGAGCACTCGTAAGCGGGCATGTAACTTACATTCGTAAGCTGACAGAGCGGGCAGAGAGTAGGCGTGAGCACAGAGTTGTGGGCACATTTCCTACATCTAGCACTCGGGCGGCATTTGCCAGCTTTATGAGAGTGGGCTCTGACTGCCTGCTCTAGGTCTGCTAGCTGCTGCACTGCGTTGACAATAAATGGAAAAATTAGGATGATTTTTTGGCTTCAATATCTCAAGAAAAGATGACTTTACCTGTAACGTAAGCAACTTACGCAATATGAGAGAACCTCTCGTAAGAGAACCCAGATAATTACTTGTAATTACTAGTAAATGTAATAGCTGACGCACGTTACTGTTACGGAACAGAGACTGTAGCAAGGTTAGATGTTATGGGAAGAAGGAGGTGGGAACCGGCGACCAATCAACAGATTTTAATAAATAAATGAACAAATACAAAACAAAAATAAAGGAAACAAAACATCAAATAAAATCCTCTCGTCCTTTACCGTCGTCGCTCCTCCGTGAGAGACGAGACCAGTGCGTCGGGCAGGTGTCGCGCATCAGCAATCACGCGACCGGCTCCAATGGCCCTCGTCCTTGTCCTGCTCGCCACAGAGACGAAGATACTTTGGTAATGATGCATGGAAGGTAGGAGAAGACAATGAGGTGAGTCCTTACTCATGTACGATACCAGACAAAGTGCCAAAGTGAGGTGTGTGCTTATAAGGCCACATTTACACATAGCCGGGTATTCAGAGAAACTAATATTTCCCCCCCTCCGTTTTCAATAATAACATCGTGCACAACATCGTTTTCAAAAAAGTTGTCATTTACATAAACCCGCATAAATACGCTGTTGAGCGCCATCATAACTATGCCAAACTGGGCGCTCAAATGACATTAAGCATATTCTGGGGAATAATGTGACGTTTGAGAACCTAAAACCCTGTTTCTCCCAGTTCACACGGCAACACATAACCGGCCTTATCAGAAATCTCCACTTTGGCCGGAGTTTTTAGAAATAATCGTTTTCTGTGATAAAAAACATCGGGCTCTTTTGAAGACAACACTTCATGGTTTGATACAGGCACCGACTTTCATGAAGAAAACTACCATAATAAATATTCACTGGAGCTTGACAAAAGCCTCAGTCTCTCATACAGTATGTCATAAACTATAATATGCCATTATCTCAATACTCAATATGGATTTTTAGACTATCTATAAATCTACAGGCTATATGAGATTTATTATTCAGTGTAAAACACTCCCCTGGTCCATTAATGAGGCCGAGCGTCCTCAGACACATTAAAAGTCTTTTAATCAGACTATAATTAAGGAAAATGCATTAATAAAGCACTTTGTAAAATCATCCACCCATAGATCTGGTAGGATGTGGTGAGCAAAAAGATAACGCCTTGAAACAAACGGATGCAACCTTTCTGGCATTAATGATGAAGTAATGTATCTAGAGACCTAGACTAATGAACATATAGCATATTCCATACTCCAGAATGAATGTGTAACATCAACCATTGGGTGACACTGCGACTCAGGGGGCAAAACTCAAGTTTTCCTTTCTATGTTCCAAGTCAAGACATTATATGGCACCAGAAACATCAATATTATTTTTAATTATTCTCTTATAAAATTAATTAATGAGCATATTAGAGGATTTCCCAGAGGCACTGATTAAGGAACGTTTGAGTGGATAGGAAAAGCCTTTGTTCCACTTTCTCTGGAGATCCCTTAAGAAGTCTTCAGAATCGTTGTCTCTCTGCATACATTATACGATTTTGTACATTTTCTTAAGAAGATGTGAGGGGTGCTTGCCTGTGCAAAGCTCAGCACCACCACAGATGCAAGGTGTTGCTGTTAGGGTTCTGTACGGAGGCGAATACCTTCAGACATGAATCCTCCAACTGGGAACTTGGAGGAAGTGCAAAAGCCGAGACTTCAGAATACAATATGGCTGCTCAGCGCATCAACCGCTGTGAAGCAGGAAACAGTAGTAAACTAGTGTTTATTAACACTTCTATTTGTCTGTGTCTCAATAAACTTAGTAATGCACACAGTACTATCCAACCTCTATTTGTGGACTTGATACTTCAACATTATCTGTGGAAAATACTGCTTTTTTGTGTTTGTATTCTGACAAAGGTTTGCCTGGAAGAATCCCTATTAGTTTTTCGACATGTGTACTGGAACATGGTCGCCTCAGTTGTGACGTCATTCCCAGCTCCTGCATAACTCTTCTGAGGTAAATGGAATGCAGCATTATGTCTGCCTATATGGCTCTGGTTAAGGCACGCTGCATTTACATTTTACATTGGAAAAATGTGCGATGCTGTTGATCAATGCTGTACGTTCATTACACAGCAAACCTGTCTGCCCATACAGATGAGCCACGGCTCCTATATTTAATAAAGGATATTATGACTTTTTTTCCGTTTACAAATCGTTGAATGATTCAATGACTGACTTATGCAGAATTGTGGCACAAAAATAACAACATAAGTCACTAACAATATAACCAGCAGAAAGGGTCAATTAACAAATACAATTCCCAGCCTTTGTTTTAAGTCTTAGAAAAAAAAGGTTCACTGGGGATCTATGTAAAACTCTAGGGTTCTTGCCTCACTTTTAAAGAAACTTTTATTCCAAGAAGTTCTATACAAGTGAGAAATGTCTTAACCCATTAAACCTGAAAGTATAATGCAAACATTTATTTAATTTTTGTTTCTAGAGATAAAGTATATTTACGAGTTGTTTAACTCATAAACTTGAATTAAAATTAAAGATGAAAAAAAAAAAAACTCTATACATAAAATGATTCCATATAGGAACCCTCGATAAGGTTTTACTGTATAAAGTGCCTGACAGGACCCTTTAAGGTTCCCTCTATGGTTAAGAGTGATGCATTAGCTTAATTTTACCTAAGGTTGTAAAAAAAAAAGAAAGACTTTTAGGGTTTATACAATGAATAAGGATATAGATCATTTGGTCAATGCAAAAGATACATATACAGATAATTGCTTAGCTGCACACTCCTAGTTGCTATGCAATTACAAAGGCACAAATCAAAAGTTTCTATTATGTTCGAATAAGATATGGTTCAGGCCTCGCTTCAGTGTTTTCTATGCAATTATTTTCAGCCATTTTATGGTTCACCAAGCTGCTAAGAATAACAGTAATGGTACACCTCTTCTTAACAAGTCACATAATTGAGCCATCATTCTTAGATCTCTGGAGCACAAGCGGTGTGGGACGAGTTCCACTCTTGAGTTTAATACTCAGAGTTAGGGATTTGTTCAAATCACTAAGCATATGTATGATCAATAGTAATAGTGATGCTTCCCTTAGCAAACACCACTTATAATTATCTGCACTTATAACATCCGGCTCTAAAATTGAAACTAATCTTTATTTTCCAGCCCGTGCCCAAGTTACAAATGCATTTACATTGGTGAGTATTTCACATGTGAGGGATTGTTTGTGGTTTTGGTTGCGTGCATATCTTCTGTTCTGATGGGTGAAACTGTTTGTGTTGTCTTGATAAGATAATCTTGCTTTATTAAAGTGAAGTGATGCATGTAATGAAATATAGTGATGACAAAAAGCAGAGGTTTTTGGGAGATTATGAAATTTCTCCTTGATTGCAGACTGCTCGCTGTCATGTTGACTGTGGGGGTTTGAGGCATAATTAGCCTCCATCCAAACCAAAGTCAAAATGCAAAGCTGAAGGGAGAGTTACTAAAGAGTAAACATACTAAACCGTTTTAATTCAGTAATCTATAATACATAAGAAATGTCTCAACAGCATTTGCAAACCTCATTTAGTAATCATAAAGGTCAAAGCACATTTTTTTTATAGCATTTATCATGTTTTAATAGATATATGACATCAGATTCCCCCTGTGGTGAAAATCAAGGTTTTAATTTTGTTTATATGTGGGGTTTTTAATATGTTTTAAGACAAACCATGTGCAAATTAATGTCAACACAATTGCTGAGTATTTTCTCCTTAAAGGGGTCATCGGATGCAACATTCACTTTTATATGGTGTGTGCGTATAAATGTGTCTTTGCAGTGTGTGGACACAACCACAATACAATGAAAAAAACCCATTCACTCCTTTTTTTAAAATCCTCAAAAAGCTTAAACACTCAATAATCAAGCCGAGTGAACCCTTGGTATTTCTAGCTGATGTGATCCTAATGATCTGAGTATTGCGAGTCCGCTTTTGGCTACTATGCCAGCCGCAGCTGGAACCAGCTTCCAGAAGAGATCTGATGTGCTCCCACAATAGTCACATTCAAATCCATTCTCAAAACACATCTGTTTAGCTGTGCATTTACTGAATGAGCACCGTGCCACTGTTCGTCCGACTGTTTGCACTGTATTTTCTTTTCTATTCTAAACTGTTTTATATTATTTTCATTTATTTTGATTATTTTCATTTCTTCTATGTAAAGCACTTTGAATTACCATTGTGTATGAAATGTGTTATATAAATAAACTTGCTTTGCCTTGCCTAGTCACTTTTCAGGGATCAACAAAGGATTTCTTAAAGGGTTAGTTCACCCAAAAATTAAAATTCTGTCAGTATTTACTCACCCTCATGTTGTTCCAACCCCGTAAGACCTTCGTTCATCTTCGTTCATCTTCGGAACACGAATTAAGATATTTTTGATTAAATCTGAGAGCTGGATCACTCCTCCATAGACTTCTAAGTGATTGAAACTTGCCAGCCCCGAAAAGTTATTAAAGATATCGTTAAAATTAACACAGTCTCATCCCAAGACGTCATATGACTGACGCTTTTGACCATACGTCAACATCCGACGTTTTAGGGTACCCTTTAACGTCAGTTAGATGACGATCCTAGGGCGTCATCTACTGATGCTTTACCTTTAGCGTCAGTTAGATGACGCGGGTAGGTTTAGGTCTGGGGTAGGGTTAGGATTAGATAGCGTCATCTAACTGACGTTAAAGGGTATCCTAAAACATCGGATGTTGACGTATGGTCAAAAGCGTCGGTCATATGACGTCTTGGGATGAGACTGGGCTGTTAAAATAGTCCAAGTGACTACAGTGGCTCAATCTTAAGTTTATCAAGCGACGAGAATACTTTTTGTGCCCAAAAAAAACAAAAATAACGACTTTATTTCAACTATTCATTTCCTTCTCTGTGGGCCTCTAGTCAGTTAATTTGGTGTGATAGCGTAGAGCTACGTCACACGTAGGCTCACTATTGGCCGACGCTGGTCATGTGGGTGATGCGTGTGACGTACAACAACAGAAGCGTACGCTGTTACACTAGTGAACTGACTCGAGGCCCACAGAGAAGGAAACGAATAGTTGAAATAAAGTATTCTCGTCGTTTGATAAACTTAAGATGGAGTCACTGTAGTCACTTGGACTATTTTAACGATGTCTTTAATAACTTTTAGGGGCTGGCAAGCTTCAATCCCTGAAGAAGCCTATGGAGGAGATATATCCAGCTCTCAGATTTAATCAAAAATATCTTAATTCGTGTTCCGAAGATGAACAAAGGTCTTATGAGGTTGGAACAACATGAGGGTGAGTAAATACTGACAGAATTTTCATTTTTGGGTGAACTATCCCTTTAATGCCCTTCTATAATAACAGAAAATCAAATGTTTAATTTTGCACTTTAAATAATGAATGTATTTAGGCCCTACAGTGTAAGTGAGCTCCATTTACTCTATAGGACCTATTGTTGAGCTCCTCTTCCACCTTATAAAAGTGGTATAATCCCGAGAGTTGTGTATAAAATAAAAGTCTTTAAGATAGCCGACATTTGCCTAAGTACTAGGGGCGGCAATGAACAGCTGAACCTCAACAGATTGCGCTTCACAAATGACTTCCTTTAAAAACAATTTACCATATCTGAAAATCATGTAATTCTCTCAATGTTGTGAAACAAAATGAGAGGGGTTGAAAACAAAAACTAGTTTATTCAGTCCAGATGTACCCCTGAGAAACAGGCCGAACTGCTCATGCATTGCAGGATGTTACGTTGTTGCCTTGGTGACAAACCTCTTCCTTACAGCAATGCAACTGAGCTGGTCCAAGTGCAAAGGCCTCTATATTATTGTTTGGCACGATTTAATATACAATTTGAGATCCTGAGCAAGCGTGGGCATGATAAAGGTTAATTCAAACACATGCGTTCATGTAATCATGCACAAGCAAACACAAAACCTCACCGCACACACAAGCTCAAGCACAAGCGCCTACAGACGCATGTTTAAGGCTAGACTATAATCTGTGATTACCAGAACTTTTGAGAAGTGCAAAGCAGGAAAATCTGATGAGTTGCAGCAGATTTTCCAAATCCCTCAGGTGCTGCCTCTCACTTATCTCTCCTGTGCAAGCCATTCAGCTGCCAAGAGCAGGTGGCACACTTTTGGGAGAAAATTGACTGTTTTAAAGATGTAGAACTCCTGGCGCCCTGAGGACAAGGGATTTGGGATGTGTGAGTGTGTGTGTGTGAATTCATGTGTGCATGTTTTAGTGCACACGTGTATGTGTGTGTCAGCACAAGGTCTGTGATGATTATCTCTCACATTCTCCTGCCCAGCGGGAGTCTCTCCTAACGCCCTCTTTCTAAAGATAGTCTCAAATGAGAAGCCCTCCCCTTCTCCCCGTCCAGATTCAATTTGGAGTCGGCCAGTTCTGCCAGGTTAAAGCGAGATCTGAGACTGATGCGAGCGGACTGAAAAAAGGGGTGAGCCAGAGAGACCACCACCGGCAAGAAAGATCAATTAAGTAGCAAATGAAAATGATCGCGGCCCCGTCCTCTCTTCTTTCTAGCCTGCAGATTTAATTTGGCAGTGCTGAGGATTAAAAGGAAAAGCTAGTCCCTCTTCTTTTGCAACAAGTGCATGGGCATAGGGTTGCATCATGGGATACGGCTCAGAGCAGCTGCTCTACAGCACATATGGGCCGGCTGATTTATGCTAATATAACCTGCGCAGCACAACATATTTTTCCCTACGTCTCCATCACTCCCCGTCCAGTCTTTCTGCTCGTATCCTAATGGAAAGCCCCCCCGATGCAGGTTGAGTGAAAAAGGGTCTCTCTTCGCGTAAGATAAATGAATTTAGCGCCAAAACCAATTTGTCTAGGGCTCATCGTGCTGTCAGCTCTGTTTGTTCGTAAACGACTGTCTTAATCAAACACTGATCCTCAATTCCTCCAGGAGAGTAAATAACGAACGGCAGGCTGCTCTCTAAACATCTACCATGCTTCACTTTTAGCTACTCCCTGGGAAATTAACACTCTTACTTTCTCTAATCACCACACAAGGACATTAAATGTTCGCAAGCTGTTTACTGGTAATGTACACATACCTTCACTAATATTACAGCATAATGTTCCTAAAAACTTTTACAGTCTGCAGTGCAAGAGATTATGAATCCCAAAAGCACCACTGCTGTAATTCTTGGTACTTCTAGCTTATACATTAATGGAGTAGAACATAGAGAATGCAAACACTCTAAATGAATACACTTAGTTTTGATTTATTTTATGAGTCAACGAGAACTTTGAATTGAGACGACTTACTTTCTAATAACAAATACCTGGTCATGTGTGTTCCATCAATTTGTGATATTTTAAAAAAAAAGTAATAATAATAATAATAATAATGAAGAAGTTGTCATCAAAATAACTTTTTGTTTTACTGTACCTTTTCAGCTCCTCCCATCCAACCATATGGCTACATTGCGAAATTAATAAAAGTTCAAGACCTCTCCCTCAATGAATATTCAGCTTCAGTAAAGAAGTAAAATGGGTTGAAGACGTCATCCTCATGTTGACTTTAAAAAGGGCACTTTTAGAGTTGAGCAATAAGATCCAGCCTTTTGACAATCTTAGATATATATCTCGGTATGCATTTACTCAGAAAGCGGATCAATTCAGCCAAATAATAATAATTCTATAATACATTTACAGTTGTAATCGAAATTATTCAACCACCATATTGTAAAAGATTGACAGACTTTGAGCTGTTTGCAATGAACAAATCAAACGTATTTTAAATAGATCAACACAACAAATGTTTCAAGTTGTTTCCCCAAATTCAACTTAAAATGCAACTTTTAATGACTTCTGCAGTCTCAAAATTATTCAACCCCCTAAACAGAATCCCTCACAATATCACAAATCTGCAAAACAGGTGTTGTCTCAAGCACACCTGATGCAACTAATCAAGGGCTCCATTAGTTGCACCAGGTGTGCTTAAGCTAGAACACATGAAATATCGGAACTGGCTCGGTTTGGATCAGCGGTATGTTTGGAGAAAGAAGATTGAAGCATATGCTGAAAAGAACACTCTGCCTACACTCTGACACACACAGATTGTTTGCCTGAGTTTTGAATTGATTCACTATAAACATTTTGAACTGACCAAAGGAAATAAATCACAAATTAATTGTTTGTCCTGCAACCCTAAAAGCGGTTTGGTGGTTTGATGGACGAATGGATGGATGGATGAATCGTTTTGTCTGGGTTTTAAATTGATTAATGTATATGAATCAAACTGAACAACTATCATTAGTCTTAGCACTCTAATACTCAAAACTTAGCATTAGTGCAAAAGTACGGACTGTAATACCATGTGAATGTGCTCATTATTGTGATGTTCTATTCATGATGGTTTATGAATGAGCATTTTTGCAGAACATTTTCAGTAATGCTCTAGGGGGGAAGTTTTGTGGTCTAAACGTTAGAATATGTTGACAAACTCAAAAGAGTTTATTTTAAAAGAGTTTCCCGGGATATGTCTCAAAGTCCTGCTTAAAATTTAAATGTATACAGTAATCCTTTGGCACAGAGGAGTTGATCTAACTTCTGAAGCCATAGGAAGCCTTCTGAGGTAAAGGTGGCAAAGCTCACATTCAGATATGCCCTCTTTGTATTTGATCTGTGTGTATGTTGCAAAGAGTGTGTAGTATGTTTGTTTGTGTGCTGTGGCAGCACCATCAGCTCTTACCATACCCAGCCATGGCAAGTCAGATCTCATCCTTCCTTCCAGTGAACCGCAGTGATGACATCTTATCAAAAGTGAGCCAGAGCTGCTGAGTTCAGGTTTACACAGATGGGACACTCTGTGTTCTGCTTCTGTCTGCTTAGCACTTTTCCTCCAGACTGATGGACACCAGTGCTTCAACCCCAAGGCCTCGTGGATCAGCATATTTTTCCCCTTAAAGAGTTTTCGGACTCCTGCATTTTTGGTAATCAGTCTGAAGATTCCAAAGTTGATATCAACCCTCATTCACAAGACAAATGGAGGAACGGCAAGCTTGTTTGACCAACCACATAACTTAATTCCAGTTTTAGCTGAGTTTTTATTTATTTTATACAACAGTTTCAGTCAATCAATCTGATTGGTCGAGTGCTGATATAACAGCACTGGGATTTTTCGCTGTTTTTAATCAATCCTTTCTGTATTTGCTCCTGACAGATTGTCAGTCTATACATTAGTGGTGGGTATTTTTCAGTGAGTTTTTTTTGCCCTGCAAGGAGGCAAGGAACAAGAAGCGAGGAAGCTTCCTGAGGAGTCGTGAGTGAGGATACACAGGTCTATCCTTCCCTCGCATCCTAAGCGACGATGCACAAATTAGAAACGAGAAGCACTCACTGTTTTTAATAAGTGAGTCATTGAATCATTCATTCAGGTTATTCATTTAAATAAGCTAATTCATTCAGGAATGATAGTGAATAACAGTTTTTAAAGGTACAATATGTAATTTTTTGTTAAAAAATAACAAAAATGTAAATAATAATGAGTCACCAATCCTTTTTCCAAAATGTGTTTTTGTCATACCCCGATTCACTATGGTAAGCCTATTATTGTCACAAGCCTCAGTCAATAGACCAGTCACCCCAGCACACTACATTTCCCATAATCCCTCCTAGCTCACGCCTGCACACACTCATCTAATCATCACACCTGTTTGTTATTATTTCATTATCTCTGTGTATTTAGTTCCTCTGTTTTCAGTCTTTGGTTGTCGCTTGTTGTTTGTGTTTGCTATATTATGCACACTGTTATACATGCCTGTCTGCCTTTTTGTTTTATTAAATCACATTTATAATTGTATCCAGTCTGGTCACCGTGATTTTGCCAAGTAAGACATTTTCATGGATCAACATATTTTGTTGATCCTGGAATAACATTCCTGTCCCAAAATTTAGTCCTTACCCCATCCCTATCCCTAAACCTAACCCTACCCATAACTTTTCCCTAAAATCAGAGGGAAATGATAGGTGAATAACACTGATGTTGAAGCACCTTACCCTGGTTCTAAGCCTAAACTTGACATAAACTGTAAACTTGTCCCTCAGATCTGATTGGTTGATTTGAAAGTTGTTCCAGGATCAACAAAGATGTTGATCCAGGAACATGTGGTACTTGGTGAAATCACATTCACCATCCAGTCTTCATCTGTCTTCTTCATCCTCCTCATCCTGTGACAATTATAAGTGTTTATATTTTAGACCAGGCAGGATGGATTTCATGGTAAATTGCGTATATAAGTCATCCGCCCATGCGTGTCTGGTCATATTCGTAAATAGAGAAAAGTTGCTCCGGCTACTTTGACGTGTGTATGGTGTGGGAGTAGCATATAGGTTAGTTGTCACAATGAGCGAGAAAGGTTGATACTATGCACGCTACATCTTCAACCTCCGAGAATCACTGGTTTAAAAAAAAAAAAAACGGGAGGAGAGTCTGCAGGCAAAAAGTTATTGCGACAGAGTTCATAATAAAACAATAATCAACATTGGCTTGGCTTTTCAGAGATGTTGTAAAAGCGGTGTGGAGATGCTTTTTTTATTACTCAAGTGAGTAAAGTAATTTATTGAAAATATAAATGGCCAAATATTTATTTATTGTAAGACAAAATGAGTCAAAGCACAATCAAAACAATGTTCTTCCACAAAATGCATGGTTGTGTTTTTTAGCTGCAAGAGGGCCAAGAGTTACATAATGTACCTTTAATAAGTGAGTCACTAAACATTCATACATTCATTCAACCGATTCGTTCCACTCATGCTGTTTTTAATAAGTGGATCATTGAATCATTCATTCAAACGATTTGTTCAAAAATGTTCATAAACATAGGAATGAAACAATATGTGAAAAAGGTGATGTCATGCGCATGCGTATTATATGGTCAGTCTATAGCTGCACAGTTTTTCTCTACAAAGTGACATCAACAACTACAGGCCTGGTATGCATTAATCTCTGGGAACATGACCATCGCGTCATTACGGTCGAGACTCGGTGAACTCGCAAGTGTGAGAGTCCCCTCATCCACCCCCCGTCCTGCGGCTGGTGGCCAGGGTGACCTGAGGGTTACGGTCTGGAACAAGGCGCCGACTATGTGTCCGCGACCCCAGCCCCCCTCTTCAATGACGGTGCCCGCTAGTGAACAGCTGATTCCCGCGGGTCTACCCTCTGGTGGCCCGGGTGTTTCAGTTGAAGCTACAGAGGAGGATGCCATGTCTGTTGCAGCATCACTAGGTAGGTTTGAGTCTTCTGGAAGTGAGGGCTCGTCACAGCTGCCACATTCCGGTGTGCATACGGCTGTGCTCGAGTCTGATCCGGAGATGACGGCCATGCTTTCCCGGGCAGCCGCGAGCATCGGACTCGAGTGGAGGCCTCCACCTTGTCCTGAGCGCTCGCGGCTGGACGATTGGTTTTTGGGTAAGGCCGCCGACCCCCATCCTCGGCAAACCCCAATACCTTTCTTCCCGGATGTGCATGATGAGATCTCGAAGTCCTGGAAGACCCCCTGTCTTCTCGGGACCGCTCGCTGGTCTCATCCGCCTTTCCTCCCCTCGATGGGGCAGCTGCCCGTGGGTACACTGGGCTTCCCCCTGTTGAATGCTCTGTTGCCATGCAACTATGTCCTCAGAGTGCTTCTTCTCGGGGCGAGCCTAAGCACCCATCCAAAGCCTGTAGATTTTCGTCGACCCTGGCGGCGAAGTCTTACAGAGCGGTGGGACAGGCAGCTGCTTCACTGCATGCTATGGCCACTCTGCAGGTCTACCAGGCCCAGATGCTCAGAGACATGCATGATCCCGCTGGTTCATTTCCTGGGAGCCTGGCTAGAGCTTCCCCGTCTGTCCCGCTGGATCACGCGGACCGTCAGGCTCGGCTATGCGATTCAGTTCGCGCGGTCTCCTCCCTGCTTCAGGGGAGTCCGCTCCACTTTGGTCGGTGGCAATGCCCCCATCATGAGAGCAGAGATTGCCACCCTGCTGGCGAAGGGTGCAATCGAGACTGTCCCTCCAGCCGAGATGAGGTCCGGCTTCTACAGTCCCTACTTCATTGTCCCCAAGAAAACCGGTGAGTTACGGCCAATCCTGGACTTGCGCGTGCTGAACCGCTCCCTTCACCGGATGCCGTTCAAGTTGCTCACCGCCAAACGCGTTTTCGAATGCATACGGCCCCAGGATTGGTTTGCAGCGATCGACCTGAAGGACGCCTACTTTCATGTCTCCATTCTTCCTTGACACACACCGTTCCTACGGTTTGCTTTCGAGGGGCAGGCATACCAGTACGCGGTTCTCCCTTTCGGGCTAGCCCTGTCTCCTCGCATCTTCACGAATGTCGTCGAGGCTGCCCTTGTTCCCCTTCGGGCACACGGGGTTCGCATCCTGAGTTATATCGACGACTGGCTGATCCTAGCTCACTCTCGAGATCAGGTTTGCGAACACAGGGACCTAGGGCTTCGGCACCTAGCTCGTCTGGGCCTTCGGGTCAACTGGGAGAAGAGCAAACTTTGCCCCGTGCAGAGGATCTCTTTTCTCGGTATGGACATCGACTCGGTCGCCATGTCCGCGCAGCTTAGGAGCGAGCGCGCACAGTCACTGCTGACTTGCCTGAGACAATTCGAGGGCAAGAGTGTGGTTCCATAGAAAGTCTTTCAGAGGCTCCTGGGGCATATGGCATCTGCAGCCGCAGTCACGCCGCTCGGATTGCTTCATATGAGACCGCTTCAGCTTTGGCTTCACGACCGAGTCCCGAGGTGGGCATGGCAACACGGCACGCTCCGAGTACCAGTTACTCCGACCTGCCGTCAGTTCTTCACCCCGTGGTCGAACCTCAGTTTTCTCAGGGCGGGTGTCCCCCTGGAAAGAGCTTCCCGGCATGTTGTTGTCTCAACAGATGCCTCCACCACGGGCTGGGGCGCCATGTGCAATGGACATGCTGCTGCGGGCTCCTGGACAGGACCCCAGTGGCTATGGCATGTCAATTGCCTCGAGTTGTTGGCAGTACGCCTTGCCCTGCACCGCTCCCGGGCGTTGCTCAGGGGTCAACACGTACTAGTCCATTCAGACAATACCGCCACTGTAGCGTACATCAACCGTCAAGGTGGTCTACGCTCCCGCCGTATGTCACAACTCACTCGCCACCTCCTCCTATGGAGTCAGAAGCATCTGAGGTCGCTTCGAGCCATTTTCATTCCCGGAGCGCTGAACTGTGCAGCCTACGAGCTCTCACGGCTTCAGCCACACCCTGGAGAATGGCGACTCCATCCCCAGTCGGTTCAGCTGATTTGAAGCCAGTTCGGGGACGCCAAGGAAAAGACACATGCTCAGAGAGGCTTACAGTGGAAATACACATGTGGGGGTCGCTCAGAGGAGGGACCATGCACACGGGAGGCACCTAGCTGACGCGCAGGCAATAGACATTGGCGCCGACGTCAGGAGTGCTGGAGGAACTCAGGGCTTTCGGGGAAGCTCACCTGAGGAGAATATCGCACATTTCCAGTCCGTGGAGTGGAATGGCGAGCAAGCGAAGACACCTGAGTGGGTCCAGTGCTAGCTGGTTGAAGCGCGTACACGAGAGGACACAGGCTTCACTCGGAGATAGTAGAATCTGGCGAATGTGTTAGGTGTCGCCCAGCCTGCAGCTCTGCAGATGTCTGTTAGCGAGGCGGCATGCGCTAGAGCCCAAGAGGACGCCACACTCCGGGGAGTGGGCAGTCACACCAAGGGGGCACGGTCGACCTTGCTGCTGGTATGCCAAAGCAAATGCGTCCACTATCTTTTCCAGTGAGAGAGCCTTTCCCTTCAGCTTCCTACCATAACAGACAAAGAGCTGGTCTGAGGTCCTGAAACACTGCGTTCTGTCTACATAGGCACGGAGAGCACGTACTGGACAGAGCGGAGAGCACGTACTGGACAGAGCAGTGCCAAGGCTGGGTCTGCCTCCTCCAGGGGCAGCGCTTGCAGGTTCACCACCTGGTCCCGGAAGGGAATGGTAGGAACCTTGGGCACATATCCAGGCCGGGGTCTCAGGATCACGTGAGAATAAGTCGGCCCGAATTCCAGGCACGCTTCGTCAATGGAGAATGTGTGCAGGTCCCCTACCCTCTTGATGGAGGCCAATGCAACCAGGAGTGCTGTCTTCATTGACAGGAACTTAAGCTCCACTGATTGCAAAGGCTCAAAGGGAGCACTCTGCAGGGCATTTAGAACCACTGAGAGGTCCCAAGAGGGAACGAGAGGAGGATTCAGTCTCCTCGCTCCCCTCAGGAACCTGACGTACAGGTCGTGCTTTCTTACGGACTTACCTTCCACTGTAACATGGTGTGCGGCAATAGCGGCAACGTATACTTTCAGGGTGGAGGGAGACAGCCTTTGCTCCAACCCTTCTTGAAGGAAGGAAAGCACGACACTGATCGAACATCTCCGGGGGTCTTCTTGGTGAGAAGAGCCCAGTTGACGAAGAGGTTCCACTTCAACGCATAGACATGTCTCGTGGACGATGCTAAGCGGAAGTGATGGTAACCACCACCGCTGGTAGTAGGATGTTCAACCTGCCTCATCCCGTCCAGGAGCCACACGTGGAGGTTCCAAAGATCAGGACGAGGGTGCCAAGGGTGTTTAGATGTCATTTTCAAATGAGAGAGATGGAGAACATAGAGAGCACACATAGCACAAAGAGAAATGGTTTAGAAGGCTTCTGTTCATGCTTTTATAATGTTTGCTCCTCCCCTTTGTTTGGTAAACCATGAGAATTATGTTTTCCCCTCCCCCACGGCACGGGGGGAATAAATTTATGTAAAATTATAATGAACATTATACAATTATAACATGTTATAGTGACCTCAATAAAACAACCAAAAGAAATGTGTGTGAAATTTTTATATTTCTTATGATTTATACAGCTAAAAGAGCCTGGGGTCAAATTGACCCCAAGGAACACCGATGCTACAAAATGTGTACAGGACATTTAAAAAATATCAGCAGGTTAATTTTATGTTTACAGAGTTGTCCCCATCAAATTAGGAAAAGTCATTAAATCTGAAGCAAAAAAAAAAAAAAAAAAAAAAATGTATTTACAGACGTTAAAGCTCAAGTAGGTAGCTTTTGTAAACAAATATTTGTTAAAACTGTCATTATGTCCTCACAGTAGAATATGAGACAGATAATCTGTGGAAAAAATCGAGCTCCTCTGGCTCCTCCCTGTGGTCCTATTGCCATTTGCAGAAATACACCGCTCCCGGTCAGAAACAACCAATCAGAGCCAGGAGGAATGTCTTAGCAGTGTCAATCACGCTCGTGTACGCGCTGATCACCCCTCTCTTGCACAGCGCGAGGCGTACCGTCGTTCGTGACTCTCCTGTTCGAACGCGTTCATCCAAATGAACGAATCTTTTTTCCGAGTCATTTCGTTCATTCAACGAACGAAATGACTCGCAAAAAGATTCGTTCATTTCGAACGAGTCTTTTTCGGAGTCATTTCGTTCATTCAACGAACGAAATGATTCGAAAAAGATTTGTTCATTTTGATGAACGAGTTCAAACAGGAGAGTCACGAACGTGCATCACAGAACAGAGCAAGGCGAGCATTTGTGCTTATAAAACTTAAAGTTTTTTATTTATTTTTGAAATGACCGATCGTTTCGCTAGATAAGACCCTTATTCATCGTCTGGTATTGTTTAAAGCCCTTTGAAGCTGCACTGAAACTGTCATTTGGTCCTTGAAACGTTTGTGTCCTATTGAAGTCCATTATATGGAGCCTGGAATGTTTTCATCAAAAACCTTAATTTCTTTTCGACTGAAGAAAGAAAGACATGTACATCTTGGATGACATGGGGGTGAGTAAATTATCAGCAAAAGTTTTTTTTAAAAGTGAACTAATCCTTTAACTATCTTACTAGCTATTTATAACTTATAGAAAGAGTGCAACGTTATAAAGTTACATGTATTGCAAAATACATAATGATTTGAGGACCAAGTTTGTAGTCAAAGTATGGGCAGGCCATAGTCAATGTAAAGCATATCGTTGATGTTTCGTCCCTATTAGTGAATGTTCCATAACTGTTTATAATCTGCCGTCATCGGTGGTCCTGTTTACTAGTCTGCGCGTTCACGGCAGGCTCCGCTGTGGGGGAGGAGGTGTGGAGGGAGGGCTGTAGCGCAGCAGAGAGCAAGGGGGTTGGACCTGGAAGTTGTGCTTGTTCAAATTTTCAGGCTAAGTCAACATTTTCTCAAAACTCCCTACTGCAACTTTAAACATTGAATGGGGTCAAATTGACCCCAAGGATAATAGGAGGGTTAAGCTGCATCTGAATTCCAGTACTTTCACTGTAAAAGTATATTGTATTTAAAGAAGGACTTTTGTTTCAATAGCTGATTGAAACTTAAACTTGGTCAAATTAGCAATTATTATAAATAAATATTACTTTATTATATAACATTATAAATATTGTAATCAATTCAAATCATTCTACATAATATTTGCAATCAAATGATGTAAGTATATTTTTACATTTTCCTCATCATTTTGATTATGTAAAAGCGACAATGTATACAGTAAAATGAAAGATTTAATTTTTATTTGATTTTTTAACATTTTTATTTAAAAATGTTTTATTAACATTTAAATATTTTCAAAGTAACTTTGAACCTTTTATAAAAAAATCATTGTGTCCCTGTTCATCGCTGTCTCTGTTTCAGTTTAGAAGAGTGTAATGTATATAGGCCTGTCTCAGGCTACACTACTACAGAAAAAAAAAAGACTATGTCCCATAACTGAAAAAAACAAAACAAGAAAACCATGACCTGGTTCAAAACTTTTGTCTTCCAGGCTATTTTCAGCTATTCAGCCTTATGAGGTTCACAATTTAGTTCTCTCTCACTCTCTCAACCTCCTTCTCTCTGTGTCCCTTTGCTCAATTGTCTTAGTCCATTTTCAGCATATCAATCATCCTTTGACCGTTTAAATCACAACATGTTATCAGCATTTGTCTGATTGGGTCATCAGGGTCCACAGGGACGTTTGAGGATGTGAAAATGACATTTTCTTATAGGGTTCTCAGTCGTCACTGAAGTGTCCTTATAACCCTTTTTGCTGATCAATTTTCTCCAGAGAAACCTGTTTGAAGCCAATTATCTCAAGTCATACATGAAAATTGATGCTTTATGACCGGATCTTAAGGCGAGACGGAAGAGTGAACACGTGGCCTGTAATTTTTTTAAGTATTGTTGGAGGCATCAGGTGGATCATTTGTCATCTTGATATCCATTAGAGTCACAAGGCATGTCCCAGCCAGTAATTCTCAAGGTAATTCAAGAGCAGACTTGTTTGACACTGTCCAACATGATTTGAAGTTGACAGTTTAGAATGTTTTGCCCAAAGAGTCATTTAGACATCGTTCACACACTCATAGAGTGGAGAGACTGAGGAAAAAGCCTGCACCATAACTTTCATATCTTAGTGTCATTTTGGAAACAGATCTTAGTTTCAGGGGTCCTAACAAAACTAGAACTAAATCAGCATTTATCATCTCAAAATTGGTGGTTTGCAGTTGAGCTACATGGCCCAGAAATGCCTCCTAAATGCACCTAAAACTATCACACCAGTTGAAACTGACTTCCTGCCACATTTAAAAGTGCCTTTACTTGTTTGGTCAATGACCTTCGACTAAATGGCAGATGGTTATAGGACTTAACATACCGCTTATGTCATTATGATCAAGTAAGCTAGCAATAATAGCCTGTTATATTGAAGTCTATATACTGTAAGAGGCCATATTCAAGTCTAAACTGAAAAAAATTTTTAATGCATAATTAATGCAATGTTACATACACTAAATTAACATACTCTACTGTTAAAAAGTTGTGTGTCAGTAAGATATGTAGGCTTTATATGTTGGGATAAAAGTGATATTATTATTAAGCAAGAATGCTTAATTTGTTAAAGATTTATAATGCTACAAAAGATTTGTTTCGAGATAAATGTTGTTCTTTTGAACTTTATATTTATCAAATAATCCTGAAAAAGATGTAGCATGCTTTGCGCAAAAATATTAAGCAGCACAACTTTTTCCAATATTGATAATAGTAATCAGAAATGTTTCTTGAGCAGCAATTCAGCATATCAGAATGATTTCTGACCTTTTATATATATTTTTTTTTACAATGTCTGTTTGAAACACTTTCACGTTCCATTATGAAATGTTCTATATTGTATCCGTAGTCTATATTCCTTCCGCACGCGCAGACACACAAGCTGTTCTTGATGGTACTATATTGAAAAAAGATGTTTGGGATTCTGGGTGACTACAAAACGTTTAATCACGCTTCTCCCAACGTCCCAATTAATCGGCTGCCGATCTGTCACCATCCATCATAATCATTTTAATAGCGCCTCCTGTTGACCTGATCATCTGGATACCTGCTGCACCCCTTTTGCATTTTTCAGCCCATTAATTTAACAAATTATAATTGTGTACATTTTTGACAGTTTTAATTTCCCCTATGAAATTCAGCCTCTCTGCGTTAAGGGTGATGTGAGTGCCTTTTCTCTGTGTTTTCCTATCTTTTCCCCCCTCAAGAGCTGTCAACTATACATCTGGGCTTGATGTAGCAGTGCAGAGTTTAAATAAACAAAGGAATGTTTGCCAAACCCATTACAAGCCATTTCAGAGAAAAATCTTTCTTTTTTTATTTTCACTTACTTCATAACCCATACATCTGGTGCTTTTTATGGTGTCCATTTATAAGCGTGTTTGTGTGCGATGGGGTGGGAAGTAAAATTTTGGGAGGAACCCCCTCGCAGAAACACAGGAAATGAAATATCGATGGTGGCAAAGAAAAGTGACACGTAATTACTGTGGACACATTTGGCTGCCTAGGCAAACAAATTCCTGTTAAATAGGTTTTGAACTGCGGTAGTGAGATTAATCACCTCTCTAGGAGCACGGCCATATGTGCAGGATCAATCACGGCCCACATTGGGCAGCTTTGATGCAAATATATGCACTTATTTAGCCTTTGCTTTTATTTTCATTCTTTCGGTCAGAGTGGCCGCTTTCCAATCTGCATCTCTGCTGGATCCCATTAGCGTTTTGACAAAGGGTGCTGATACAGGGTGTCTTAATAGGCATGGCTTCAACTTTCCAGGCACAATTTTTGCTGCCTTCTTGTTGAGTTTCTCCTTTGACTTACAATCCACTACTTTCCTGATGCCCCAAAAGTGTATTCAGGGTGCAACATGCCAAAACATATATTGTTGGTTTCCTGTATGAGTCACAAACATTAGCCACGAAAACTGCAAAGTCCAGGAGAAACTCTGGACTCTCAGTCCATAAACTCGCATATATAATGTGTTCCCTTACGAAGGGAACTCAACGATGCGTCGATCGACGCCATGGGAACGCCCCCAGCGTGACTGCGTCTGAAGCATCTATGTCAACTAGTCCAATGGAAAGAATGAGCGTCACGGGCGGGTGACGTCATGACCAGGAAATGATAAAAGCACATCCGGTGCAAACCGGCATTAGCTTCTGTTGCCTCAGCAAGCGATCTGTGTTATACTGTCTCTGTCTATTTATTGTTGTCTGTTGCAATTTATTCGGAAACGTTATGGCGAAACAAATGTACAAACAGTGTGTTCCTCCCTGCCCGCGTTATTTAACGGGTGGGGACACACACGAGCTTTGTGTCATTTGTTTGGGAGTGGAGCATGCGGTCTCAGCCTTCGAGGAGGCTGAGTGTCAACACTGTGAAATGCTACCGCTCCGCATGCTCCGCTCTCGCCTGTCACTCTTTGATGTAAAGAGTGGGCAGGCTCGCGATCCTCAGGGATCAGGACCCGCGTCTGCCGAGGCGGCGCGGAGAATGCATTCCTGGGGATCGCAGAAGGATCTTTCGGAGGGGTTGGAGACGGGTCCCTTGGCCTTTTCTCCTTCCTTACCCGGAAGATCCAGCGCTCTCCCCCCGGTGTCGGAAGCACGCTCTGCGGTTTCTTCCGCCCGGGGAGAGAGCACTCCATTACTTCAATGCTCTTCCTCCGAGGAGGTCGATGTTATGAGTATGGAGAGTGAAAGCACACACATGGGGGAAAAAGATTCACAATTTATTTCCCCAGCATATGATGAGCTGGTGGATGTTATGTCACGGGCTGTAGAAAAATTAAATATTGTATGGCCATCTGAGAATAAAAGCGCTCGTCCTAAAAGTAAATTAGATGAGCGCTTTTTATCGTCCACGACATTATCTCCACCACGAGAGCTTCCCTTTTTTCCCGATCTCCACAATGAAATATCAAAATCGTGGAATAAACCGTACTCTTCACGACTTTTTAGCCCTCAAGTTAAAACTTATTCGAGAATAAGAGGGCTAAAAGAGTATGGTTATGAGGCGATGCCCCAGGCGGAACAGAATTTAGCTAGCTATCTTTCGCCTGGTCCCGCATCGTCCCTGAAAGCCTCGGCTTTGCCCACTAGACCGCTTAAAGCCACCTCGGTTTTAGTGGGCAAAGCTTATACGGCAGCAGGTCAAGCTGGAGCATGTCTGCATACAATGGCAGTGCTACAGGCGTATCAAGCTGACCTGCTGGGGGATCTGGATAGTAGTGAGGGAATTTCTCATGACGATATTCAAGAACTTCGTCGTGCTACCGATCTTTCTCTCAGGGCTACTAAGGAGACCGCCAGAGCAATTGGGCGGTCTATGGCAGCCTTGGTAGCTACTGAGAGACATTTATGGTTAAATCTGTCAGAGATTAAAGAAAAAGATCGAGCTTTTTTATTAGATGCTCCGCTTGAACCTTCTGGTCTCTTTGGTGACGCAGTCCACGCGGTCGTCGAGCGATTTCAGGAGTCTAAGAAACAAGCTGACGCTTTTAAAAAGTTTATCCCTCGCCGGGTCCAGCCCCCTGGGGCTGCTGGGCGTGAGCAGCCCCAGCCGTCGAGCTCATCATATCATGTGCAACAGAAAGAGAGTGTTGCGTCTCGTGCACCTCCACGTAGACACTGGAGACAGACGCAACCCTCTCAGCCGAAGTCTTCTAAGTCGAAGCCGGATCTGAGGACCGTTCTTCAGGCGAAGAAGACTTCGGCTCAGAAAAAAAAAAGGTCCTGATGTTCATGCGTCAGGCCTGTGAGGACAGCCCCGACCGAAGTAGAGCGGTGTACACCTCATTATACGGTGCCCGTTCCATTTCGGGGTCCTCACGAGACCGTTCTGCCAACCCTGCCACCCTTGGTGCTTCAGGGCGCAGCGGTCTCCAGCGAGTCGCTGATGCTATGCTGCGGCACAGCATCGGTTCCGCGCCCTCTGAGGGGGGCGTTAGAGCAGCCAGTTCAGGTAGTTCCTGCCATGATGTTTCAGGCTCCAGAATTAGCTGTCTCAGTAACACCAGAGACCAGCCTCGAGAGGCTGGTTCCCTTAGTAAATTTTCTGGCAGCGTGGAAGCTTCTGCCGAATATTTCTCGTTGGGTCCTGCAGATTGTAGAAAAAGGATACAGAATCCAGTTTGGTTCTCGTCCTCCTCGTTACAACAGGGTGTTGCCCACAGTGGTGCATCCCGAGCAGGCTCTGGTAATGGAGCAAGAGGTAAAGGCCCTGTTAGCGAAAGAAGCTATAGAACAGGTGTACTCACCCGACCGAGAGTCGGGTTTTTACAGCCGTTATTTCATTGTTCCAAAAAAGGATGGAGGGTTGCGTCCTATTTTAGATCTTCGTTTGTTAAATCGGTCAGTTCAGAAACTAAAGTTCAAAATGCTGACACTCAAACAGATCGTGACTCAAATCAGATCCGAGGACTGGTTTGTCACGATAGATCTGAAGGACGCCTACTTCCATATCTCCATCCTCCCTCAGCACAGGAAGTTCCTAAGGTTTTCTTTCGGGGGCAAAGAATACCAATATCGGGTTCTTCCGTTCGGTCTAGCTTTATCACCCCGCACGTTCACGAAATGCGTGGATGCAGCATTAGCCCCTCTCAGGCTTCAGGGCATACGTATTCTGAACTACATCGACGACTGGCTGATTCTAGCGGAATCAGAGCAGTTGGCGGTTCGGCACCGAGGTGTCGTTCTCGCTCATATGCAGATGTTGGGGTTGAGGCTCAATGCCAAGAAGAGTGTGCTTTCTCCAGTACAGAGAACCACTTTCCTTGGTGTGGTATGGGATTCAGTGACAATGCGGGCCATCCTATCGCCCGTTCGTGTAGCCGCTATCCTGTCAGCCACAAAAGAGCTGAAGCTAGGCCAGTCACGCACTGTAAAACAGTTCGAGAAACTGTTGGGTCTTTTGGCAGCAGCGTCCAACGTGATACCTTTTGGCCTGCTGTACATGAGGCCTTTACAGTGGTGGCTCAGGACCAGAGGGTTCTCCCCGAGGGGAAACCCACTTCGTATGATCAAGGTCACGCGGCGTTGCCTTCGTGCCTTAGTTATATGGAGGAAGCACTGGTTCTTAACCCAAGGTCCGGTGTTGGGAGCTCTTTGCCATCGAGTTACTATCTCGACAGATGCTTCCCTCACCGGCTGGGGAGCGGTAATGGAAGGCCGCTCGGTTCAGGGTCTGTGGAAGAGTCATCATCTCTCGTGGCACATAAATTGCCTGGAGATGATGGCTGTCTTCAATGCGTTGAGGCAGTTCCTCCCAGACCTGAGGGGCCATCATGTGCTCGTACGAACAGACAACACATCAGTGGTCTCTTATCTGAACCGTCAGGGGGGCCTGCGTTCGCGTCTGCTTTGCAAACTGGCGCACCAGATCCTCCTGTGGTCTCTGGGGAAGGTACTCTCTCTGAGGGCAGTGTATATTCCTGGGGTCCAGAATATAGGAGCAGACATCCTGTCGAGGCAGGAGCTGAGGCCAGGGGACTGGAGACTCCACCCCGAGGTGGTGGAGAAAATCTGGGAGTTTTACGGCCAAGCACAAGTGGATCTGTTTGCGTCTCAGAATACGACGCACTGTCCTCTGTGGTTCTCCCTTACTCACCCAGCCCCTCTGGGGCTGGATGCTATGGTGCAGACGTGGCCGAGGCTACGTCTGTACGCCTTTCCCCCTGTTGCTCTGCTCCCAGGAGTTCTGGAGCGAGTCCGCCGGTATGGAATAAGCCTACTGCTAGTAGCACCACGCTGGCCAAGTCGGATCTGGTTTTCGGACCTGATCCATCTCCTAGATGGTCCTCCCTTCGAGATCCCGATCAGGAGAGACCTTCTGTCTCAGGCCGGGGGCACAATATTTCACCCTCGACCAGAGATTTGGAACCTGTGGGTTTGGCCTCTGAGGGGGCCCAACTCATAGAGAGTGGTCTTTCAGCCGAGGCTGCTGAGACCATTCTAAGCTCCAGAGCCCCAGCTACTAGGAAACTATATGCGCTTAAATGGAGAGTTTTCTCTTTATGGTGTTACCAACATCAGTGGGATCCAGTTAACTGTTCTGTGAACACAGTACTCGAGTTCCTGCAGGAGCGCTTTACGTCAGGCCTATGTCCTTCCACGCTCAAAGTCTACGTGGCGGCCATTGCGGCTTACCACGCCCTGGTGGGGGGTACATCGTTGGGTCGAGACCCCCTGGTTACACGTTTCCTTCGTGGCACTTTAAGGCTGAGGCCTGCAACTCGCACTAGGGTGCCAGCTTGGGATCTTGCTATAGTACTAGAAGGCCTTTCTAGGGCTCCATTTGAGCCCTTAGATTCGGTTTCAGATAAGTTTCTTACCTTTAAGACTATCTTTCTGCTAGCTATTTCGTCCCTTAAGAGAGTTGGAGACCTTCAGGCCCTTTCGGTTTCCCCCACTTGCCTTGAGTTTGCACCGGGGATGGTCAAGGCATTCTTATATCCAAAACAGGGGTACGTCCCTAAGGTGCCGACCTTGACTCCGAGGCCTATTGTGCTGCAGGCTTTCTGTCCTCCTCCTTTTGCATCTGCAGACCAGGAAAGACTGAACCTCTTGTGTCCAGTGCGAGCACTGGACACTTATGTGCATCGGACTTCTTCATTTAGGAAGTCCGACCAATTACTGATTTGCTTCGGATCACCTAAGAAGGGTCTTCCTGCTTCTAAACAGACGGTCAGTAGGTGGATAGTTGAGGCTATTTCACTTGCATACGAGTACTCGGACCAGCCATGTCCTTTGGTGGTCCGAGCTCACTCTACTAGGAGTATGGCGGCTTCTAAAGCCTTACTATATGGGGTTTCTCTTCGGGACGTCTGTGATGCGGCGGGCTGGTCCTCTCCGCTCACATTCGTTAAATTTTACAGTTTAGACCTGGATGCTGCCCCAGGTTCTCAGGTGCTTAGTGCTTAGTTACAACAGACTAACACTCAGGTACTTGGAATTCTGGCGCTTTGGGTATTCTCGTTCCCATGGCGTCGATCGACGCATCGTTGAGTTCCCTTCGTAAGGGAACGTCTCAGGTTACTATTGTAACCATAGTTCCCTGAGAACAGGGAACGAGACGATGCGTCACCCTGCCATACTTCCTGCATCCCTGTGATCGGCTTGCTTCGGCAATTTTCGAAGCTAATGCCGGTTTGCACCGGATGTGCTTTTATCATTTCCTGGTCATGACGTCACCCGCCCGTGACGCTCATTCTTTCCATTGGACTAGTTGACATAGATGCTTCAGACGCAGTCACGCTGGGGGCGTTCCCATGGCGTCGATCGACGCATCGTCTCGTTCCCTGTTCTCAGGGAACTATGGTTACAATAGTAACCTGAGACGTTTTTGCATATTAGATACATGCATTGGTAATAAAGTGGAACAGCGACTTCCTTTTTTCAGTGGCCTTGGTTTCTAAGTATTTTACTCCCATTCATTTTATACATTGGGGATTAAAAAAAAAAATCTTCAATGCAGTGTTCAACCAAGCATTGAACCAATCAGACCAATCTTGAATCATAACATTTCAGCATTTGTTAGGAAGCAAACTAATTTGATTGCAAAATATTCAAATATATATAAATGTTTGTGATTGTAGGGAGACTGGCGTGATTATGCCATTTGCAGTGCTTTATGGGTAGATGAGTGAGTTCTTTTGCTAGAAATCTTTTTCCAAAGTAATAGTATCGTCTCTGATTGGTGGAGCTCTTTTCATGATTATAGAGTGCAACAGTGAAAATGCCATTCATTTTCTCCATAGGGAATTTGATTTTTAACGATAACTTATAAACCTTTAAAGAGAGACCTACTGTGAGCTACAAGGTTGTTAATAGTTTTTGCTTCTGTTGATGCCGTCAGCCCGCATTATTTCAAATGACCGTGTTTAATAGTGGGATTCTGTCATGGCACAGAAGGATACAACACGGGTGACTCAGTTCACTCAGATGGCTTATTAAGAGATGCAGAAAACAAGCAGGAGAAACAACAGGATGGATGGGCCGAAATCACTTAACTGAATGGTTACTGTCTCTGTTTGGTTGCATGTGGATTACGGAAGTTCAAGGAAGGATATCCGAAGGATGATGACTGAAGATGAAGGTAGTGAATTCTCAGAAGGTGAGAAGTGCAGGTAAATAAATAGCCTGGTAAGTTGATAGTGGTAGTGAACAAAAAGACCAGACAAAAGTGAAGTGATATGTAACCCGGGTGTCTGCCTTGTTTTTCCTTCTCGCGGCTCCACACTATGTTCGCGTTGTCGCGAGACTTCGTGACAGTATCACGCGACTCGACACAGAGTTGCGTCATTTTCCTTTAAAATGGCCGCGAACTGTTGTTTGGTGTGTGTGTGTGTGGGAGCCGGTGTGTCGAGCTGCTGCAGGTAGGCGTTTAGCCCTGTAAACATTTTATTCATTAGACTGCTGGTTTAACTGTTATGCTTGCCAACTTTTTAGATGCCTCTACATTTCAATTGACCGTGCTTTTTGAATGACTTAATGATACAGGAACTGGTGAGTGTCATTGTTGTATTATACGGCGCTGATAGTGTATGAATCTGTTAGCTGGTGCTGGCGCTGGCTGTATTTGTTTAAATTGTACTGAATCTATGACTATATATTGTGCCTATGTATATGAACAATGCATCAATAATTAACCTTAATCTTAATATTGATGTTGAATTATGAAGTTCCTGTCAATCACTCTTTGATTCTGAGATGTATTTTAAGCTATTATTGATAATATTGTCTATTTATAGGAGTACTCTTGCTGATTGTTAAATTGTTTATATTGCTATATGCAGTATTTAAATTGAATCATGTGCATGATGAAGTGAATGAACTGAGATTTTGATTATGATAATATGATGACTTTATGGTATTATGATTATGGTAATAGTGGTGATGCTTGGAGTCAGTGTTAATAATTAATTGGTCCTGTTTTGTACAGGCCAGGTTCTTTGTGTGGATGGCGAGCCACTAGGCCCGAAACTGATGCTTTGGAGTGCATGCATCTGCCGGTGTGGTTGGAGGCACTGCAGCTGCTGCTTTTGATACACCTGCGCACACACACCTTCAGACATATTTTCACTTGCACACACTGTCAGACATATTTACATTTATACACATTCATATTTATCTCATGGACCGTTCCATCATGGACTCATTGGACTCTGCCTGTTAAGTGTTGTGTTGCGTGAACTGCTGCGCCTTCAAGCATTGATTATTGAACGAATTCTGAAATTGTTGTATGCTCATTAATAATTTTGAACTGAATACTACCTATGTGCACGTGTAAATATTGCAAATGCTCGTTGTCTTATTTATGTAATACAATTCACAATTGCACTGCAGCCTTGAGTCTGTGTTCATTGAACTCTACCTTTTCCTCCTTGAGCTGAACTAAGATTTCTGATACTGGTCCACTATTTTTACATACAATTGCAGCACTTATATATGCTACATACGTTTGGCGAGCCAGTTGCTGGGTGATGTTGACCAAAGCGGTAACTGTGGCCCCGTCTTCACGGTTAACACGAGCAGACTGGACATGAGCTGTAGCTTTCTGCCGTGTGGACCCCAGATATTGCTTCATTCGATGTGCTTTTGCTGCTTCTCTGTCCTCTTCAGTGCACAATAGCAGCAGCTCAGCAAAAGTGGGTGGACAAGTCTTTTTTTGTTTTAGCTGGAGCTCAGCAATCAAAGAATTGTCCCAGCATCCACGACAGAACTGGTTCAACAAATGCCGATTTACTTCAGACTCTATGACTCCTCCCCTTTTCATGGCAGAATTCAAGGCAACCTGGAGCCGTTGGAGGTAGGCAGATGGTTTCTCACCGGCATCCTGAAATGTGTCCATGAATCTAGCAAACAGTTCATCCCCATCTTGAACAGTAGCATATGCAGAGTCAAGAGTGTCTAGATACATTATAGGCAGCAATTGGGACTCAATTGCTTGACCATATCTGCTGCTGGAGGAAGGAGGCTCTCCACTATCCTTCTAGAGCAATGAAGGTCGGACACAGATGGATCCTTCAACAGCAGTTCTACTCCTGACCGCCAGGTGTCATAGTCAGCCTCATGAGTAGGTCTGGGAAGGCGACCTGAGAAAACCCTGATCCTCTGGTGATGTGCTGCACTCTCCTCATTCTTTACAATGTGCTCTACTATATGGCGCTGGACCTCAGGTGGATGGACGTCAATGCTGGAAGTTGAATGTCTCATCCCCGATGGAATAAAATCAGAAGAATCAATGCGAGCCTCAGCGACTGACCTGGAAGCAGCAGGGTCCACAGGAGGTGCAGGGCGGAGCTCGGAGACCAAAAATCCAATCTGAGATATCATTGTTTTGAGCACTTTTGTGTAATTCACCCCAGTTACTTTGGCTACCTTCTGCAAATCAGACAAATACAACATAGTTTTAGCTTTAGCAAAATGATCTGTACAAACAGAAGATAGCTCCATAATGCAACATGTATATGTCTATTTAGCCAAAACCCATGTGTGTGGCAAAATGGGACGCAGCGCTTCCAAAGCTGCACCACTAGTAAATTCAACAACAAGCACACCATCATACTCAGATTCGGTCTCAGATATTCTTTCCATCTTATTGACCGAACCATATTGGCTTAGAAACTCAATGACTTCATCACTTCCTGGTTCTGTTATGCCCTCCAACAGTACAGCATTTGGTAATTTGATACCACGTTTCAAAAACACATCCATTATTGTTACTGAACTGCAATAAACCAAATGTACATTAAACTCACCAATTCCTCCTGGCTGGCTCGCCAAACTTATGTAGCATATATAAGTGCTGCAATTGTATGTAAAAATAGTGGACCAGTATCGGAAATCTTAGTTCAGCTCAAGGAGGAAAAGGTAGAGTTCAATGAACACAGACTCAAGGCTGCAGTGCAATTGTGAATTGTATTACATAAATAAGACAACGAGCATTTGCAATATTTACACGTGCACATAGGTAGTATTCAGTTCAAAATTATTAATGAGCATACAACAATTTCAGAATTCGTTCAATAATCAATGCTTGAAGCCGCAGCAGTTCACGCCACACAACACTTAACAGGCAGAGTCCAATGAGTCCATGATAGAACAGTCCATGAGATAAATATGAATGTGTATAAATGTAAGTATGTCTGACAGTGTGTGCAGGTGAAAATATGTCTGAAGGTGTGTGTGCGCAGGTGTATCAAAAGCAGCAGCTGCAGCGTCTCCTACCACACCGGCAGATGCATGCACTCCAAAGCATCAGTTTCGGGCCTAGTGGCTCGCCATCCACACAAAGAACCTGGCCTGTACAAAACAGGACCAATTAATTATTAACACTGACTCCAAGCATCACCACTATTACCATAATCATAATACCATAAAGTCATCATATTATCATAATCAAAATCTCAGTTCATTCACTTCATCATGCACATGATTCAATTTAAATACTGCATATAGCAATATAAACAATTTAACAATCAGCAAGAGTACTCCTATAAATAGACAATATTATCAATAATAGCTTCAAATACATCTCAGAATCAAAGAGTGATTGTCAGGAACTTCATAATTCAACATCAATATTAAGATTAAGGTTAATTATTAATGCATTGTTCATATACATAGGCACAATATATAGTCATAGATTCAGTACAATTTAAACAAATACAGCCAGCGCCAGCACCAGCTAACCGATTCATACACTATCAGCGCCGTATAATACAACAATGACACTCACCAGTTCCCGTATCATTAAGTCATTCAAACAGCACGGTCAATTGAAATGTAGAGGCATCTAAAAAGTTGGCAAGCATAACAGTTAAACCAGCAGTCTAATGAATAAAATGTTTACAGGGCTAAACGCCTACCTGCAGCAGCTCGACACACCGGCTCCCACACACACACACCAAACAACAGTTCGCGGCCATTTTAAAGGAAAATGACGCAACTCTGTGTCGAGTAGCGATACTGTCACGAAGTCTCGCGACAACGCGAACATAGTGTTGAGCCGCGAGAAGGAAAAACAAGGCAGAAACCACCCGGGTTACAGATAGGTAACTGCTTAAATACAGTGAGTGGCACAGGTGTGTTGAATTAGAAATCAGGTGGAGGGGAGCTGAGAGGATCCGTGGTTAAAAACTACATTACCCATGATGCTGTACAGAGAATTCTACCAATCAAAGCAAATTACGGCAAAAAAGCTCTTTAGCCCTGCTCACTCCCATGAAGCACTGCGAATGACGTATTCGAGTCGGTCAATCAAGCTTTGCGAACTAGATTTGACAAGAAATCGGAGGTATATTTTTACAGACGGCCAAAAGCTTCAGATAAGAGAAGCAAAAGGATTGTTGCAATTCACAGAAACATCTGGACTCCAGGCAGCAAAACGTGGATTTGCAGTTATCATTTTGTGTCAATATGCTGAATTTTGGGGTAAAATAATACCCTTTATATTGTATTGTTATATATTGCATTGAACACTCATCAATGAAATATTAACCATCTTATATTCTGCGTAATTGGATATTTTATTCTGGTAACACTTTATTTTGATGATCCCTTTTGAACATTCTTTTAACTATAAGTAACTTTGCAACTACATATCAACTAACTCTCATTAGATTATTAGTGGACTATCTGCTTCATATCTGCAAACTCTTTATTGTGATGGTCCTCCAACTGACACTCTACTGACTATAAGTAACTTTGCAACTACATGTCAACTCATTCTAACCCTAACTCTACCAGTCTACTAATACTCTACTAATACTCTAATGAGAGTTAGTAGACATGAAGGTGCAATGTTAGTTATAGACAACAGAATGTGTTAAAGGGACCATCAAAATAAAGTGAAACCTTTATTTTTAAATAAATATTGATAAAAACTATACAAGTTTTAGGGCTGGACGATATGAAGATTGATATAATAAGTGATCACCTGGATTTAGACCTACCTATATTGTATTTATATAAAGCGTTCACAGGCAAAATTGCTTTATGCATTTCCTCTGTGTCGAAATCAGACTCCCACAAATGTCTTGAATCATGATTCCTGGCTGCTTGTCAACATCCATGGATCACTGGATCTTTGGTAAGTTGTAAGGAACACTATCGAGTCCAGCATTTAGTTTAAACTGATAATCGTTTGTTTTACTTGCATTTTCGCAGTTTCCCCTATTAAATCCTGTCATGCATCAGGCTCTTTTGCCACTCAATGCATACCCTCTATAGTGTAGTTATTCCAGGGGAATTGTACAGCTAATTTTCAACAGTTAATTTTATATTTTAAAATTTTTTGAAGTTGAAATTACTCTGTCTTTTGGCTTTATTCTATATACAGGTCCT